>CM042410.1:45163615-45503615 GCA_023634145.1 Thymallus thymallus
TTACTACGATTAAAAATGTAGAACAATTTAAAAATAAAGAAAAACACTTGAGTAGGTGTGTCCAAACCTTTGACTGGTAATGTATATATGTTTATAAATCCTTAGGCCTTCTTTGGCTTATAAGGCACTGACCGTTCCCCACTGGTATTATTTACTGTAGTATTTTTGCGGACTGTAGTATTTACTGTAGTGTTTTTACAGACTGTAGTATACTGTAATATTTACTGTAGTGTTTTTACATCAATTACTGTAGTATTTACTGTAGTGTTTTTGTTTGATTATCTTTGACATAGAAATAGGAGCTTTCTCCTTGAGGAAACCTACTGGACACATTTTACATAACCTGTGGGAAGGTTGGTACAGTGTAGGAAGGAACAGATAGTTCAGATCATCTTCTCTTTTCAATAACCTGCAGGGGACACAATACTGTATATAGTCTATACTTGGCATGTAGGCTTCTCACTTATGGGTGGCACAAACTGGGACATGTGGGAGGGGAATGGGCAGGGTATATGCAAATTAAATACAGGAGTATTACTATAGTTAAAAACTGTATTGTTTTTGCAATCTGCACTGTTTGTGCAGACATTACTGTAGTATTTACTACAGTCTTTTATGTTGATAATACTGTAGTATTTACAAAACGGTATAGTAAGTACTAACATGATCAAGGGATACTACAGTGTGCAGTATAGTATTCTACAGTATACTGCAGTTTACTACTGAATTCTATAGTAAGCTAGTATTTTTTTCATGTGGATGTGTGTGTTTGTGTTGGGATTGCATGTCAGGTGTCCACAGCGGTCTGTTTCCTTTGAGCAGTGGGAATGGAGGATTCATTCCCATGGTTCCTGTGGGGGAGACACCCCACCCTGGGATATACATTTCATTGGCTCTCTACCTGAATGCAAGTGGATGCATTTTTCGCCACTCTCTCTCTCACTATATCATTGTATATCCTCACTCAGAATATTTCCCCCCCTGGGCTTTGTGTTGCCATGCTTTTTGATTAAAGCATTCTTTGTGGGCATGCACTGGAAAGTAACATCACAGGCAAAAAAGGCATTAGCCGAGTTGAGCGATATACTGCATTCAATACAATCCGTTCCCCCAAATACATATCCAATCACCCTAGAATTCAGATAAGACTCCATGTTTCCTCCATCAAGGTCAAATCGTAGCACTACTGATATAAATAACAATTTATAGCCTATCTAATGCTGATTCCACCACATTCAAAAGCAATGATTGGAAAAGTGGGGCTCAAGGTAGACTATGATACCAATTCAAAACATGCTGATATTAGCGCGGTATACGAGAGATATTGTAATGCCTGCTGGCGTGTTGTTACACTACCTTTACATGACTCCCCTCAGATCCTCAAGCTGTTATCAGCTCTCATTAAAGATGGAGGCAGACAGTCCCTGGAAAAACCATGAAATGACTTGATTTAATCAACGGAACGCTCTGAGGGCCCACTCTTGGGTGGCGAGGCGCTCCCTTCAGTGGGCTGCACACGAAAGCAGTGGGGGCTATCGATGTGCCTCCGCAGAATTCAGGGAGCTGAAAATAGGCTTGTGGTGATAATGATACTGGCAAACTGGTAGTCTTGGCTAATGACGTTTCAGCATTACCTCGCTTTTCTCCATCACTCTCTTATTTTTTGGCAAATGCAAGGGGAAAAACAGATTTAGGTCATTATTGTCTCACAGCTACAAATTCAGATTCAGGTAATTATTGTCTCACAGCTACAAATTCAGATTTAGGTAATTATTGTCTCACAGCTACAAATCCCCATTTTATGCTATACTTTTTCCTCCCCATCTTCCTTCCTGTGTCAGCTGGGGTCTGATCTGATACCGTGTGATTGTGCCAGCTGGGGTCTGATCTGATACCGTGTGATTGTGCCAGCTGGGGTCTGATCTGATACCGTGTGATTGTGCCAGCTGGGGTCTGATCTGATACCGTGTGATTGTGCCAGCTGGGGTCTGATCTGATACCGTGTGATTGTGCCAGCTGGGGTCTGATCTGATACCGTGTGATTGTGCCAGCTGGGGTCTGATCTGATACCGTGTGATTGTGCCAGCTGGGGTCTGATCTGATACCGTGTGATTGTGCCAGCTGGGGTCTGATCTGATACCATGTGATTGTGCCAGCTGGGGTCTGATCTGATACCATGTGATTGTTATATTATATTATGACAAAACATGTTATCTGGCTATGGTTATATTATATTATGACATATTATATTATGACAAAACACGTTATCCGGCTATGGTTATATTATATTATGACAAATTATATTATGACAAAACATGTTATCTGGCTATGGTTATATTATATTATGACATATTATATTATGACATATTATATTATGACAAAACATGTTATCTGGCTATGGTTATATTATATTATGACATATTATATTATATTATATTATGACAAAACACGTTATCTGGCTATGGTTATATTATATTATGACATTATTATATTATATTATGACAAAACATGTTATCTGGCTATGGTTATATTATATTATGACATATTATATTATCACATATTATATTATGACAAAACATGTTATCTGGCTATGATTATATTATATTATGACATATTATATTATATTATATTATATTATATTATGACAAAACACGTTATCTGGCTATGGTTATATTATATTATGACATTATTATATTATATTATGACAAAACATGTTATCTGGCTATGGTTATATTATATTATGACATATTATATTATATTATATTATGACAAAACATGTTATCCGGCTATGGTTATATTATATTATGACATATTATATTATGACATATTATATTATGACAAAACATGTTATCTTGCTATGGTTATATTATATTTTGACATATTATATTATATTATGACAAAACATGTTATCTGGCTATGGTTATATTATGTTATGACATATTATATTATATTATGACAAAACACGTTATCTGGCTATGGATATATTATACTATGACATATTATATTATGACAAAACACGTTATCTGGCTATGGTTATATTATATTATGACATATTATATTGTGACAAAACACGTTATCTGGCTATGGTTATATTATATTATGACATATTATATTATATTGACAAAACATGTTATCTGGCTATGGTTATATTATATTATATTATATTATGACATTATTTTATGACAAAACACGTTATCCGGCTATGGTTATATTATATTATGACATATTATTTTATGACAAAACACGTTATCTGGCTATGGTTATATTATATTATGACATATTATATTATGACAAAACACGTTATCTGGCTATGGTTATATTATATTATGACACATTATATTATGACAAAACACGTTATCTGGCTATGGTTATATTATATTATGAGATGTTATATTATGACAAAACACGTTATCTGGCTATGGATATATTATATTATGACATATTATATTATATTATATTATATTATGACAAAACATGTTATCTGGCTATGGTTATATTATATTATGACATATTATATTATGACAAAACACGTTATCTGGCTATGGTTATATTATATTATGAGATGTTATATTATGACAAAACACGTTATCTGTCTATGGATATATTATATTATGACATATTATATTATATTATATTATATTATGACAAAACATGTTATCTGGCTATGGTTATATTATATTATGACAAAACACGTTATCTGGCTATGGTTATATTATATTATGACACATTATATTATGACAAAACACGTTATCTGGCTATGGTTATATTATATTATGACATATTATATTATATTATGACAAAACATGTTATCTGGCTATGGTTATATTATATTATGACATATTATATTATGACAAAACACGTTATCTGGCTATGGTTATATTATATTATGACATATTATATTATGACAAAACATGTTATCTGGCTATGGTTATATTATATTATGACATATTATATTATGACAAAACACGTTAGCTGGCTATGGTTATATTATATTATGACATATTATATTATGACAAAACACGTTATCTGGCTATGGTTATATTATATTATGACATATTATATTATGACAAAACACGTTATCTGGCTATGGTTATATTATATTTTGACGTATTATATTATATTATATTATATTATATTATATTATGACAAAACATGTTATCTGGCTATGGTTATATTATATTTTGACATATTATATTATATTATGACAAAACATGTTATCTGGCTATGGTTATATTATATTTTGACATATTATATTATATTATGACAAAACACGTTATCTGGCTATGGTTATATTATATTTTGACATATTATATTATATTATGACAAAACATGTTATCTGGCTATGGTTATATTATGTTATGACATATTATATTATATTATATTATGACAAAACACGTTATCTGGCTATGGATATATTATACTATGACATATTATATTATGACAAAACACGTTATCTGGCTATGGTTATATTATATTATGACATATTATATTATGACAAAACATGTTATCTGGCTATGGTTATATTATATTATGACATATTATATTATTTTATGACAAAACATGTTATCCGGCTATGGTTATATTATATTATGACATATTATATTATATTATATTATATAATATTATATTATATTATATTATGACAAAACATGTTATCTGGCTATGGTTATATTATATTATGACATTATTATATTATGACAAAACTTGTTATCTGGCTATGGTTATATTATATTATGACATATTATATTATGACAAAACATGTTATCGCTCTATGGTTATATTATATTATGACATATTATATTATATTATGACAAAACATGTTATCTGTCTATGGTTATATTATATTATGACATTATTATATTATGACAAAACTTGTTATCTGGCTATGGTTATATTATATTTTGACATATTATATTATATTATATTATGACAAAACACGTTATCTTGCTATGGTTATATTATATTTTGACATATTATATTATATTATGACAAAACATGTTATCTGGCTATGGTTATATTATGTTATGACATATTATATTATATTATGACAAAACACGTTATCTGGCTATGGATATATTATACTATGACATATTATATTATGACAAAACACGTTATCTGGCTATGGTTATATTATATTATGACATATTATATTATGACAAAACACGTTATCTGGCTATGGTTATATTATATTATGACATATTATATTATATTGACAAAACATGTTATCTGGCTATGGTTATATTATATTATATTATATTATGACATTATTTTATGACAAAACACGTTATCCGGCTATGGTTATATTATATTATGACATATTATTTTATGACAAAACACGTTATCTGGCTATGGTTATATTATATTATGACATATTATATTATGACAAAACACGTTATCTGGCTATGGTTATATTATATTATGACACATTATATTATGACAAAACATGTTATCTGGCTATGGTTATATTATATTATGAGATGTTATATTATGACAAAACACGTTATCTGGCTATGGATATATTATATTATGACATATTATATTATATTATATTATATTATGACAAAACATGTTATCTGGCTATGGTTATATTGTATTATGACATATTATATTATGACAAAACACGTTATCTGGCTATGGTTATATTATACTAAGACATATTATATTATGACAAAACACGTTATCTGGCTATGGATATATTATACTATGACATATTATTTTATGACAAAACACGTTATCTGGCTATGGTTATATTATATTATGACATATTATATTATGACAAAACACGTTATCTGGCTATGGTTATATTATATTATGACACATTATATTATGACAAAACACGTTATCTGGCTATGGTTATATTATATTATGAGATGTTATATTATGACAAAACACGTTATCTGGCTATGGATATATTATATTATGACATATTATATTATATTATATTATATTATGACAAAACATGTTATCTGGCTATGGTTATATTATATTATGACATATTATATTATATTGACAAAACATGTTATCTGGCTATGGTTATATTATATTATGACATATTATATTATGACAAAACATGTTATCTGGCTATGGTTATATTATACTAAGACATATTATATTACGACAAAACACGTTATCTGGCTATGGTTATATTACATTATGACATATTATATTATATTATATTATATTATGACAAAACATGTTATCTGGCTATGGTTATATTATATTATGACATATTATATTATATTATATTATATTATATTATGACAAAACACGTTATCTGGCTATGGTTATATTATATTATGACATTATTATATTATATTATGACAAAACATGTTATCTGGCTATGGTTATATTATATTATGACATATTATATTATATTATATTATGACAAAACATGTTATCCGGCTATGGTTATATTATATTATGACATATTATATTATGACATATTATATTATGACAAAACATGTTATCTTGCTATGGTTATATTATATTTTGACATATTATATTATATTATGACAAAACATGTTATCTGGCTATGGTTATATTATGTTATGACATATTATATTATATTATGACAAAACACGTTATCTGGCTATGGATATATTATACTATGACATATTATATTATGACAAAACACGTTATCTGGCTATGGTTATATTATATTATGACATATTATATTGTGACAAAACACGTTATCTGGCTATGGTTATATTATATTATGACATATTATATTATATTGACAAAACATGTTATCTGGCTATGGTTATATTATATTATATTATATTATGACATTATTTTATGACAAAACACGTTATCCGGCTATGGTTATATTATATTATGACATATTATTTTATGACAAAACACGTTATCTGGCTATGGTTATATTATATTATGACATATTATATTATGACAAAACACGTTATCTGGCTATGGTTATATTATATTATGACACATTATATTATGACAAAACACGTTATCTGGCTATGGTTATATTATATTATGAGATGTTATATTATGACAAAACACGTTATCTGGCTATGGATATATTATATTATGACATATTATATTATATTATATTATATTATGACAAAACATGTTATCTGGCTATGGTTATATTATATTATGACATATTATATTATGACAAAACACGTTATCTGGCTATGGTTATATTATATTATGAGATGTTATATTATGACAAAACACGTTATCTGTCTATGGATATATTATATTATGACATATTATATTATATTATATTATATTATGACAAAACATGTTATCTGGCTATGGTTATATTATATTATGACAAAACACGTTATCTGGCTATGGTTATATTATATTATGACACATTATATTATGACAAAACACGTTATCTGGCTATGGTTATATTATATTATGACATATTATATTATATTATGACAAAACATGTTATCTGGCTATGGTTATATTATATTATGACATATTATATTATGACAAAACACGTTATCTGGCTATGGTTATATTATATTATGACATATTATATTATGACAAAACATGTTATCTGGCTATGGTTATATTATATTATGACATATTATATTATGACAAAACACGTTAGCTGGCTATGGTTATATTATATTATGACATATTATATTATGACAAAACACGTTATCTGGCTATGGTTATATTATATTATGACATATTATATTATGACAAAACACGTTATCTGGCTATGGTTATATTATATTATGACATATTATATTATATTATGACAAAACATGTTATCTGTCTATGGTTATATTATATTATGACATTATTATATTATGACAAAACTTGTTATCTGGCTATGGTTATATTATATTTTGACATATTATATTATATTATATTATGACAAAACACGTTATCTTGCTATGGTTATATTATATTTTGACATATTATATTATATTATGACAAAACATGTTATCTGGCTATGGTTATATTATGTTATGACATATTATATTATATTATGACAAAACACGTTATCTGGCTATGGATATATTATACTATGACATATTATATTATGACAAAACACGTTATCTGGCTATGGTTATATTATATTATGACATATTATATTATGACAAAACACGTTATCTGGCTATGGTTATATTATATTATGACATATTATATTATATTGACAAAACATGTTATCTGGCTATGGTTATATTATATTATATTATATTATGACATTATTTTATGACAAAACACGTTATCCGGCTATGGTTATATTATATTATGACATATTATTTTATGACAAAACACGTTATCTGGCTATGGTTATATTATATTATGACATATTATATTATGACAAAACACGTTATCTGGCTATGGTTATATTATATTATGACACATTATATTATGACAAAACACGTTATCTGGCTATGGTTATATTATATTATGACACATTATATTATGACAAAACACGTTATCTGGCTATGGTTATATTATATTATGAGATGTTATATTATGACAAAACACGTTATCTGGCTATGGATATATTATATTATGACATATTATATTATATTATATTATATTATGACAAAACATGTTATCTGGCTATGGTTATATTGTATTATGACATATTATATTATGACAAAACACGTTATCTGGCTATGGTTATATTATACTAAGACATATTATATTATGACAAAACACGTTATCTGGCTATGGATATATTATACTATGACATATTATTTTATGACAAAACACGTTATCTGGCTATGGTTATATTATATTATGACATATTATATTATGACAAAACACGTTATCTGGCTATGGTTATATTATATTATGACATATTATATTATGACAAAACATGTTATCTGGCTATGGTTATATTATATTATGACATATTATATTATGACAAAACACGTTATCTGGCTATGGTTATATTATATTATGACACATTATATTATGACAAAACACGTTATCTGGCTATGGTTATATTATATTATGAGATGTTATATTATGACAAAACACGTTATCTGGCTATGGATATATTATATTATGACATATTATATTATATTATATTATATTATGACAAAACATGTTATCTGGCTATGGTTATATTATATTATGACATATTATATTATGACAAAACACGTTATCTGGCTATGGTTATATTATATTATGAGATGTTATATTATGACAAAACACGTTATCTGTCTATGGATATATTATATTATGACATATATTATATTATATTATATTATGACAAAACATGTTATCTGGCTATGGTTATATTATATTATGACATATTATATTATGACAAAACACGTTATCTGGCTATGGTTATATTATATTATGACATATTATATTATGACAAAACATGTTATCTGGCTATGGTTATATTATATTATTACATATTATATTATGACAAAACACGTTAGCTGGCTATGGTTATATTATATTATGACATATTATATTATGACAAAACACGTTATCTGGCTATGGTTATATTATATTATGACATATTATATTATGACAAAACACGTTATCTGGCTATGGTTATATTATATTTTGACATATTATATTATATTATATTATGACAAAACATGTTATCTGGCTATGGTTATATTATATTTTGACATATTATATTATATTATGACAAAACATGTTATCTGGCTATGGTTATATTATGTTATGACATATTATATTATATTATGACAAAACACGTTATCTGGCTATGGATATATTATACTATGACATATTATATTATGACAAAACACGTTATCTGGCTATGGTTATATTATATTATGACATATTATATTATGACAAAACACGTTATCTGGCTATGGTTATATTATATTATATTATATTATATTATATTATATTATATTATATTATGACAAAACATGTTATCTGGCTATGGTTATATTATATTATGACATTATTATATTATGACAAAACTTGTTATCTGGCTATGGTTATATTATATTATGACATATTATATTATGACAAAACATGTTATCGCTCTATGGTTATATTATATTATGACATATTATATTATATTATGACAAAACATGTTATCTGTCTATGGTTATATTATATTATGACATTATTATATTATGACAAAACTTGTTATCTGGCTATGGTTATATTATATTTTGACATATTATATTATATTATGACAAAACACGTTATCTTGCTATGGTTATATTATATTTTGACATATTATATTATATTATGACAAAACATGTTATCTGGCTATGGTTATATTATGTTATGACATATTATATTATATTATGACAAAACACGTTATCTGGCTATGGATATATTATACTATGACATATTATATTATGACAAAACACGTTATCTGGCTATGGTTATATTATATTATGACATATTATATTATGACAAAACACGTTATCTGGCTATGGTTATATTATATTATGACATATTATATTATATTGACAAAACATGTTATCTGGCTATGGTTATATTATATTATATTATGACATTATTTTATGACAAAACACGTTATCCGGCTATGGTTATATTATATTATGACATATTATTTTATGACAAAACACGTTATCTGGCTATGGTTATATTATATTATGACATATTATATTATGACAAAACACGTTATCTGGCTATGGTTATATTATATTATGACACATTATATTATGACAAAACACGTTATCTGGCTATGGTTATATTATATTATGAGATGTTATATTATGACAAAACACGTTATCTGGCTATGGATATATTATATTATGACATATTATATTATATTATATTATATTATGACAAAACATGTTATCTGGCTATGGTTATATTATATTATGACATATTATATTATGACAAAACACGTTATCTGGCTATGGTTATATTATATTATGACACATTATATTATGACAAAACACGTTATCTGGCTATGGTTATATTATATTATGAGATGTTATATTATGACAAAACACGTTATCTGGCTATGGATATATTATATTATGACATATTATATTATATTATATTATGACAAAACATGTTATCTGGCTATGGTTATATTATATTATGACATATTATATTATATTGACAAAACATGTTATCTGGCTATGGTTATATTATATTATGACATATTATATTATGACAAAACATGTTATCTGGCTATGGTTATATTATATTATGACATATTATATTATGACAAAACACGTTATCTGGCTATGGTTATATTATATTATGACACATTATATTATGACAAAACACGTTATCTGGCTATGGTTATATTATATTATGAGATGTTATATTATGACAAAACACGTTATCTGGTTATGGAAATATTATATTATGACACATTATATTATATTATGACAAAACATGTTATCTGGCTATGGTTATATTATATTATGACATATTATATTATGACAAAACACGTTATCTGGCTATGGTTATATTATACTAAGACATATTATATTATGACAAAACACGTTATCTGGCTATGGATATATTATACTATGACATATTATTTTATGACAAAACACGTTATCTGGCTATGGTTATATTATATTATGACATATTATATTATGACAAAACACGTTATCTGGCTATGGTTATATTATATTATGACACATTATATTATGACAAAACACGTTATCTGGCTATGGTTATATTATATTATGAGATGTTATATTATGACAAAACACGTTATCTGGCTATGGATATATTATATTATGACATATTATATTATATTATATTATATTATATTTTTGACAAAACATGTTATCTGGCTATGGTTATATTATATTATGACATATTATATTATGACAAAACACGTTATCTGGCTATGGTTATATTATATTATGAGATGTTATATTATGACAAAACACGTTATCTGTCTATGGATATATTATATTATGACATATATTATATTATATTATATTATGACAAAACATGTTATCTGGCTATGGTTATATTATATTATGACATATTATATTATGACAAAACACGTTATCTGGCTATGGTTATATTATATTATGACATATTATATTATGACAAAACATGTTATCTGGCTATGGTTATATTATATTATGACATATTATATTATGACAAAACACG
Source organism: Thymallus thymallus (assembly GCA_023634145.1). Lineage (NCBI taxonomy): Eukaryota > Metazoa > Chordata > Actinopteri > Salmoniformes > Salmonidae > Thymallus > Thymallus thymallus. The sequence goes on from CM042410.1 coordinate 45,175,679, forward strand.
TTAGCTGGCTATGGTTATATTATATTATGACATATTATATTATGACAAAACACGTTATCTGGCTATGGTTATATTATATTATGACATATTATATTATGACAAAACACGTTATCTGGCTATGGTTATATTATATTTTGACATATTATATTATATTATATTATGACAAAACATGTTATCTGGCTATGGTTATATTATATTTTGACATATTATATTATATTATGACAAAACATGTTATCTGGCTATGGTTATATTATGTTATGACATATTATATTATATTATGACAAAACACGTTATCTGGCTATGGATATATTATACTATGACATATTATATTATGACAAAACACGTTATCTGGCTATGGTTATATTATATTATGACATATTATATTATGACAAAACACGTTATCTGGCTATGGTTATATTATATTATATTATATTATATTATATTATATTATGACAAAACATGTTATCTGGCTATGGTTATATTATATTATGACATTATTATATTATGACAAAACTTGTTATCTGGCTATGGTTATATTATATTATGACATATTATATTATAACAAAACATGTTATCGCTCTATGGTTATATTATATTATGACATATTATATTATATTATGACAAAACATGTTATCTGTCTATGGTTATATTATATTATGACATTATTATATTATGACAAAACTTGTTATCTGGCTATGGTTATATTATATTTTGACATATTATATTATATTATGACAAAATACGTTATCTTGCTATGGTTATATTATATTTTGACATATTATATTATATTATGACAAAACATGTTATCTGGCTATGGTTATATTATGTTATGACATATTATATTATATTATGACAAAACACGTTATCTGGCTATGGATATATTATACTATGACATATTATATTATGACAAAACACGTTATCTGGCTATGGTTATATTATATTATGACATATTATATTATGACAAAACACGTTATCTGGCTATGGTTATATTATATTATGACATATTATATTATATTGACAAAACATGTTATCTGGCTATGGTTATATTATATTATATTATGACATTATTTTATGACAAAACACGTTATCCGGCTATGGTTATATTATATTATGACATATTATTTTATGACAAAACACGTTATCTGGCTATGGTTATATTATATTATGACATATTATATTATGACAAAACATGTTATCTGGCTATGGTTATATTATATTATGACACATTATATTATGACAAAACACGTTATCTGGCTATGGTTATATTATATTATGAGATGTTATATTATGACAAAACACGTTATCTGGCTATGGATATATTATATTATGACATATTATATTATATTATATTATATTATGACAAAACATGTTATCTGGCTATGGTTATATTATATTATGACATATTATATTATGACAAAACACGTTATCTGGCTATGGTTATATTATATTATGACACATTATATTATGACAAAACACGTTATCTGGCTATGGTTATATTATATTATGAGATGTTATATTATGACAAAACACGTTATCTGGCTATGGATATATTATATTATGACATATTATATTATATTATATTATGACAAAACATGTTATCTGGCTATGGTTATATTATATTATGACATATTATATTATATTGACAAAACATGTTATCTGGCTATGGTTATATTATATTATGACATATTATATTATGACAAAACATGTTATCTGGCTATGGTTATATTATATTATGACATATTATATTATATTATGACAAAACATGTTATCTGGCTATGGTTATATTATATTATGACATATTATATTATGACAAAACACGTTATCTGGCTATGGTTATATTATATTATGACATATTATATTATGACAAAACATGTTATCTGGCTATGGTTATATTATATTATGACATATTATATTATGACAAAACACGTTAGCTGGCTATGGTTATATTATATTATGACATATTATATTATATTATGACAAAACATGTTATCTGGCTATGGTTATATTATATTATGACATATTATATTATATTATTTTATATTATGACAAAACATGTTATCTGGCTATGGTTATATTATATTATGACATATTATATTATGACAAAACACGTTAGCTGGCTATGGTTATATTATATTATGACATATTATATTATATTATGACAAAACATGTTATCTGGCTATGGTTATATTATATTATGACATATTATATTATATTATATTATATTATGACAAAACATGTTATCTGGCTATGGTTATATTATATTATGACATATGATATTATGACAAAACATGTTATCTGGCTATGGTTATATTATATTATGACATATTATATTACGACAAAACACGTTATCTGGCTATGGTTATATTACATTATGACATATTATATTATATTATATTATGACAAAACATGTTATCTGGCTATGGTTATATTATATTATGACATATTATATTATGACAAAACATGTTATCTGGCTATGGTTATATTATATTATGTCATATTATATTATATTATATTATATTATATTATGACAAAACATGTTATCTGGCTATGGTTATATTATATTATGACATATTATATTATGACAAAACATGTTATCTGGCTATGGTTATATTATATTATGACATATTATATTATATTATATTATATTATGACAAAACACGTTATCTGGCTATGGTTATATTATATTATGACATATTATATTATGACAAAACACGTTATCTGGCTATGGTTATATTATATTATGACATATTATATTATGACAAAACACGTTATCTGGCTATGGTTATATTATATTATGACATATTATATTATGACAAAACATGTTATCTGGCTATGGTTATATTATATTATGACATATTATATTATATTATATTATGACAAAACATGTTATCTGGCTATGGTTATATTATATTATGACATATTATATTATGACAAAACATGTTATCTGGCTATGGTTATATTATATTATGACATATTATATTATATTATGACAAAACATGTTATCTGGCTATGGTTATATTATATTATGACATATTATATTATGACAAAACATGTTATCTGGCTATGGTTATATTATATTATGACATATTATATTATATTATGACAAAACATGTTATCTGGCTATGGTTATATTATATTATGACATATTATATTATGACAAAACATGTTATGTGGCTATGGTTATATTATATTATGACATATTATATTATGACAAAACACGTTATCTGGCTATGGTTATATTATATTATGACATATTATATTATGACAAAACATGTTATCTGGCTATGGTTATATTATATTATGACATATTATATTATATTATATTATGACAAAACATGTTATCTGGCTATGGTTATATTATATTATGACATATTATATTATGACAAAACATGTTATCTGGCTATGGTTATATTATATTATGACATATTATATTATATTATGACAAAACATGTTATCTGGCTATGGTTATATTATATTATGACATATTATATTATGACAAAACATGTTATCTGGCTATGGTTATATTATATTATGACATATTATATTATATTATGACAAAACATGTTATCTGGCTATGGTTATATTATATTATGACATATTATATTATGACAAAACATGTTATCTGGCTATGGTTATATTATATTATGACATATTATATTATGACAAAACACGTTATCTGGCTATGGTTATATTATATTATGACACATATATTTAGACCTGTCGTGCCTTATATTGCGTTATTTTCTGGCTGTTGTGACACCTACATAGGAGTGCACACATTGATGTCAGACATGCACCTACCCCAATGCTCGGTTACTGATGACTGAGATGAATGTAGGAGCAGTTAGTGTCATAAAGTATATTTTATTAGTCTTAGTTAAGTGACACAGGATGGTCATAATGCTTCTTAATCGTGTCATAAAGTGTATTTTCTTAGTCTAAGGATTGTCATAACTACTCTTTAAAATATGTAAAAATAATATGACTGTAATGAATTCATTACAACAAGACAATGTTTTAAGAGACAACATTTGAAAGATAGGAAGATAAGATAAGATAAGATGGTCTCTCCTGGTCTTCTCTGGTCTCCCCTGGTCTTCTCTGGTCTCCCCTGGTCTCCCCTGGTCTTCTCTGGTCTCCCCTGGTCTCCCCTGGTCTTCTCTGGTCTCCCCTGGTCTCCCCTGGTCTTCTCTGGTCTCCCCTGGTCTCCCCTGGTCTTCTCTGGTCTCCCCTGGTCTTCTCTGGTCTTCTCTGGTCTCCCCTGGTCTCCCCTGGTCTTCTCTGGTCTTCCCTGGTCTCCACTGGTCTTCTCTGGTCTGCCCTGGTCTTCTCTGGTCTCCCCTGGTCTCCAATGGTCTTCTCTGGTCTCCCCTGGTCTACCCTGGTCTGCTCTGGTCTCCCCTGGTCTTCTCTACCATTTGACTTACCTGGATGGCACATTTTCATCACTCAGACTGGAACATCTGCGCTTCTCTCTGGTGGGCAGAGTCGCGGAATCGTTGAAATGGCCCCAGCCAATGAGGAGTGGCGGTGAGAACACGCTGCTGATAGGTTGTGCTGACACAGGCCTTTGCTCGTACCAAAATAAAGAAAGCAGTTCACCTTTATTAATGGAATGGAGGAAAAGCAATGCTTTATAATCATTCTGCACCTTCCTGAGATGCCATGTCCCTGAGATGAACATGAGCCCGATGATAGATGAGGTATTTACTGCCAAGAATGCAAGCACAATGCATATTGTAATGGCCCTCCGAAAAAGTTTGAGGGACAATACTTTGCTTTAGAGTGCAGACCATTATTCTTCCATAAGTCACTGGCAAAGATTGAGAAATCTTCTCCCTAAAAGTTTGTGATTGATTAGAACAGCAGATTTAAACCCCATGATGATAGCATAGTTAGGACGTTTGAACACTCTCCATGTCACCGTACTTGTGGTATTAACATTCATTTCATCATTATAACACGGGCCCAGAGTTTTTCCCGCGGGTCACATAGTCAGTGCAAAACTCCTGGCCTTAGTTCTAAACCGTTACATGGACTTTCTTAACCTGTACTCCTACGATTTCCATATTAGGACAGCCTTAGGCAACTCCTTCTGAGTGAGGCTGTCCTAATATGGACACCATACAGTTCAAGTCAACTATTACTTAATTTCTCGTTAGTCAGTGAACTCTCCCTGATTATGACCTCAAGGCATCTTTGGCTTCTTCAGTTTCAGTCTACAGTCTGCAGTCTCTCCAACCGTGGAGGAGCTAAATGTGGCCTGGTAATCTGGCTTAGTTGATTACATGGGAAGACACACTGAGCAGCACCCTCTAATGGGGGACTGGGTCCGCCGCTGCTCCGCATGGCTGGGTACCTTCACGGGTGGTCTCCCATGCTCAGATGAGGATTACTACCCACTCCTCTGCTATACTCCTCATCTCTCTCTCTCTCTCTCTCTCTCTCTCTCTCTCTCTCTCTCTCTCTCTCTCTCTCTCTCTCTCTCTCTCTCTCTCTCTCTCTGTCTCTCTGTCTCTCTGTCTTTCTGTTCATTAGTCTCTCTCTCTCTCTCTCTCTCTCTCTCTCTCTCTCTCTCTTTTATCTTTCTCACTGTCTGTCTCGCTTATCTCGTCCCCCCTGTAGAGAGGAAGGAAGGAGAGATGCACTTGAAGCCCTGTGCTGTCTCTTGTGGATAGTGTCACTGGGTATCAGGGCTGCGCTGGTTGAGTGGAGAGCAGGGTAGCATGCAGCGAAGGGGACTATTGGAAAGAATGAGGCACTTCACCTCATTAGATGTGATGCTCCCGCCGGCATTCAGTTTAGTTTGGATGCAATTTACCTCTGGCAGAAGGGTACCACTCAAGTCTGCTTGGTTTTGATTTCACTATGTAAAAGTGAAAGTGTTTGATAACAACTAATTTACATACATTGATATGACACAGTTTACATGCTCCATGGCCTTCATTCATAACTGAACAAATCATGCTGCCAATTCATGCTCTCTTAAACCACCATTACCAATCCCAGGGGTTTCCAAAATGTTCTCGCACACAATCCCAAATTGACATCAGGAAAGTCCAGTGACCTCGACCATTTTCTATATTCTAATCTCCATGGTCCTCTCTCCCTCTGCCCCTTCAGCTCCCCCCACGCCCATAGCCCCTCCGGAGCTCCTGGCGGTGGGGGCCACCTACCTGTGGATCAAGCCCAACGCCAACTCCATCATCGGGGATGGCCCCATCATCCTGAAGGAAGTGGAGTACCGCACCACCACGGGCAACTGGGCCGAGACCCACATTGTGGACGCCCCAACCTACAAGCTTTGGCATTTGGACCCCGACGTGGAGTACGAGATCAAGGTTCTGCTGACCCGGCCGGGCGAGGGGGGAACCGGACCCCCAGGACCTCCACTTATCACACGGACGAAGTGTGCTGGTGAGTGGAACAATGTGGTTTCTGTGTCTGTGTCGTGTTTCTGGAACAATGTGGTTTCTGTGTCTGTGTCGTGTTTCTGGAACAATGTGGTTTCTGTGTCTGTGTCGTGTTTCTGGAACAATGTGGTTTCTGTGTCTGTGTCGTGTTTCTGGAACAATGTGTTTTCTGTGTCTGTGTCGTGTTTCTGGAACAATGTGGTTTCTGTGTCTGTGTCGTGTTTCTGGAACAATGTGGTTTCTGTGTCTGTGTCGTGTTTCTGGAACAATGTGGTTTCTGTGTCTGTGTCGTGTTTCTGGAACAATGTGGTTTCTGTGTCTGTGTCGTGTTTCTGGAACAATGTGGTTTCTGTGTCAGTGTCCCCATTAGCTGACGCCTTAGCGACTGCTAGTCTTCCTGGGTTCCTTCTAACTAGAGAATAATTTATAATCTGTAGATAGGCTATACTCCTAGTTTGAGGGATGTGTATTTCAGTGCTGTATACATTGGGCTCCTGTTACCAGCTATATTGGTATATTCCTATTATCAAAGTGAAGTTTATCGAATCCACCACAATGGAGGACAGTCACTTTTTCCAAAACGTGGAAAACGAGAGCCAAATAGATTTTCCCTTGCAACAGTGAATCAATGAGTTCATTGTCCCAGACCTGCTGTTTTCATCTCGCTCTCTCTCTGCCGTACCTGCGCTCTATCACACCGTCCCTGCGCTCTATCACACCGTCCCTGCACTCTATCACACCGTACCTGCGCTCTATCACACCGTCCCTGCGCTCTATCACACCGTCCCTGCGCTCTATCACACCGTCCCTGCGCTCTATCACACCGTCCCTGCGCTCTATCACACCGTCCCTGCGCTCTATCACACCGTCCCTGCGCTCTATCACACCGTCCCTGCGCTCTATCACACCGTCCCTGCGCTCTATCACACCGTCCCTGCGCTCTATCACACCGTCCCTGCGCTCTCTACCGCATCTAAATGCCTGGCTATGAAAAACCAAGTGTCATTCACTCCTGATGTATTTACCTGTTGCAACCTCTACAACTACTGTTATTATTATTTGACCCTGCTGGTCATCTATGAACATTTGAGCATCTTGGAGAAAGAACTGGCCTTAATGGCCATGAATTGTTATAATCTCCACCCGGCACAGCCAGAAGAGGACTTCTAGGTTTCTCTAGGTTTCTTCCTATGTTTTGCCTTTCTAGGGAGTTTATCCTAGCCACCGTGCTTCTACATCTGCATTGCTTGCTGTTTGGGGTTTTAGGCTGGGTTTCTGTATAGCACTTTGTGACATTGGCTGATGTAAAAAGGGCTTTATAAATAAATTTGATTTGAGTTCACTGTGCACCACCTGCCTCCATAATGAAATCACTGTGCACCACCTGCTTCCATAATGAGTTCACGGTGCACCACCTGCCTCCATAATGGGTTCACTGTGCACCACCTGCCTCAATAATGACTTCACTGTGCACCACCTGCCTCCATAATGACTTCACTGTGCACCACCTGCCTCCATAATGAGTTCACTGTGAACCAACTGCCTCCATAATGACTTCACTGTGCACCACCTACCTCCATAATGACTTCACTGTGCACCACCTGCTCCATAATGACTTCACTGTGCACCACCTGCCTCCATAATAACTTCACTGTGCACCACCTACCTCCATAATGACTTCACTGTGCACCACCTGCTCCATAATGACTTCACTGTGCACCACCTGCCTCCATAATAACTTCACTGTGCACCACCTGCTCCATAATGACTTCACTGTGCACCACCTGCCTCCATAATAACTTCACTGTGCACCACCTACCTCCATAATGACTTCACTGTGCACCACCTGCTCCATAATGACTTCACTGTGCACCACCTGCCTCCATAATAACTTCACTGTGCACCACCTGCTCCATAATGACTTCACTGTGCACCACCTGCCTCCATAATAACTTCACTGTGCACCATCTGCCTCCATAATGACTTCACTGTGCACCACCTGCCTCCATAATAACTTCACTGTGCACCATCTGCCTCCATAATAACTTCACTGTGCACCATCTGCCTCCATAATAACTTCACTGTGCACCATCTGCCTCCATAATGACTTCACTGTGCACCATCTGCCTCCATAATGGCTTCACTGTGCACCACCTGCCTCCATAATGACTTCCCTGTGCACCACCTGCCTCCATAATGACTTCACTGTGCACCACCTGACTCCATAATGAGTTCACTGTGCACCACCTACCTCCATAATGACTTCCCTGTGCACCATCTGCCTCCATAATGAGTTCACTGTGCACCACCTGACTCCATAATGACTTCACTGTGCACCACCTGCCTCCATAATGACTTCCCTGTGCACTACCTGACTCCATAAGGCCCACCATCTTCTATCGCCCAGTCGGCTTCTGAAGTTGACACTTCCTGAGTTATCCAAGACTCTCCGGATGCGTCCCCAATGCCCCCCTATTTCCTTTATAGATCAGGGCCCATAGGGTAGGTGGGAGACATTTTGTTGTAATGATTGGCCCAGTGGTTAGCGTATGGAGCTCGCACAAGAAAGGCACACTTCATTTAATAAAGTGACTGCTAATCAGATTAACCCTGTGTGTGTGTGTGTGTGTGTGTGTGTGTGTGTGTGTGTGTGTGTGTGTGTGTGCGTGCGTGCGTGCGTGCGTGCGTGCGTGCGTGCGATGGCTCCTGTGAGGCTCTGATGGGGAATGGTAATTGAGGTGAGCAGATGAACAGCCGTGGGAAGTCTCTGTTCTCCAGGTGAGAGAGATGATGAAGGAGCCCCGTGTGGCAGCGCCAACACAGTGGGGAAGCACCAATGATCTGGAAAAATTAAACACTGTTAGTTTCCCCTCTCTCTTCTCTCTTATTCTCTCTTTTTCTCTCTTTCTCTCTCATTCTCTCTCATTCTCTCTCTTCTCTCTCTTCTCTCTCTTTCTCTCTCTTTCTCCCTCCTCCCTCTTCTCTCTTCTCCCTCTTCTCTCTCTTTCTCCCTCTTCTCTCTCTTTCTCCCTCTTCTCTCTCTTCTCTCTTCTCCCTCTTCTCTCTCTTCTCCCTCTTCTCTCTCTTTCTCCCTCTTCTCTCTCTTTCTCCCTCTTCTCTCTCTTTCTCCCTCTTCTCTCTCTTCTCCCTCTTCTCCCTCTTCTCTCTCTTCTCCCTCTTCTCTCTCTTCTCCCTCTTCTCTCTCTTCTCCCTCTTCTCTCTCTTTCTCTCGCTTCTCCCTCTTCTCTCTCTTTCTCCCTCTTCTCTCTCTTTCTCCCTCTTCTCTCTCTTTCTCCCTCTTCTCTCTCTTCTCCCTCTTCTCTCTCTTCTCCCTCTTCTCTCTCTTCTCCCTCTTCTCTCTCTTCTCTCTCTTCTCCCTCTTCTCTCTCTTCTCCCTCTTCTCTCTCTTCTCCCTCTTCTCTCTCTTTCTCTCTCTTTCTCCCTCTTCTCTCTCTTCTCCCTCTTCTCTCTCTTCTCCCTCTTCTCTCTCTTCTCTCTCTTCTCCCTCTTCTCTCTCTTCTCCCTCTTCTCTCTCTTTCTCTCTCTTTCTCCCTCTTCTCTCTCTTCTCCCTCTTCTCTCTCTTCTCCCTCTTCTCTCTCTGAATTCTCTGTCGTTCAATTTAGTCTCTAGTCCTGTCTGGGGGGTTCTCTCTGTATTTAGTCTCTAGTCCTGTCTGGGGGGTTCTCTCTGTATTTAGTCTCTAGTCCTGTCTGGGGGGTTCTCTCTGTATTTAGTCTCTAGTCCTGTCTGGGGGGTTCTCTCTGTATTTAGTCTCTAGTCCTGTCTGGGGGGTTCTCTCTGTATTTAGTCTCTAGTCCTGTCTGGGGGGTTCTCTCTGTATTTAGTCTCTAGTCCTGTCTGGGGGGTTCTCTCTGTATTTAGTCTCTAGTCCTGTCTGGGGGGTTCTCTCTGTATTTAGTCTCTAGTCCTGTCTGGGGGGTTCTCTCTGTATTTAGTCTCTAGTCCTGTCTGGGGGGTTCTCTCTGTATTTAGTCTCTAGTCCTGTCTGGGGGGTTCTCTCTGTATTTAGTCTCTAGTCCTGTCTGGGGGGTTCTCTCTGTATTTAGTCTCTAGTCCTGTCTGGGGGGTTCTCTCTGTATTTAGTCTCTATTCCTGTCTGGTGGGTTCTCTCTGTATTTCTATGCTCCTTCTCTGTTTCTCTTATTCTCTATCTCTACTTTCTTTGAATTCTCTCTCCCTCCATTGAGTCTGTATTTCTGAATCTCTCTCTGTTATCTGTTTCCCTCTCATTACCCACAGCTTTACTCCACATCTCCTTCTTGTTCTCTGTCTGGAAAACAGATTGGATTTGCAGACCTCATCCATAAAAGGGAATTTACTTGTTACTTATTTGATGATCATATTTTTTGGGGAACTTTTTACTCCTTTTTCTCCCCAGTTTATGTGATATCCAATTGGTAGTTACTGTCTTGTCCCAACTCCCGTACGGACTCGGGAGAGGCGAATGTCGAGAGCCATACTTCCTCCGAAACATGACCCCGCCAAGCCGCACTGCTTCTTGACACACTGCTCGCTTAACCCGGAAGCCCGCCGCACCAATGTGTCAGAGGAAACGTCATACAGCTGGCGACCGAAGTCAGTATGCAAACCCTCCCCTAACCCGGTCGCCGCTGGGCCAATTATGCGCCGCCTCATGGGTCTCCCGGTCGAACCCGGATCTGTAGTGACGCCACTAGCACTGCGAGGCAGTGCCTTAGACCGCTGCATCACTCGGGAGGCCCCATTTTCACCCAACTTTGAATCTATATTCAATGACGGTGTGACATTTTTGTAAATCAAAACTAGACGTTGAACTGACGTCTGTGTCCAGTGGGACAGTTGATGCCTTCTCTCACACACACACACACACACACACACACACACACACACACACACACACACACACACACACGCGTGTCTTTGTGTGGTCCTTTGGCAGCCACCATCCCTCTCTGTACCCGGAAACAATTTAGCTTGGTTGGTTCAGGTTCTGTTATTTATGCAACACAGTATGTGTTCCATCCAGAAGGTGTTGGTCCTCAGCCTAAGCTACATGAATCAGAAGAAACCCCACTTGACATGTTAGAACCACCGCACGATTGTGGTGGGTTTCATGTCAGCTAAAGATCGGACACTTTTCGAGACGTCTGAGTACACAAAGATGAGAGTCAGAACCAATAAACAAAATACGCTGCTTGGGCGTTTGCGTTTGTGCACAAGTGTGTGTGTGTGTGTTTGTGTCTACCTGCTGCCCAGATCGATGTGGAAGAGGCTGCCTGTTTTCATCATATCAGAGGCAACCAGGAGGGAGAGAGAGAGAGATGATGAGGGAAGGGTGAGGAAGGAGGGAGGGGAGACAGCGGGGGCAGAGTGGAGGTGCTGCTGGTCGTGGCTCCATAGCTCGGTACTGTAACCCCTCTGTGTACTGGGCTGTGTGAACAGCAACAGAAAGAAACATGTGTTTTATGAAGTGGCGGCCGCCGTGTTCACCTGTCAGGGAGGTCTTGTGCGGGGGTTGGAGGGGTAGAGAGGAGATTGAATCAGAGGAGGCAGGTTTGGCAGGTGTGCCGAGGCCTGGCCAGAGGTAAGGTGAGGAGGCGAGAGAGTTGAGAGAGGGGGCTGGGTGGGGGGCATTTTAGTGCCAGCGAGGGGATTGGGCGTAAGGGAAGTGGAGGTGGAGGGGGGGGGGTCAGAGAAGGGCCTCAGAAATGCTCCGGGGCCCTGCCCGCACGCTTGTCTGCCTGGCTGATTTGAGTGTTGGCAGCCGGCAGCTCTTGAGTGTGCTCTGCCGTGGCACATCAGGGCCGAGGGAGAAACCCAAAGCACACATTGCTATTCACATTTACGTCCTCCAACACCTGGGTGTATGACCTTTACAGTGGACGTACAGTTATCTTATTAAATCAACTTTAAGATATATATATATATAGAATATGGAGATGTTGTTGGTGTGATGTTACCTAATAAGTAACATTACGCTTTTGATCTTTGGCCAAATCAAAGTGCTTGCAATAACATAATGGTTAACGGAGTTAGAACCCTGGTTGTCTCATTATGTCTTAGTTAAACAAACTACAACTTTCACTTTAAATGTGGAAAAAACCTAATAATTTTCGCTACAAAGAGGAAATACACATTAAACGAACAAGAGCAATGTTGGACTTTTGTCAGTGTGACTGTGTTTGTTCAGACTTAATTTTTCTCTTTCTGAGACCTCGCCTCAGTATAGTTGGAGATGGCACAGGTCTGGGTGGTGCAGGTCGGGATGGCACAGGTCTGGGTTGCGCAGGTCGGGATGGCACAGGTCTGGGTTGCGCAGGTCGGGATGGCACAGGTCTGGGTGGTGCAGGTCGGGATGGCACAGGGCTGGGTGGTGCAGGTCGGGATGGCACAGGGCTGGGTGGTGCAGGTCGGGATGGCACAGGGCTGGGTTGCGCAGGTCGGGATGGCACAGGGCTGGGTTGTGTAGGTCGGGATGGCACAGGGCTGGGTGGTGCAGGTCGGGATGGCACAGGGCTGGGTGGTGCAGGTCGGGATGGGACAGGGCTGGGTGGTGCAGGTCGGGATGGCACAGGGCTGGGTGGTGCAGGTCGGGATGGCACAGGGCTGGGTGGTGCAGGTCGGGATGGCACAGGTCTGGGTTGCGCAGGTCGGGATGGCACAGGTCTGGGTTGCACAGGTCGGGATGGCACAGGGCTGGGTTGCGCAGGTCGGGATGGCACAGGGCTGGGTTGTGTAGGTCGGGATGGCACAGGGCTGGGTGGTGCAGGTCGGGATGGCACAGGGCTGGGTGGTGCAGGTCGGGATGGCACAGGGCTGGGTTGCGCAGGTCGGGATGGCACAGGGCTGGGTGGTGCAGGTCGGGATGGCACAGGGCTGGGTGGTGCAGGGTTGGAGGTTCCGGTCATGCTTACAATGATCGCCTTGAGGCAGTTGTTGGTCTCCTGCTGCTGGCCGACATAATCTTGTGACAGCTCGCGTCATTCCATTCACTGCCACCACAAGGTATTTTACCTGCTGACTGTGGCGCCTCACAGCCCTGATGGAAATGGCCATCTGCTGCACATCCGAAGACATCTTTTGTAGCGCCCTCGTTTGGCCCCTTTGCTCAGTCATGAGCATTTCATCCACGTCATCCATGTTCATCCTACATGCGGGTGCAGAGGGTAGAGACGAGGTGGAAGGTGCACAGGATGCCGGTGCAGTAGCACCAACATTTGAAAATGCGCTTTCTAAAGGGGAAAAAGGATATGTAACACACTTAACACTCTTAACACCTACAAAACAACTTATACAGCTGTTCCACATTTCTTTTGCCAGCGTAGCGTCCATACATTTGTAATAGGCTAACGAACCGTTATGGAGACCGAAGGGAAATCACAGAAATTGAAAACTTTAGTGCTGCAATAATCCCAGACTGTTTTTTACTATCAGCAATGGTATTGGGTGGCTGAATGTTCTATTTTTCAATAGCTAGATATAAATCAAATAAATATAAATGTGACAACAAAGTCCATTTACAATCACGACTATTTAATCTTAAATCAGACTTACCTTCATTTTCTAATGTGGACTCAGCAGTATCAATTCCTTCCACGCCTTCCACCTGTTCAGCAACCAGCGTTGACCTCTTCAACAGTGGTCAATTCACGCACTTCTGGGGGACCTGAACCAGTTTTCCTGGCCTGTGCCCTGTTAAATGCAACTTTTTCTTTGGTACGGCGTTTGAGGTCCTACCACCTCTTTTTTACCTCTTCCACCTGTCTGCGGGTCGAGGATATTGCATTGATTTTTTTGGTGATTTCGGTCCAGATGGCATTCTTTTGTGTGGGTGTGGAATTCCGGGCTTGTATGATGTTTAAATTTGCTGTTACCTCATGAACAAGCTGATCAACCTCGTTATCGGTAAATGTTAGTTTTGGCTGTTTTGCCTGACTTGGTGGCTGATCCATGATGGACAGAGAGGAGGAGGCCCATTCAATTGCGCGTTTAAATACGGTATAGTGGGTGGGGACAGGCGCTGATTACCTGATGAACTGCAGGTTTGGTACATAACACGCACATTGCGGTTTCACATCAAGCGCTTTCTGCGTCTTGGCCATGGCGCTATTAACGCTGCGTTCACAAATGTACGTACATCTGGCCCAGAGTGTACTGAAGACAACACTACACTCAAATGACTTTACACTTTTCCCAGAACCTCAACTTGGACCAGGGCCTTGATTTTGATTGAAAATCTAATTTTTTCTTGTCTCACACCATCTCCCTCCTCCCTCTCAAGCCTTTGGTCTGGATAGATCACAGCATTTTTCCTCTCTGGCCCCTTTTCATTCAGAGATTAATTGTTGGTACAGTCCTCAGGCTGAGACCCATTACTACTCTCCGCCAGGCAGTGGTGGAAAACATATTTTCATACTTGAGTAAAAGTAAAGTTAGGTTGGCCTCCCGAGTGGCGCAGCTGCGTTGCTACATATCCTAGTTCGATACCGGGCTGTGTCGCACCAGGCCGCGACTGGGAGACCCATGAGAAGACGCACAGTTGTCCAGGTTAGGTGGGGATTTGGCCGGCCGAGATGTCCTTGTCCCGTCGCGCTCTAGTGACTCCTGTGGCGGGCCGGGCGCATGCATGCTGACACGGTCGCCAGGTATACGGTGTTTCCTCTGACACATTGCTGGCTTCCGGGTTAAGCGTGTATTGTGTCAGGAAGTAGTGCAGTTTTGCAGGGTTGGGTTTTGGAGGACAGCATTGGGACAAGACTGGAACTAACTACCAATTGGATATGATGAAAAAGGGGTAAAATAAATACATTAAAAAAGTGAGTAAAAGTCTAAAAGTGTTTGGTTTTAAATATACTTAAGTATCAAAAGTAAAAGTAAAACTATAAATTATTTCAAATTCCAGGGGAACCAACACTCACACATATAGTAGCAAGAAAAAGTATGTGAAACGTTTGGAATTAGCTGGATTTCTGCATAAATTGGTCATAAAATTTGATCTGATCTTCATATAAGACACAAAAATAGACAAACAGTGTGTTTAAACTAATAACACACAAATTATTGTATTTTTCTTGTCTATATTGAATACATAATTTAAACCTTCACAGTATAGGTTGGAAAACGTATGATAGATAGATAGATAGATAGATAGATAGATAGATAGATAGATAGATAGATAGATAGATAGATAGATAGATAGATAGATAGATAGATAGATAGATAGATAGATAGATAGATAGATAGATAGATAGATAGATAGATAGATAGATAGATAGATAGATAGATAGATAGATAGATAGATAGATAGATAGATAGGTACTTTATTGATCCCCCGGGGGGGAAATTTCATAATTTCATGTGAACCCCTGGGCAAGAAAAAGTATGTGAAACGTTTGGAATTAGCTGGATGTCTGCATAAATTGGTCATAAAATTTGATCTGATCTTCATATAAGACACAAAAATAGACAAACACAGTGTGTTTAAACTAATAACACACAAATTATTGTATTTTTCTTGTCTATATTGAATACATAATTTAAACCTTCACAGTGTAGGTTGGAAAACGTATGTGAACCCCTGGGCTAATGACTTCTCCAGAAGCTAATTGGAGTCAGGAGTGAGCTAACCTGGAGTCCAATCAATGAGACTAGATTGGAGATGGTGGTTAGAGCTGCCCTGCCCTATAAAAAACACTCAAAAAATTTGAGTTTGCTATTCTCAAGATGCATTGCCTGATGTGAACCATGCCTCGAACAAAATAGATCTCAGAAGACCTAAGATGAAGAATTTTTTACTTGCAAAAAGCTGGAAAGGGTTACAAAAGTATATCTAAAAGCCTTGATGTTCATCAGTACACGATAAGACAAATTGTCTATAAAAGTTCAGCACTGTTGCTACTCTCCCTAGGAGTGGCAGTCCTGCAAAGATGACTGCAAGAGCACAGCACAGAATGCTCGATGAGGTTAAGAAGAATCCTAGTGTCAGCTAAAGACTTACAGAAAGCTCTGGAACATTCTAACATCTCTGTTGACGAGTCTACGATACGTAAAACACTAAACAAGAATGGTGTTCATGGGAGGACATCACGGAAGAATCCAAAACATTACTCCACGTCTGAAGTTCTCAAAAGAGCACCTGGATGTTCCACAGCACTACTGGCAAAATATTCTGTGTACAGATTAAACTAAAGTTGAGTTGTTTGGATGGACACACAACACTATGTGTGGAGCTCAGTTGGTAGAGCATGGTTCTTGCAACGCCAGGGTTGTGGGTTTGATTCCCACGGGGGATCAGTATGAAATAAGTATGAAAATGTGTGCACTCACTACTGGAAGTCGCTCTGGATAAGAGCGTCTGATAAATGTAAGGCACTAAATGAGAAAAAAATGCACAGCACACCAACATGAAAACCTCATCCCATCTGTAAAGTATGGTGGAGGGAGCATCATGGTTTGGGGCTGCATTGCTGCCTCAGGGCCCGGACAGCTTGCTATCATCGATGGAAAAATGAATTCCCAAGTTTGTCAAGACATTTTGTAGGAGAATGTAAGGCTATCTGTCCGTCAATTGAAGCTCAACAGAAGTTGTGTGATGCAACAGGACATCGACCCTAAACACAGAAGTAAATCAATAACAGAATGGCTTCAACAGAAGATAATACCCGTTCTGGAGTGGCAAAGTCAGAGTCCTGACCTCAACCCCATTGAGATGTTGTGGCATGACCTAAAGAGAGCGGTTCACACCAGACATCCCAAGAATATTGCTGAACTGAAACAGTTTTTGTAAAGAGGAATGGTCCAACGTTTCTCCTAACCGTTGTGCAGATCTGATCCGCAATTGGTTGAGTTTATTGCTGCCAAAGGAGGGTCAACCAGTTATTAAATCCAAGGGTTCACATACTTTTCCCACCCTGCACTGTGAATGTTTACAATGTGTGTTCAATAAAGACATGAAAACGTATAACTGTTTGTGTGTTATTAGTTAAAGCAGACTGTGTTTGTCTATTGTTGTGACTTTACACAACTGCCTCCAGGTGACGATGAGGGACGTGGCGTCCTTGGCTCCCAGCGTGTCGATTCATCTCAGGTTGTCATCCCTCCGACTCACACACTTCTTCCTCCCGGCCCTAACACCCGCAGTGGCGAAGGTGCGTTTGGCTCGTTAAGAGGTGGACTGAAGATTTTGCGCTTAGCGTGAATGATCTATAGACTATAGACCTCCGCTTGACTGTCAACCAAACAGGATTTATTCCTATTGTCTTTCCCCCCGCGTTACGATAAATCTCCCCCCTGTGCGTTGGAAGATGAAGGTGATAATGTGGGAGCAAGAGCTCATCCTATTCCTCCTGCTGCCTCTCTCTCTCTCTCTCTCTCTCTCTCTCTTTCTCTCTTTCGCTCTTTTCCTCTCTCTGTCCTTGGCTGGTTGCCTCGAAAATACCCACCTACACCTTTTTTCCCATCCTGGGAGTTAAAATCTCCAATATCCTGATTCACTGTTGTATTAGATAAATCCCATCCAAGAATAAGATTTGGAAAATGTACAAATTTGCATTGGATCATTTTTAATATTCTGATGAAAAATGGGCATTTTGAAAAAATCTCATAGATCCCTAGGGTCTAGTGTTAAGTTTGAAGTTTCTGAGTTCAGGCACATTTGATGTGTTTCTCCTGATGTATATGGCTCTGTCTTTAGACTGCCATGCTTTAAATTACCACTGCCCTTCATGAGCTTTTCATAGATGACCGTTGTCTGGCCTAGCCTTCATGCCGAGCCCAACTTCTTGGCTTTAAAGGACATCTCTAATGTTAATTTCATTGCATTCATTCTGGGCAAGGAGAAGATGGTTTTGCTCGACCTCCACGTCTGGTCTCCTGGGCAAGCATTAATCTCTCCGCCCGCCATGATCTGAGAGTAAATCTATCTCCAACAATTATTTCTCTCCTAAGTCGCCGTTGCTACCACGGAGGGGCTGTCCTGCCACACATGCACACGTAGACACGTGCACGCACGCATGCTCGCACACACACATACACGCGCACACACTTTCTTCACTCGCACACAGTTCACTCATCTCCCTTCAGGAAGTATTGAGGAAGACTTGGAGGAACGCTCTGATGATCTGGGGGAAGTAGCCTCTTCTGGATTGATCACTTTTTAAAACACCTTCCCTCCTCTGTTAACTGACTGAATATTTATGAGTCTGGATCTAATGTCTCCTTGCTTATGTCCTCACACTATTAAGAGATGGGTATTTGATTTACCAGCATATTAAGAGAAGGATATTTGATTTACCAGCATATTAAGAGATGGTTATTTGATTTACCAGCAGGATATATGACTTTCCTTCACTTCTTTGCCTGCTTCAGCTTTTTGATTTAAAAGACTCAAGCTTTAACAACAACCTTTTGTACCGGGGAAGGGACAGGGATATTTTAAACTATAAAACGATCTAATCAAAATGAGTTCAAATACTGCAATTCCCATCATAGTGTGATGAGGACAAGGGGACAACGTGCTGTTCCACTGAAAGAAACATGAAAGAAAGATACTCCCACAGAATGACGTCTTGTTTTATGTCTAACCTAGCACTCCAGGTGTGCTTGTGGGCCTTGTCAAGAACTTCAAAACCATCAAAAGCCAAGTCTCTTCAGCGACTCGACCACGGAGGCCCGATAAGAACAGCTAATCCTTGCTTTTGCTTCTTAACATGGAATGTTAAGGGCTTTAAGGCACTTTTTATAACACTGACGAACCAGTCAACACTGCTCGGCCGCTCAAACTGAGCCCAAATTATGCTGAAAGGCTCTTCACGTGCTGAAAGGCCTTACTCTCTCCTTCCCTTCCGCTCTCCTCTCTTCCTCTATGGGGTTTATAATGACGGGGCCTGAGGATAAACCCCACTGGAGCAGCTTGGTAATAAAGGCTGTGTGTGTGTGTGTGTGTGTGTGTGTGTGCTTGCGTCTGGTGACGTGATGTTAAGGAAAAGCTCTTCAGAGAGAGCTGAGGCCTGACAAAGCACGTTTCACATTTCCTTCCACAGCACGCCTCACAGACACACACACACAGCACGTAATGTGTTGAATTACGCACAGAGGCCATGCGTATAGTGGCACCTTTTGAAACCGTTTCCAAGGTGTTTGTGTGTAGTTTTATGTGTACATGTATGCATGCATATGTGTGTACGTGATGATGGTGCAGGGGGAAATTGGGGGATACTCGTGTGAATGCATTACCACAGTCCCCACGGTTATATCCACAGGGTGAGCAGGTTTATGGTCATGAAATATTGTGTGGATGAAGGGCGGTTGGGTGTTGGGAGTGGTTGAATATAGAGAAAAAAATTCGTCAAAAATGTTATTGTTAACCTTTATTTAACTGGGCAAGTCAGTTAAGATCAAATTCTTATTTACAATGACGGCCTACACCGGCCAAACCTGGACGACGCTGGGCCAACTGCGCGCCGCCCTATGGGACTCCCGATCACGGCCGGATGTGACACAGCCTTTCATAATTTTTAATCTAGCATTAGTGCATACTGTAAGTCTAAGCTTTAGGGCCTAACTGTTCATGCGCCAAATACACGCAATTGCCAAATAGGGTAGAAAAAGTTAATGTCGATCCACTGAGGCAAAAAGGACAATGTTGGAGTTCATTTCAATAAGAGGGAAGCTGCGAAAAGGAGAGTTGAAAATAAAGATAAGGGAGCGGAACAGCAGCGTAGTGTTTGGAGGGAGATTTGGTGAATTGGTAAAAGAGGATGATAGCAGTGTTATTTGTGGTGATTAAGGCACTATACATATTGGACAGGTTAAATAGAATAATAACCGTAGCAGGTTTACAACCTCTCACCTACTATAATATTATATACCACAGTTAGGGCTGTTGGTCTCACGGTAATTGACCGTTATTCAACAGAAACACATTTAGTATCTCACATAGCCTGCTAGCCACTGATGCAGACCTTAGGAATGTTTTTATAAAAAGTCTAATAATTCAATTTAATAATAGTAATAATAAATCCATGTAATATAGCCTACAGCATCACAATAAATATATGTATTGTTTATTTTAGACAGGTCTAAAGAAACATGATATGAAGAACATTTTTACTCTGAATTGTCCTTATGTTAGGTCCTGATGTGTGGCTGTGGGCTCCACTAGTTCATTTAGCAGACAAGATTTCCTTAGAATTTTTATTTTTATTTTATTTTATAGCATTAAGAATACAATTGAACATAGCTGGATACAATTTTAAGGATATTTCCTCCAAAAGATTTCAGAGGGAGTGGATATATGCGGCTCTTCTGTGTTGAGCGGTTAACAAAGAAACAGCTTCTTCTAGATGCTTAATTTGGAGTTATTTATGTAACTTTATCTGTGATACAAACATTGGGCTATATGTATATGTACATATGTATATATGTTTCGATTTTTAAGCATTCTAAGGCTGAATGATGTGACTCTAATGCAGATTTGACACACTTTATCAGTTTCATATTGAAGATTTTAGAACAATTGTCCATATGTACTTTTCATCAGCCAACAAGATTAGAAGTCCTAACAGACAGCAACATCAGTCTACTACCTCCCTAAACCATTGGTAAACGTGTCCTTCTGTAAGAGAAATAAATATCCCAAACATACTCTGGGACAGTTGTGGGATGCGATAGATCCCAAATTAATACAACCACTCGCATCCCCAAAAATATTTTTAAAGCAATGAGGCTGATGCAACAGATCAGAACGTTATAAAGCGCAGCAAATGTTCCAAAATACAATCAATTAGAGGGAAAACACCATTCAAAGCAGGTGTGATTATGCATGTAATGCTTCATTATAAAGGCACATTATTATGTAAGCTAGTTAGGCTCCACACCGGTTGTAAAGCAGATTAATGTGATTCATTTTGAGAAGTTATTTGGCCACTTTAGTTGTGATACCAACCTTATTGGCCTATGGGGTGTATGACTATGATTTTAAAAAGTTTTCTTGCCTTACTTCACAAGCTGGGCATCATTCACAAGTGATAATATATAATTCACATGTGATATTGTCACCCATTAGACTATTCTTGATTTAATCTTGTCTTTACATATACTAAATAATAGATTTGTGAAATTAGTTTTGATTTAGAATGGTCCATTATCATGCACCTGTCTCAGAACAGGCAGCGGGGAAAATACATGTCATCTATGGACTTAAATAGAGAATGGAGGATGTTGTTCCTGTGGTTAATTTTTTAATGCCAGCCAGGTAAGCTAATATAGTAGCCTAGCCTATAGAAAGCTGATGGGATCCTCTTTTTAAAAGAGGCCATCACTCTGTTTTCTCACACGATTGCATAGCCTATGGAAATGTTGTACAACATGAGCTCATGGGCTCTCATTAAGTGTTTGATTAGACTTACGATTACGATTTGTATTGATGTCAGAGTGATTAGAGGGACAATAGAGTGCTGAGTACCAGGCAGTTAGCAAGTTTGGTAGACTACTAATGACCATCAGCAGCATCAGAGCTTGGAGAAGACTAATTACCGTGACTAATATGGTCATGTGGAATTTGACTGCGGTCAACAGATGAAACTGGCAGCTTCATTAAATAGTACCCGCAAAACACCAGTCTCAACGTCAACAGTGAAGAGGTGGCCAATAAAAAAAAAAAAAATAAAAAAAAAAATTAAGATGGGCAAAAGAACACAGACACTGGACAGAGGAAGATATGGCTTTTTCTTTGCAACTCTGCCTAGAAGGCCAGCATCCTGGAGTCGCCTCTTCACTGTTGATGTTGAGACTGGTGTATTACTGGTATTATTTAATGAAGCTGCCAGTTGAGGACATGTGAGGCGTCTGTTTCTCAAACTAGACACTCTAATGTACTTGTCCTCTTGCTCAGTTGTGCACTGGGGCCTCCCACTCCTCTTTCTATTCTGGTTAGAGACAGTTTGGCCTGTTCTGTGAAGGGAGTAGTACACAGCGTTGTACGAGATCTTCAGTTTCATGGCAATTTCTTGCATTGAATAGCCTTAATTTCTCAGAACAAGAATAGACTGACGAGTTTCAGAAGAAAGTTCTTTGTTTCTGGCCATTTTGAGCCTGTAATCGACTCCACAAATGCTGATGCTCCAGATACTCAACTAGTCTAAAGGACAGTTTTATTGCTTCTTTAATCAGCACAACAGTTTCCAGCTGTGCTAACATAATTGCAAAAGGGTTTTCTAATGATCAATTAGCCTTTTAAAATGATCAACTTGGATTAGCTAACACAACGTGCCATTGGAACACAGGAGTGATGGTTGCTGATAATGGGCCTCTGTACGCCTATGTAGATATTCCATAACAAATCAGCCCTTTCCAGCTACAATAGTCATTTACAACATTAACAATGTCTACACTGTATTTCTGATCAATTTGATGTTATTTTAATGGACCATAAAATGGACAAGGAAATTTCTAAGTGATCCCAAACTTTTGAACGGTAGTGTATATTTCAAGCGATTCTGAGCGAACAGCACTGTTTTTCAAAGTAGCTTATCTTGAGGTAGGCTATTGGCATGAGGGTATCGGCCACCACCAGTGAGTAGCCTAGGCTTCATCTTCATCATTGGGTGAGTCGTCAGTGCCACTGGAAAGTTTATTTAGTAGACTACTATATATAGTCCTGCCCCAACGAATTGAGGCTGTTCTGAGGGCAAAAGGGGGTGCATCTCAATATTAGGAAGGTGTTCTAATGTTTTGTACACTCAGTGTACATTGAATGTTCGTCCTAGTATTGTACAATCCATCTCTCTCTTCATTGGCTTATTGTTTGCGTTCAAGACTAGGTCATTTTTTATTGCTCTCAATTTGTCAGAGTAACCACTCATTTCGGTAATTTCTGTGGTATTAAAATATATTCTGCTAATGTCTGCTATCATGTAAATTACGTAGAATTGCATGAAATTGCATGTTGAGAAAAAGCAACAACCAACAAAAAAAATTGACAATTGTAAAAACACCTCTGCTGTATACACAAGGTGAAGCCTGGTATGACACAGTGGCAATTGGCACCAACAAAGACATAGCTATGTATTAGAGTATGTTAGTCAATTTTGGTCACAAATAAGTCATCCTGCACTGGTTCATTGTGCGGAAATTACTTGGATCCAATTTCTGGTTCATTAGAGGCCTGAATTGACCAGCGAAGGCGCTGTGTTTCCTCTGAGGCCGAGGCCTCACTAAATGGACTAATTTCCCCCTGAAATCAGCGACATTAATAAAACAATGTAATAGTTATTTCCTTACAGAAAACAGGGAATCCATTTTTTCTCCCCTTTAGTTCTTGTTGTACCTTTCGCATCTGGGCTCTTTTCTTTTTTTCCATCACGGACAAGGTCAGTGATCATTCCTCTTTGTTGTTGTGCTCTGCCTTGTTTGATGTCTCTGCGGTCTCTCAAAACAAGCTGCTAGTGAATAGGGTCCATCAGCACGACATCAGTTCTGTATACAAAACAGCGCTAGCACCCAGCAGGACACTGCTTTAATAAGTCAAATGTAGCCATGGCGCGGCGGTTTGGGCGCTAAGAATTGCCCATCAAACACGGGGGCCCGCATTAAGGGAATAACTTGGACGTAATTGCCAGATCTCGTAATTGCCCTGGGTGAATTGTTCCTAGGCAACCTCCCTTCAACATCATCATCTCAATTTGAGCTTGGAGAGGAGAGAACTTTGACCTGAATGATGGACAGGAAATAAATGGGTTTTGAAAGAAAAGATGAGCTGCGCCTGTCAGTCAGGCTTTTTTTGTTGTACTCAAAATATCCGTAGAGAAGAGTGTTTTATAGGAGGCCAAGCACTTTATAATAATTTGTACCAGTGGAGGCTCTTCAGAGGAGGAATGCGAGGACACTTTACTAAATATATTCACATGTCACCAAATAATTGATTAAATCACATTGTTTTGCAATTGGATTTTATTTTATTTATTTAACCTTTATTTAACTAGTCAAGTCAATTAAGAACAACATCTTATTTACAACGACGACCTACCAAAAGGCAAAGGCTCCTGCAGGGACGGGGCCTGGGATTAAAAATATAAATATAGGACCAAACACACATCACGACAACAGATACACCACAGCACTACATAAAGAGAGACACCACAACACTACATAGAGAGAGACACCACAACACTACATAGAGAGAGACACCACAATACTACATAAAGAAAGACACCACAGAACTACATAGAGAGAGACACCACAACACTACATAGAGACACCACTACACTACATAAAGAGAGACACCACAACACTACATAGAGGCACCACAACACTACATAGAGGCACCACAACACTACATAGAGGCACCACAACACTACAGTACATAAAGAGAGCCCTAAGACAACCTCACAACATGGCAGCAACATATGACAGCACTGCATGGTAGCAACACAACATGACAACAACACGGTAGCAACACAACATGGCAGCAGCACAACATGGTAGCAGCACAAAACATGGTACAAACATTATTGGGCCAGACAACAGCACAAAGGGCAAGAAGGTAGAGATGACAATACATCACACAAAGCAGCCGCAATTGTCAGTAAGTGTCCATGATTGATTTTTTCAACAAAGTGATGGAGATAAAACTGTCCAGTTTGAGTGTTTGTTGCAGCTCGTTCCAGTCGCTAGCTGCAGCGAACTGAAAAGACGAGCGACCCAGTGAGTTGTGTACTTTGGGGACCTTTAACAGAATGTGACTGGCTGAACGGGTGTTGTATGTGGAGGATGAGGGCTGCAGTAGATATCTCAGATAGGGGGGAGTGAGGCCTAAGAGGGTTTTATAACAGGGACCTTTAACAGAATGTGACTGGCAGAACGGGTGTTGTATGTGGAGGATGAGGGCTGCAGTAGATATCTCAGATAGAGGGGAGTGAGGCCTAAGAGTGTAGGATGAGCAATGCCGGAGTTGCATTGACTAAGTACAGTAGAATAGAATACAGTATATACATGTACATAGTAAAGCAGTATGTAACATTATTAAAGTGACTAGTGTATCCATGTCTATGTACTGTATATACGACAGCAGTTTCTAATCTAATCAAACTGTATTGGTCACATACACGTGGTTAGCAGATGTTATTGCGGTTGTAGCGAAATGCAGTCGGAATGTAGTGATGTATCCTATAAGCATTGGTGGCAAACCCTTACCTGCCGATCTATAAATTATGTCTCTGTAATCTAGCATGGGTAGGATGGTCATCTGAATCAGGGTTCGTTTGGCAGCTGGGGTGAACCGAGGAGCGATTACGATAGAGGCAACCAAGTCTAGATTTAACTTTAGCCTGATATGTGCTGAGAGAAGGACAGTGTACCGTCTAGCCATATTCCCAAGTACTTGTATGAGGTGACTACCTCAAGCTCTAAACCCTCAGAGGTAGTAATCACACCTGTGGGGAGAGGGGCATTCTTCTTACCGAACCACATGACCTTTGTTTTGGAGGTGTTCCGAACAAGTTTAAGGGCAGAGAAAGCTGGTTGGACACTAAGAAAGCTTTGTTGAAGAGCGTTTAACACAAAATCCGGGGAGGGGCCAGCTGAGTATAAGGCTGTATCATCACGGATGACAGAGCTTCCTACTGCCTGAGCTATGCTGTTGATGTAAATTGAGAAGGATGTGGGGCCTAGGATTGAGCCTTGGGGTACTCCCTTGGTGACAGGCAGTGGCTGAGACATCAGATTTTCTGACTTTATACACTGCACTCTTTGAGAGAGGTAGTTAGCAAACCAGGCCAAAGACCCCTCAGAGACACCAATACTCCTTAGCCGGCCCACAAGAATGGAATGGTCTACCGTATCAAATGCTTTGGCCAAGTCAATAAAAATAGCAGCACAACATTGCTTAGAATCAAGGGCAATGGTGACATCATTGAGAACCTTTAAGGTTGCAGTGACACATCCATAACCTGAGTGGAAACCAGATTGCATACCAGATAGAATACTATAGACATCAAGAAAAGCCAGTCAGTTGATTATTTACAGGTTTTTCCAACACTTTTGATACACAGGGCAAAATAGACAGTGTATAAAGTCAGCCTGAGTATGCGTGTGCCGAGCCTTTTGCCAAATGGAATACTTGAGGATGGAGTAACTGCCAGATCACGGTCGAAACGGGCTGAACCTTTTTTTAATTCTCATTTTCTTTATGGGGGAATGTTTGTTAACAATACCACTGAAGGTCCAAGCGTCTTCGGGGGATCAAGCTTTTTTTATACCAATTTACAGAGGCCAGGTCATGAAGGAAGGCTTGCTCATTAAAGTTATTTTTTGCAAGTGTCTATGACAAATCAGGACAGGTCGTTTCACTGAGCAGCCATTACGAAACACAGGCTGTAAAACAGGGATCCCTAAGGTCATTACAGAAAACACCAGACTGATACCTATCAGGATTATTTGTGAGGATAACATCAAGAAGAGTAGCCTTTTGTGGTTGTTTGGAGTCATACCTTGTGGGATCGGTAATAATCTGAGAAAGATTTAGGGAGTCCCATTGCTGTAGGACTTCTTCAGGTTTAAGCATGTCCCAGTTTAGGTCACCTATTAGGACAAATTCAGACATGCTGATGGTGGACGATAACACCCAGCAACAGTCAACAAGTACCTACAGTGGGGAGAACAAGTATTTGATACACTGCCGATTTTGCAGGTTTTCCTACTTACAAAGCATGTAGAGGTCTGTAATTTTTATCATAGGTACACTTCAACTGTGAGAGACGGAATCTAAAACAAAAATCCTGAAAATCACATTGTATGATTTTTAAATAATTAATTTGCATTTTATTGCATGACATAAGTATTTGATCACCTACCAACCAGTAAGAATTCCGGCTCTCACAGACCTGTTAGTTTTTCTTTAAGAAGCCCTCCTGTTCTCCACTCATTACCTGTATTAACTGCACCTGTTTGAACTCGATACCTGTATAAAAGACACCTGTCCACACACTCAATCAAACAGACTCCAACCTCTCCACAATGGCCAAGACCAGAGAGCTGTGTAAGGACATCAGGGATACAATTGTAGACCTGCACAAGGCTGGGATGGGCTACAGGACAATAGGCAAGCAGCTTGGTGAGAAGGCAACAACTGTTGGCGCAATTATTAGAAAATCGAAGAAGTTCAAGATGACGGTCAATCTACCTCGGCCTGGGGCACCATGCAAGATCTCACCTCGTGGGGCATCAATGATCATGAGGAAGGTGAGGGATCAGCCCAGAACTACACGGCAGAACCTGGTCAATGACCTGAAGAGAGCTGGGACCACAGTCTCAAAGAAAACCATTAGTAACACACTAATGGATTAAAATCCTGCAGCGCACGTAAGGTCCCCCTGCTCAAGCCAGCGCATGTCCAGGCCCGTCTGAAGTTTGCCAATGACCATCTGGATGATCCAGAGGAGGAATGGGAGAAGGTCATGTGGTCTGATGAGACAAAAATAGAGCTTTTTGGTCTAAACTCCACTCGCTGTGTTTGGAGGAAGAAGAAGGATGAGTACAACCCCAAG
Source organism: Thymallus thymallus (assembly GCA_023634145.1). Lineage (NCBI taxonomy): Eukaryota > Metazoa > Chordata > Actinopteri > Salmoniformes > Salmonidae > Thymallus > Thymallus thymallus. The sequence continues at coordinate 45,203,635 of CM042410.1, forward strand.
AACACCATCCCAACCGTGAAGCATGGAGGTGGAAACATCATTCTTTGGGGATGCTTTTCTGCAAAGGGGACAGGACGACTGCACCGTATTGAGGGGAGGATGGATTGGGCCATGTATCGCGAGATCTTGGCCAACAACCTCCTTCCCTCAGTAAGAGCATTGAAGATGGGTCGTGGCTGGTTCATCCAGCATGACAACGACCCGAAACACACAGCCAGGGCAACTAAGGAGTGGCTCCGTAAGAAGCATCTCAAGGTCCTGGAGTGGCCTAGCCAGTCTCCAGACCTGAACCCAATAGAAAATCTTTGGAGGGAGCTGAAAGTCCGTATTGCCCAGCGACAGCCTCGAAACCTGAAGGATCTTGATGGAGGAGTGGGCCAAAATCCCTGCTGCAGTGTGTGCAAACCTGGTCAAGAACTACAGGAAACGTATGATTTCTGTAATTGCAAACAAAGGTTTCTGTACCAAATATTAAGTTCTGCTTTTCTGATGTATCAAATACTTATGTCATGAAATAAAATGCAAATTAATTAGTTAAAAATCATACAATGTGATTTTCTGGATTTTTGTTTTAGATTCCGTCACTCACAGTTGAAGAGTACCTTTGATAAAAATTACAGACTTCTACATGCTTTGTAAGTGGGAAAACCTGCAAAATCGGCAGTGTATCAAATACTTGTTCTCCCCACTGTATTTGAAAGCTTAATGCTTAAAACCAGCAAGTCAAATTGTTTGGAGACAGACTTGGCGGCGACAACAGAGCACTGAAGGTGTTCTTTTGTAAAGATTGCCACTCCACCACCTTTGGAAGATCTGTCTTGCCTAAAAAGGTGATAACCAGAAAGGTTAACATCCATGTTCAAAACACTCTTCCTTAACCACGTCTCAGAAATGACCAACACATCTGGATTGGAGCTGTGAACCCAGACTTTCAATTGATACATTTTAGGTAATAAGCTTCTAGTGTTAATGTGCTTCTACGAGAGCAGAAGTCAGTGAAGCAGAAATCAGAGCACAAGTCAGAATTGGGGCTAGCAACAGTAGATGGGCCAGGGTGGACATGCAGATTTCCAGATATCATCAGCAGTAATACAATCAGAGGACAGGAAGAGATCTGCACTGTTGATTTTAATGACATTTGAATGTGCATCAGGTGGTAACAAGATCATATTGTACAGAAATTTAATCAGGTAACATGAATGCAAAGCCGGCGAGAGGTGGTTAGAATAGGATGGGAGGCCAAGACTCTGTGTAATCAATAGAGAGTCACAGTCCCGAGTGTGGGAACAAACATTGTCTGTCCCACGGTTGGGTAAATAAGCAAGTTCATAGTCAATAAAGCACGCAGGAGTCATGAGGCAAATAACATAAAGGCCAGAAAGTTTTTTTTGTGTTATTACATACAGCCGGAAATAACTTTTGTATATCAGAGTGGCGGTAACTCACCAGCATTAAGACCAGGAATACGACATTTGCTAATTGGATCCTTTGTTCGTACGCCCCAGGGCAATTCAACTTATCCCAGAGGCTGCTCCAAGACGCCGTCAGCGGCTCAGGAGGGTTATACACTACCAAGTATATTACTCGCCAGTGTTCAGTCTCTGGACAATAAAGTAGTAGAGCTCAGGGCGAGGATCTCCTTCCAGAGAGACATCAGGACCTGTAACATACTCTGTTTCACAGAATCATGGCTCTCTCTGCATGTAATGTCCCCTTCCATACAGCCAGCTAGGTTCAAGGTACATCGAGCAGACAGGAATAAAGAACTCCCCGGGAAGAAGAAAGGTGGTGGTGTATGTTTCATGATTAACTACTCGTGGTGTGATAGTGATAACATACAGAAACTCAAGTCTTTATATTCACCCGACCTAGAATACCTCACAATCTAATACTGACCATATTACCTCCCAAGAGTATTCTCTTTGGTTTTAGTCACAGCCATGGATATTCCCCCTCAAGCCGATACCACAAAGGCCCCCAAGGAACTACACTGGACTTTTTATTGTAGCTGGGGATTTTAACAAAGCAAATTTGAAGAAAACGCTACCAAAGTTCTATCAATACATTTGCTGTAGTACTCGCAAGGCCCCCTCCCCGCCCTCCCTTTGGCAAATCAGATCACGACTCCATTTTGCTCCTTCCTTCCTATAGGCAGAAACTCAAACAGCAAGTACCCATGCTAAGGTCTATTCAACGCTGGCCTAACCAATTGGAATCAATGCTTCAAGATTGTTTTGATCACACAGATTGGAATATGTTCCGGCTAGGCTCTGAGAATAACGTTGACATGTACACGGACACGTCAACATCAAGAAGTGTATAGGGGATATTGTTCCCAGGGTGACTATTAAAACCTACCCAAACCAGCAACCATGGATAGATGGCAGCATTCATGCAAAACTGAAAGCGCAAACCACTGCATTTAACCATGGCAAGGTGACTGGGAATATGGTTGAATACAAACAGTGTAGTTATACCCTCCGTAAGGCAATCAAACAGGCAAAACGTCAGTACAGAGACAAAGTGGAGTCACAATTCAACGGCTCAGACACCAGACGTATGTGGGAGGGTCTACAGACAGTGCTGGTAGGGGTATGTGTACCAGACAGGGGGAGACAGGCCAGGGCAGACAGGCGACAAACCCTCCAAACAAGCTCCACATTTCCAACATTGTGGAACTCATTCTAGTATGTGAGGTATTATTTTAAACAACTGAATAATGCTGTTTTTGAAGAATGATGTTGCTTGAGTCCAATTTGTTAGCACATCCACAAATAACTTATAATAATGGCAGGGATTTGCAGCGGAGGACGAAGTGATGACTGTTGCCGTGGCAACGTCGAATGCGGACTACTTTCTGATTAGCGTATAATAAGAGACTCCTTGGCCTTTGTGGTGAGGTCACTGGGTAAAGACTGTAGAAACTCTGTGGGGGAGGAATAACAATATGGTTAAAACGTCAATTAAAATGTATGTTGGCGTCACACACTACCAGGAACACAGCCAGTGCGGCAGGAGCCTGTGTTTTTTGCCACACTCTCCACCCAAAAATCATTAAAAGTCATGTCACTCCCCCATTCTGTTCTGTCAGCAGTCTCCACTGACTTCCACAAACCACTGTCCTCTACTCTGTTAGACCATCTCATTAGCAGAGAAATAAGAAATTACAATGAACTTGATGCAGTCATGGTTTAGAAAGGATATTTTGTCCTGAAATGGTGTTATCCATGATCCTGTGTTGTAATTCATTCAAAGTTCACCACACTATTTTGTTGATGTTGCCTAGTTTTAAGTTAGCCTAGGCCTATGAAGCAATGTTGGCCGACTGGTCGAATGTTATGAGGTCTAATGAAAATTATATTTGTTTTAGCCTACCTTCGACCGGAAGATGTCAGGCAGCTTGTTGGCCCTTTTCTCTCACTTGACCTAGACTTGATCAATTTCCCGTGAATCTGACTAGCAGCCCACCCCGCTTCTGTTAGTGTAACATCATCATAAAACAATGTTGCAAATGTCTATTTCCTCAAGCGCTTTTGTGGACACCGTTGTATCAGCCGTTATGTGATTAACAACAGTTTATATTTGAGCCTCTGTCAGTGCCAAACGTTAGTGGAGATTCTAATGTGCGGTGGACATTGAGATTAGACATTGTCTACTGTAACTGCGTTGAGAGGTTGAGTGTTGTAGATATAGGTAGCCTAGCAGTTGGAGCGGTGGGCTAGTAACCGAAAGGTCGCTGGTTCGAATACCCAATGTACGCTTGAGCAAGGCACCTAACCCTAATTTAGTAAGCAATTACATTTATAGAAACCATGCAAATAGCCTAAGGCATGTTCTCTATTGGAGACTTTATGCTGAGTAAATATGTTAGGCTGCTAGCGTTGTGATGACTGGTCAAATGTATGAATGATACCAGAGAGTTGATATGTTGCACATGCATATTTTGTATTTTTGCATCTCGGTTAATTGACCCTTCTCTTTATCCATTCACCAGTTTTGAAATGTTCGAGGGATTCTTGGAAAGAGTAGGCTATGGCCTTCTTTTTTGAGCGCTGATCTGTATAGCCTGTAGGCCTACTTGTTGTTTGCAATGGCATGGTAGGAGAACCCCCCCCCCCCCAACATACACATACACACACACACACTCACACACTGTCTCCTTGTGGTTTGATGAACAGATCCCCTCTGCCGTTTGACAGCTTCTCTCTCAGACAATACCTGATGTATTAGCGTTGTGACATAAGGCCTTGACCACATCATTAGAGTTACCTAGCCCCTAAATGACTGATCACATACTCAGTGATCGCATGTTTTATGACAAGAGTGACTGAGTAACAAGATAGAATGGCAGACAAAAGTCACTCCATATTTTCACAATTGCCAGCTTTGATATACAGTATGCTTCGATGAAGGTTCAGATGTAACACAACACAGGCCACGGGTCTGCTCCACAGTGGCGATTTTAGCATGTCAATCTTGGTGGAGCAAACTCCCCAATGTTTTTTAGATGCATGCCAGCAAAGCCACTACACAACACAACACTAAACAATACATTATTTGCACTATAACGGTTCCCACAAACTGTTAGGGCCGACATAAAGCTGTCCCAACAGCAGAGCTTTCTTTTCAGCACCATGGAGTGAATCCTTACCACTGCTACACCTGGCTATCAGCGGAGCCTCGTCTCGCTGTGAAACAGTTCATTCACCCTCACATAGCTGATATGGCTGACTTGCTTAAACAAATGTGGTTTCTACTGACAATTGAGATGTACAAACTATGGCATAAGGGGACGAGGAGCGGTAAGAGGCAATCCGTAATTTTGATTAAGACATTAATGAGCGAGCTAGGACGGACGTAGTCAAAGTAACTATTTGTTCAGCACTTTTGAAATGTACAGCGACAGAATTCAGAACATGGGCCGTTCTTACAGTGTTCTCCCTGTACACCAAGTCAGAACTATAGGATAAATAAAGGGGCCATATAAGTAGACAATGAAAGCTCTTACAATATTCAGTGATTACATTTCTCTAAAACAGGTTATAGGCTACATGTGCACCACCAAGTCAGAACAGTAGGTGAAATTGAAAGCACTGAGCTGGCCTGTATTTTGGAGCTGACTTACTCAAGAAAACCAAAAATAGACCATGTTTTATGCTGCTTTATTAACTCAATTTGTATTATTAATATTTTTTACATTGTTTGCAAACTGATATGTGACACAAAATAACATGCCCCACCTGCCCTGAATGACGGGTTGCCACTGCTGCTCCATCTCTTTGAACCAGTGTTTTCACCTCATTACCGAAATAAAGACTATTTTCTACAGAGCCCAGCATCCACTTCTTCTTCTTCCGCCAACAGATTAGCTTAAAGGGCACTCAGGGTATAATAATGTATAAACTCTTCCCAGGTTCATACATACAGTATACACTGAGAGAGTGAGGGTACCTGAGAATCTATCTGTGGACATTTGATGTATCATGATCTTTATTGTGAGAAGTCATTACTGGGGGTGAAGTGTTGTTTTCTTCCAGAAAGGCAAAATTGTTAGAAAGAGTGCTGGTTTGATTGATTCTGAGGGGAAAGGGATTGCTTTCTCAGCTCGCCGACTCTGCTGTGATAGTAACTAGAAGGATCTCTCAATACAGACCCTTTTGGGGAAGTGGTGGAGGTGGTAGTGGTGGTAAGGAGATATGATGCTAGCTGTGTAGTCTCTGTACCATCAGTCTACTCTGCTTCCACCCTAATTGAGATTGCCTCTCCCCCCACCACCGCCATCCTTTTGTTTTCAAGTTGTATATGTTTTATTATCATCATCTTCCACGTTTCCACGTCTCTCTCGTCCACCAAATGGAGTTGGTGCCGCACACTTGGGCAGGGCTCTGAGCCCGCATGCTATATGGCTTGGTTAAATGGGCAGGGCTCTGAGCCTGCATGCTATATGGCTTGGTTAAATGGGCAGGGCTCTGAGTCTGCATGCTATATGGCTTGGTTAAATGGGCAGGGCTCTGAGTCTGCATGCTATATGGCTTGGTTAAATGGGCAGGGCCTAGAGGCTTTTGCGGAGCTGGTGAAAACAGAAAGCAATGAGGGCTATTGAGCGGCCACTGAATAGAACGGTGCACTTTTAATAATGAGAAACCAACCAGCTGTTTCTATACGCTGTATATTAACAGAGAAATCCAGCCTTGACAATGATAATGAAAGGAGAACAAAGAACCTGAATAATATCTAGTCCTCACCTTCAACAATTCATTATCTTGGAATCTATCCTTTATGAGTCCTCACCTTCAACATTTCATTATCTTGGAATCTATCCTTTATGCATCTTAGTCATATTTTAACAATCTTATCTCTACACAAGTACAGTGCATTCAGAAAGTATTCAGACCCCTTGGCTTTTTATAATTTTTTTACACAAATAGTTTTTAATCAAATCTACCCACAATACCCCATAATGTCACCAATCTACCCACAATACCCCATAATGAGCAAAAACAGGTTTAGACATTTTTGCAAATGTATAAAAAAAAAAAAACTGAAATATTACATTTACATAAGTATTCAGACCCTTTACTCAGTACTTTGTTGAAGCATCTTTGGCAGCGATTACAGCATTGAGTATTCTTGGGTTTGACGCTACAAGCTTGGCACACCTGTATTTGGGGAGTTCCTCCCATTCTTCTCTGCAGATCCTCTCAAGCTCTGTCAGGTTGGATGGGGAGCGTCGCCGCACAGCTATTTAGCTATTTCCAGGTCTCTACAGAGATGTTTGATCGGGTTCAAGTCCAGGCTCTGGCTGGGCCACTCAAGGACATTCAGAGACTTGTCCCGAAAGCTACTCCTGTGTTGCCTTGGATATGTGCTTAGGGTCGTTGTCCTGTTGGAAGGTGAACCTTCGCCCCAGTCTGAGGTACTAAGTGCTCTGGTGCAGGTTTTCATCAAGGATCTCTATGTACTTTGCTCTGTTCATCTTTAATCATGCTTCACAGTAGGGATGTTGCCAGGTTTCCTCCAGACTTTCCACCTCCCTGACCAAGGCCCTTCTCCCCCGATTGCTCAGTTAGGATGGGAGGTCAGGTCTAGGAAGAGTCTTGGTGGTTCCAAACGTCTTTCATTAAAGAATGATTGAGGCCAGATGATGTTTTTTAGATTAATAACCTGAATAATTACCTACACTAGGCCTTCCTTTTTAGTAGACTTGCATCAAATGCAATTAATAGATACTGTTTAAAAATGTAATACGTTTTCGATTATATTGATGAATGATTTGTCGTATCAAAATTATCCAGAGAAATTCACAGTTTACCCACCTTTATTTTTACCACTACCTCCCTGACTATACTACCTTTTTATTCACCACTACATCACTGACTATACTACCTTTTTATTCACCACTACATCCCTGACTATACTACCTTTTTATTCACCACTACATCCCTGACTATACTACCTTTTTATTCACCACTACATCACTGACTATACTACCTTTTTATTCACCACTACATCACTGACTATACTACCTTTTTATTCACCACTACATCCCTGACTATACTACCTTTTTATTCACCACTACATCACTGACTATACTACCTTTTTATTCACCACTACATCCCTGACTATACTACCTTTTTATTCACCACTACATCCCTGACTATACTACCTTTTTATTCATCACTACATCACTGATTATACTACCTTTTTATTCACCACTACATCACTGATTATACTACCTTTTTATTCACCACTACATCACTGACTATACTACCTTTTTATTCACCACTACATCACTGACTATACTACCTTTTTATTCACCACTACATCACTGACTATACTACCTTTTGTTTACCACTACATCACTGACTATACTACCTTTTTATTCACCACTACATCACTGACTATACTACCTTTTTATTCACCACTACATCACTGGTTATACTACCTTTTTGTTTACCACTACATCACTGACTATACTGTCTTATATTTACCACTACATCACTGACTATACTACCTTTTATTTACAACTACACCACTGATTATACTACCTTTCTATTTACCACTACATCACTGATTATACTACCTATTATTTACCACTACATCACTGACTATACTGTCTTATATTTACCACTACATCACTGACTATTTTACCTATTATTTACCACTACATCACTGATTATACTACCTATTATTTACCACTACATCACTGATTATACTACCTTTTTGTTTACCACTACATCACTGATTATACTACCTTTTTGTTTACCACTACATCCCTGACTATACTGTATTTTATTTACCACTACATCACTCACTATACTGTCTTATATTTACCACTACATCACTGACTATACTACCTTTTATTTACAACTACACCACTGATTATACTACCTTTCTATTTACCACTACATCACTGATTATACTACCTATTATTTACCACTACATCACTGACTATACTGTCTTATATTTACCACTACATCACTGACTATACTACCTATTATTTACCACTACATCACTGACTATACTGTCTTATATTTACCACTACATCACTGACTATACTACCTATTATATACCACTACATCACTGATTATACTACCTATTATTTACCACTACATCACTGATTATACTACCTTTTTGTTTACCACTACATCCCTGACTATACTGTATTTTATTTACCACTACATCACTGACTATACTGTCTTATATTTACCACTACATCACTGACTATACTACCTTTTATTTACAACTACACCACTGATTATACTACCTATTATTTACCACTACATCACTGACTATACTGTCTTATATTTACCACTACATCACTGACTATACTACCTATTATTTACCACTACATCACTGATTATACTACCTTTTTGTTTACCACTACATCACTGACTATACTACCTTTTATTTACCACTACATCACTGATTATACTACCTTTTTGTTTACCACTACATCACTGACTATACTACCTTTTATTTACCACTACATCACTGACTATACTGTCTTATATTTACCACTACATCACTGACTATACTGCCTTTTATTTACCACTACATCACTGACTATACTGTCTTATATTTACCACTACATCACTGACTATACTACCTTTTGTTTACCACTACATCACTGACTATACTGTCTTATATTTACCACTACATCACTGATTATACTACCTTTTTGTTTACCACTACATCCCTGACTATACTGTATTTTATTTACCACTACATCACTGACTATACTACCTTTTATTTACCACTACATCACTGATTATACTACCTTTTTGTTTACCACTACATCCCTGACTATACTGTATTTTGTTTACCACTACATCACTGACTATACTACCTTTTATTTACCACTACATCACTGACTATACTACCTTTTATTTACAACTACACCACTGATTATACTACCTTTCTATTTACCACTACATCACTGATTATACTACCTATTATTTACCACTACATCACTGACTATACTGTCTTATATTTACCACTACATCACTGACTATACTACCTTTTTGTTTACCACTACATCACTGACTATACTACCTTTTATTTACCACTACATCACTGATTATACTACCTTTTTGTTTACCACTACATCACTGACTATACTGTATTTTATTTACCACTACATCACTGACTATACTATATTTTATTTACCACTACATCACTGACTATACTACCTTTTATTTACAACTACATCACTGACTATACTACCTTTTTGTTTACCACTACATCACTGCAGATCTGTGCCTCGACACAATCCTGTCTCGGAGCTCTACAGACAATTCCTTCGACCTCATGGCTTGGTTTTTGCTGTGGGATTTTATACAGACAGGTGTGTGCCTTTCCAATTCATGTCCAGTCAATTGAATTTACCACAGGTGGACTCCAATGAAGTTGTAGAAACATCTCAAGGATGAGCAAAGGAAACAGGAAGCACCTGAGCTCAATTTCAAGTCTCATAGCGAAGGGTCTGAATACTTATGTAAATAAGGCATTTCTGTTTTTTATTTTTAATACATTTGCAAAAATGTCTAAAACCCTGAGTGAGAGAGATTAATAGTGTGTTATATTGTTGTATTGATGTTGATTGTTTTCTGCCCAGGGACTACAGATCAAAATGAGCTATCTAGCAAAATCTGGGGCAATGCATTTGGACATGGTCCCTGATAAATAAATAAATAAACCACCGGTTCAGGCAAATTAATCAATAGGTGTATTGATTGGCAGGGCCTGCTGAAGTAGTGAAAGTGTGGCGGGGAGCCATCAGGGCGGAGCCCAGCAGGTAATTAAAGTAGCATTTATGTTCCGCTCCACTACTCTGCCATCGGGGCGGAGCCCAGCAGGTAATTAAAGTAGCATTTATGTTCCGCTCCACTACTCTGCCATCGGGGCGGAGCCCAGCAGGTAATTAAAGTAGCATTTATGTTCCGCTCCACTACTCTGCCATCGGGGCGGAGCCCAGCAGGTAATTAAAGTAGCATTTATGTTCCACTCCACTACTCTGCCATCGGGGCGGAGCCCAGCAGGTAATTAAAGTAGCATTTATGTTCACTACTCTGCCTCTCTAATTGTTATCTGCTTTAAAGGGTGACCTGTGGCCAGGAAATGGACAGTCCAGCCAACGCCGGCACTTTAGCAGTCAGGAAGTACACATCATTTTTGACAGATGCCCGCCTGCCTCACTAGCCCTAACAAACCACCAGGGGTGTGTGTGTGTGTGTGTGTGTGTGCGTGCATGGTATTGTACTGTGTGTGTGTGTATGCTTACGCATGTATGTTTGTTAGAGTTGCACTCCAGATACCCTCATTAAACTGAGATAGCAAACTTGAAATTATGTGGGTTTAGAATGTCACAGGATGTGGATGGAGGCTTGTTGCCATGGGGTGGAAGTGCTGGGTTATTGTGCTAAAGGTCGGACAACTCATTTGTGATTCCTTATAGAAGTGGGCTGGATTTTTCCTGCATACCCTGTGCACTCATGCATAGACCCACACAATGCAATATTAGCTTTCCATGGAGGCTTGATGAAAGTGTCGGCTACAGAGATCTATTGAGTTGTTAAGAGCATGTACTGTAGACTGGTCTATAACGTGACTCAACGCTCCACTGGAAAACACAGTGCACTTGTGTGTTGTTTTATTGCACCAAGGTTACAACCCTTGTCAATACCTCTCGCTGAACACGACACAAAAACGGATTCCATCGGCCGTGCTCTTTCACCTTCCTCACATGCAAACGCCATTCGACCTCGTCCTGAATGTTGTGAAAAATAAAGAGGGGAATTATCGAGGCCTTAGCAATTAAAGGAATGATACACAGTGAGGGATTAAATGGGCTTCACCGTTCTATAGACTGGAGACGCCTTGAGGAAGATGAAGGTCATTAAAGAACAAAACGCACTATCCAATCACAAAACAGCAGCAGGTAGTTCCAAGCCTGTGTCAATCTATACCGATGTCAATCTATACCGATGTCAATCTAAACCGATGTCAATCTAAATATACCGATGTCAATCTATACCGATGTCAATCTATACCGATGTCAATCTAAACCGATGTCAATCTAAATATACCGATGTCAATCTAAATATACCGATGTCAATCTATACCGATGTCAATCTAAACCGATGTCAATCTATACCGATGTCAATCTAAATATACCGATGTCAATCTAAATATACCGATGTCAATCTATACCGATGTCAATCTATACCGATGTCAAGCCATACCGATGTCAAGCCATACCGATGTCAATCTATACCGATGTCAATCTATACCGATGTCAATCTATACCGATGTCAATCTATACCGATGTCAATCTATACCGATGTCAATCTAAACCGATGTCAATCTATACCGATGTCAATCTAAATATACCGATGTCAATCTAAATATACCAATGTCAATCTATACCGATGTCAATCTATACCGATGTCAATCTATACCGATGTCAATCTATACCGATGTCAATCCATACCGATGTCAATCTATACCGATGTCAATCTAAATATACCGATGTCAATCTAAATATACCGATGTCAATCTATACCGATGTCAATCTATACCGATGTCAATCTATACCGATGTCAATCTATACCGATGTCAATCTAAATATACCGATGTCAATCTATACCGATGTCAATCTAAATATACCGATGTCAATCTATACCGATGTCAATCTAAACCGATGTCAATCTATACCGATGTCAATCTAAACCGATGTCAATCTATACCGATGTCAATCTATACCGATGTCAATCTATACCGATGTCAATCTAAATATACCGATGTCAATCTATACCGATGTCAATCTAAATATACCGATGTCAATCTATACCGATGTCAATCTATACCGATGTCAATCTATACCGATGTCAATCTATACCGATGTCAATCTATACCGATGTCAATCTAAATATACCGATGTCAATCTATACCGATGTCAATCTAAATATACCGATGTCAATCTATACCGATGTCAATCTAAATATACCGATGTCAATCTATACCGATGTCAATCTATACCGATGTCAATCTAAACCGATGTTCGATTCAAACAAATTTCCTTTCTATCATACGTTTCACCCCAACTTTCTGTGTTGACCTCTATTGCAATATACAACTTTTATGTCCTAGTATGGTTTAAATGTCACGACTGGATGTGTAGATAGACCAAGGTGCAGTGATAGTTCCACATAAGTATTTAATGAACTAAATATACTTAACGAACTATACAAACAATAACAACGTATAACAAACGTAAAATACACTTCCTCCTCTCAGACTGACATGCAAGACAATGAACCACACTAAGGTGTGGGACATGACAACTAATATAGGATCCCCAATCAGAGACAACACCACACAGAACTAGAATACTAGATCTGTCAGGCTCCGACCATGGCCATAGAGTAGCAAAAGGCTTCTCTATGGCCAGAGCCTGAATCTCTGCATATTCTGGAGGCAAGTGTCTAGCCTATTACCAGTGTTCCCTATATAATATCAACATTTGTATGAGTAAAGACCACATTGTCAGCATACCAGTCCTCTACTGTCTACAGTTCAGCTAGAGTGTCTCTTCCAGACAGTCTGTCATTGTCCTCCCATTCTTAAACAATTAAACCTGTGCTCCAGGTACTTGACCTATGGGCATCCTCGAGGCCAAAGCTCAATTGTCTCAATTTAACATCACTTTAAACCTCTCCCCGTAAATGGACATGACAAGAATCGTCAACCACCCGTCGGTAATTCTATTAATAAAGCTGGTTTTGAATTATTTTTTACTCTAGTTCCGAAAGTCCCAGCAAGCTCTAGGCGGCTGAATGTCAGGCAACGTCGAGTCTCTCATGCAGATATAATGTTGCTCAATTTAAATGTGGAGTTTTCTTTCCAACTTTGGACTCGCTTTAAAAAAAATGGCTGGCAAATTACATTGACTGAGGAGTAATTAAAAACCACAAAAAAACTATCGCAGGAACATCTGCTGCAGTCGTGTTAATCTAAATGTTTAAGTCACGTACAGTGCATTCGGAAAGTATTCATACCCCTTGACTGTCCTCCCAAGCAAAAAGGCAGTAACTGCTCATTTGGTCAAAAATAAATTAGTGTTATTTTAGCTACATTAAATACATGCTGAATCATGTAGACAACTATCCTGCCTCTATTGTATTGTGTTTTGGAGAAAATGGGATATTAGCAGTAACTGCAAAAAGTTACTGTGAAACCAAGGTAAATGGCAGATCTCTAGCCAGCTGAAGGTCAGTTAGACATGCACCCCATACTGAAGCACACACAGCATTGCTACCTCATTAATAATAGATCTGCTCACGTCCAGGGTTTCTGGGTTTCTTTTATATTCCAGTATTGAGTGACTGTCCCTGTCAGGAAAGTTAAAATCCCAAATTGTATCCATCACCTTTGTTGGTGGCGTATGTAATTAGTACAACAAGCTTTGGCATGCCAAATGTGTGGTCAGTGTGTCTGCTTCAGTGCCATCATTACATGAATGCAGAAAAACAGTTTTACCTAAAAAACAGCCTTCCACTAATCCCTGTGGTCTAGATGATCAGTATCTATGCGGATCCAAGTTGCCATGTGAGGGTGCATTAGGACCCTAATACTAGGTTTTATTCCTGTCCATGCAAATGTTTGTTTTATTTGTAAATAAAGATGCACATTTAAGAGCCTTCTTGGGAGCAGGTATGAAATGAATGGATGAACTGACTTATGACAGTGAAAATGATCATGATAATGTTTGCACAAGATCAAATGAACATTGATTATATCCTATATTATAGAAAGGATTATGGTCATATGTTTTCACACCACAACACGTCAGGATTCATTATTATCATCCATGACAGAATAGAATCATTAGGATTTTCTCTGTTTATTTCAGTTGAGTTTGTGGACCACATTCCAACATGTGTTTATTTCAGTTGAGTTTGTGGGCCACACTCCAACATGTGTTTATTTCAGTTGAGTTTGTGGGCCACATTCCAACATGTGTTTATTTCAGTTGAGTTTGTGGGCCACATTCCAACATGTGTTTATTTCAGTTGAGTTTGTGGGCCACATTCCAACATGTGTTTATTTCAGTTGAGTTTGTGGGCCACATTCCAACATGTGTTTATTTCAGTTGAGTTTGTGGGCCACATTCCAACATGTATTTATTTCAGTTGAGTTTGTGGGCCACATTCCAACATGTATTTATTTCAGTTGAGTTTGTGGGCCACATTCCAACATGTATTTATTTCAGTTGAGTTTGTGGGCCACATTCCAACAAAGATTCCTGATCTTCCCCCATTCAACTGAAGTGAACACTATTTGAAGAAAATAGAGAGCCAGTGGGTTGTCTCTGACTCCTTAGACATCAGTCTACTAGATGAGAAATCAATTGTCGATGATATTATTATCCACCTTTAGAGTTGGATGTTCCAGCACAAGTGGCAACTCCAGACGTACTATCAAACAACAAGTCCAAGATTCCACCAACTGTGGTCCCAAATGCAAGAGGCAATGTACTCAGATTATTTCAGAGGCAAAAGGAAAGGGATATGAAGTATAAGGAGAAGAGGACATGGATCTTCCACATGGTGGCACAGCAATCTAAGAAAAATATCACTGCTGGCGTTGACAATCGACGCAGCAGGTCGTTTGTGTACCATCTTCCAAACCAGAGCGGTTCTGCACAAGAGGTGTGCAAAGTGTTTTAGTTTTTTTCTGACGACATTGGGCTACCACCCCAAAAAAGACAAGCTGATCGTCACGATGATGGGAACGTCAATCACCGTCAAACTGATTCCACCAAAGGATGAAAGAGGAAAAAGAACGCTTCAGCGAGAAAATGTAACGAATCCAAATCAGCCACTACAGACAAGAGCATGCCCCACATCGCCTCTACCTCCCAACTGACGTCAATATTCGGTTCATGCATAATGACTACAAGGAGAAGAACAAAGATGCCAGCTGCGGTTACGAAAACTATCGCAAGGCAGTAAAGGGAAGGAACATCAGCTTTGTGAAGACAACAGCCATGCAGCACCTGAATTCACCATCACCAACCCCGTCTGCATGCAATGTAGGAAATCAGAGGAACATAAGACGTCTGAGAGAGCAGAAGCCATTACCAGGCTGATACACAGAAAGATTGGCCTGAGGACTGGTCTGTGAGGAGCATTGATATGCAGAAAACAGCTGTGTTCACAAGGAGAATCGTTGCCTATCACGAGACATTTGCCACCGTTGGAAAGAATTCTCAAAAGAAAAAGAAAACAAGCTCAGTGGTATGGCATGAAGGAACAGCTGGTCGGAAGGCAGAATAGATTACTTCATCTTACGTAACAGCACTGGAGAGATAAAGGGATGTCAAGCATGCAGTGTATTGGGTGGATAACTGCACTTCTCAAAACAAAAATTGGTGCCTCCTAACATCACTGGTGAGTGTTGTCAATGCTGACTCAACATTGATGGAGGGTGGTGTACGACTTTGGGGACTTCCTCCATGTGGTCGCCACTTCTAATGCAGGCAAGGCGGAGGTTGTCGAAATGAAAAAGGAAAACATACTGGCATGGAAAGCTGGCCATTCCATCGTCAAGCTGAAGAAGGCAGCAGCACCAAATCTGGCAGAGATGGCTGAGATCCAGGTGAGGCGTGGATCCAGGAGCCTCTTCTAAAAAGTCTCCCATGAAGAAAAGGCCTTCACAGAACTTGACTTTATCACGAAGAATGTCACTCTAGAGACACGATAGACACTACGTACACAGGATAGAGGGATAGAAGAGTCCAAGAAGATGGACATCATCACCAAGCTGTGTCCTCTGATGCCTGCAAATCGAAGGCAGTTCTGAGGATGAGGAGTGATATGGAAGAGCACTGAAGAAGTTTTACTTAAAAATGAAATGTTACTTAAAAATGACATCTAACTATTCAGCATTTTATCAACTGTAGCTAAATGTCATTTTGTCCTCTTATGAATATGTAAATATTATTTAAATTAATTCATTTTATCAACTGTAGCTAAATGTCATTTTAGTCCTCTTATGAATATGTAAATATTATTTAAATTAATTCTTAAATCTGTTATTTATTCGAAAGTGTCTAAGTAAGTGTCATGGTCATTTTTATATTCATACTTCTATCATGTTCCATCATTATATATTACAAGATAATTCTTTCATGTAATTCAAACAGTGCTGCTTTTCACATTCATTCTTATAGCAAGACATAGGCTGCTTGTAAAACACAGTGTGTAATGTGACTGGCGCAGAACCTACATCTCTATGTAAATGCAACTGGTATCTTAGTGGAAGACACACAGAGGAAGCAGTGTCAACTCTGTTACACTGTCAGTAATTACACTGCTCTTTCATTAATAGCATACATGAGAAGTATAACTAACAAAGGAAAATGGCAGATACTGCTCTTTGCGTTGGTATTACCCTGCAATTTATAACATATCATGCCGTGGAAGAAGGCAGGAACTGCCGTTCATGGGTCAAAGGTCATGTCAGAGGTCAGGGTCAACATGAATAAAACATTTGCTCATAGTAAGGCAACAGATCACTACATCTCCAATGATCTCCCTAGAATTCATTTGGCTGGACAATTCAAAAACTTTGAAGCCATTTTTCTCATTTCCACACTATGAGCAGTTACTGCCTTTTTGCTTGTTATGTTACAACTTTATTCTAAAATTGATTTAAAAAAAATATCCTCATTAATCTACACACAATACCCCATATTCACAAAGCGAAATCAGGTTTTTAGAAATGTTTGCAAATGTATTATTATTATTTTTTAAATACCTTATTTACATAAGTATTCAGACCCTTTGCTACGAGACTTGAAATTGAGCTCAGGTGCATCCTGTTTCCATTGATCATCCTTGATGTTTCTACATCTTGATTGGAGTCCAGCTGTGGTAAATTAAATTGATTGGACATGATTTGGAAAGGCCCACACCTGTCTATATAAGGTCCCACAGTTGACAGTGCATGTCAGAACAAAAACCAAGCCATGATGTCGAAGAAATTGTCTGTATCAAATCAAATTAAATTTATTTATAAAGTGCTTTTTACATCAGCCGATGTCACAAAGTGCTATACAGAAACCCAGCCTAAAACCCCAAACAATGCAGATGTAGAAGCACGGTGGCTTGGAAAAACTCCCTAGAAAGGCAAAACCTAGGAAGAAACCTAGAGAGGAACCAGGCTCTGAGGGGTGGCCAGTCCTCTTCTGGCTGTGCCGGGTGGAGATTATAACAATTCATGGCCATTAAGGCCAGTTCTTTCTCCAAGATGTTCAAATGTTCATAGATGACCAGCAGGGTCAAATAATAATAAAAGTAGTTGTGGAGGTTGCAACAGGTAAATACATCAGGAGTGAATGTCACTTGGTTTTTCAGTGCAATAGAACGCAGGTGCGGTAGAGCGAGAGCGAGATGAAAACAGCAGGTCTGGGACAAGGTGGGACGTCCAATGAACAGGTCAGGGTTCCATAACCGCAGGCAGAAGAGTTGAAACCGGTGCAGCAGCACGACCAGGTGGACTGGGGACAGCTAGGAGTCATCAGGGCAGGGCCAAACCAGGCAGGATATAACCTCACCCACTCTGCCAAGCACAGCCCCTACACCAATAGAGGGATATCAACAACCACCAACTTACTACCCTGAGACAAGGCTGAGTATAGTCCACGAACGATTCCCGCCTGTCCAAACTGAGCAATCGGAGGAGAAGGGCATTGGTCAGGGAGGTGACCAGGAACCCGATGGTCAAGCTGACAGAGCTCCAAAGTTCCTCTGTGGAGATGGGAGAACTTTCCAGAAGGACAGCCGTCTCTGCAGCACTCCACCAATCAGGTCTTTATGGTAGAGTGGCCAGGCGGAGTCACTCCTCAGTAAAAGTCACATGACAACCCGCATGGAGTTTTCCAAAAGACATCTAAAGGAAACAAGATTGAACTAGTCAGGATCGAGGGAAAGATGAACGGAGCAAAGTACAGAAAGATCTAAAAAAAAAATGTCACTTTGTCATTAAGGGGTATTGTGTGTAGATTGAGAAAAAAATCAATTTTAGAATAAGGCTGTAACAAAAAAGTCAAGGGGTGTGATGAATACTTTCCGAATGCACTGTATCTGTTGGGGGCTGATCTTGTCTATAGGAAGCTTTTGCTACTGAATATTGTGGGCACTGAGGCCATTTATATAGCACTCACGTTCCCTTCATAATCATGACCTTAATATTTTGATTAGAGTGTACTGTTAGACTTTAAAATGTAGTTATTGAATAATCAAGATGTGGAAGGTTTTTGTTCGGTGCCATTTCCGACCGTAAGCTGTTTCTAAAACAGCCACATCAGATAACATTTCCGTCTTGCATTTTTGTCTTGGGGTTGTGGATTAAAAGAGCTACCTCTGTAAAATGACTGTTGTCATACTGTTCATGTGGTGGAAAACGGCTTTAGAGGCCAGAAGCACTTTTGGGCCTACTACTTCACTGCTGTGCATTGTGGGTTGCATTTGGACTAAATCGCTTGCCCTCTACACTCTCCAAAACAGGACATATAACTTATAATGACCCTCCAGGATAAAAGCCAGTGGTTTCCTAGCCAGTGGTATCCTAGCCAGTGGTGTCCTAGCCAGCGATGTCCTAGCCAGCGGTGTCCTAGCCAGCGGTGTCCTTGCCAGCGGTGTCCCAGCCAGTGGCATTGACTTATCCTATTTTGATGTTTCTGTCACGATGCGGGTGTGGGAATGACCAAGGCGCAGCGCAGGGATAGTAGTTCGTCATAATATTTATTTATACTATGTATAAAATAATACAAATTGAACGAACTAACAACACTAAACAAACACTAACGAAACAACGTCACGTTCACAAAAACAAATACGAATAAACGGACGTAACAACTAGAACCCCTATTTTCACCTTGACTGCGAAATACATCGACAACGACCCACACCAGAGTGAAGGACAGACTAACATATATAGGATCCCTAATTAGAGACAATGCGGTGCAGCTGCCTCTAATTAGGGATCCAACCCAAACCCCACACAGAAACGGAAAAACCATAGCTACATAGAGAAGCAAATAGGCTTCTCTATGGCCAGAGCCTGACAGTTTCTGTATTTTTTCTCTCCTTTGAAACGGTGCTGATTAAAGTTTAAAGCACACAGTTACCCATTGATCTGTTTATTGCTAGCAATTTCCACTTTGCTATGTTGAGCAGCGGCCGGATGATGAATTTCCATCCCCCCTTTTTCTCCTTGGCGGAGCTCCCCAACGTCAGCGATTAATGATCCCCCGCTCATCGATCACCGGTGCTGCTACCCTGAGCCCCGCACCCCTATCTGGGGTGGAGTTGGCCCACCCATGGCATAGCAACCCTCCCCGTTGCCCCTTCTCAGTGTGCGCCAACAACTGCGACCACTATGTACCCTGATTAATGAGACTTGAGACATGTCTAATGCTAGCCTTCTCCCTCCATTCCTCCTTCCCTTTCCTCTGAATGTCTGCTTCATTGGGGTAGACAGCTGAGAGGAGGAGGAGGAGGAGGAGGAGGAGGAGGAGGAGGAGGAAGAGAATAAATAACAACGATCCATTATTTGTCAAAATCAAGGGCATCTCAGGAGATGCCTTCATTGACTTAATGACAAAAACAAAGTTATAACTCAGGCTTTGCAGATTTGTGGATTTAGCCGAAATTAGCAATGTTCTTAGAGATGCTTTCTGAAATGAACCCAGATTAGCCATAGATTAGCCTTAATCAGGCCTGTTGAAACCTGGTAATTTGGGTTTTTGTTGTTCAGCATTATTCTCTATCACAGGGCTGGCCCTAGCCTTTTGGGGGCCCTAAGCGAGATTTGGTTGGAGGGCCTCTCCACCTCTTGGCAAAACATTTTATTGGACCCTTTCTTGATGTCAGAGAGAAACATTTCATTCTGCACATTTTGCCATGGGGCAGAGAGAAAGATTAGCAATTTTATTACACATGTCATGCAATTGTATTCATTTTGACATGGGGTATTTTATTCAGTTTTACAGCTAATTTCCTTTAATTATACCCATTCTGTCATGGGTACAGATATTCTACACATTTTACCATAACTTATGCCATGTTAATATATGAGTGAGAGTGACTAACAAAATCAATAGATTACTTCAAATTTAGAGAGCTGGCTAGACTAGCTACCAATCTAAACACTGTTAGCTGACATGGCTAATTGAGTGACTGATGCACAACCACATTCTGAAATTGCACCTGATGTATTCTAGTATTCTTACTTTCAATAGTAATTTGAGACTCCGATTTATGCCTGGGGCCGGCCTTCCTGAAATCGGGCTGTAGCCCGTTGTAACACTACTGTGAGGCCTTGTTCTAAGCATGCATAAGTCTGTATCACACACAAAGGTCTTTGTTAGCACAAGTGTTAGTGTTTTTTTTAGTTCTGTGTACAGCAGTATGTAATGCATGAAAAGTCAATTTACTGGTAGTTATTTCGATCACTGTCTAGTTTACCACAACTGCAATGCATGCTGGTCTCTTTTCTCCAGACTCTATCATAAAGTAGGCATCATTAAAACATTGTACTGGATCTCCAAACAAGAAACTGTTGCATAGTTTATAGTCGCTTCTCTGGATGATGTCATTGACAAGATTCGAGGGGCTTTTAACCCATAAGAGTCTAATCACTGTCTAAGCCGGGTAAGGGGGGGTTCTACTAAGCTATATGGAAACGTTTTAAGAAGGTCATACTAAGGATAATTTTGCTATTTCCTTTTGAATTTAAGACCCCTTCAAGTATCCAAAAATAATAATAATATTAGCCCATACAAACACATTAAATAACATATTCACTACATGGAACAACATATACAGTAGCCCCCCCCAAAAAAAATATTTAAAAAGGAAGTTTGTTCTGAAGTCTGTCCTTTATCTGAGAGAGAGAAGAAAGATCAGGAAACGTTTTCAAGTATTCAGACCCCTTGACTTTTTCCACATTTTGTTACGTTACAGCCTTATTCTAAAATGTATTAAATAGTTTTATCTACAAACAATACCCATAATGACAAAGCGAAAACAGTTTTTTTGACATTTTTGCAAATAAATAACAAAAAAAACCTGTAATCACATTTACATAAGTATTCAGACCCTTTACTCTGTACTTTGTTGAAGCACCTTTGGCAGCGATTACAGCATTGAGTCTTCTTGGGTATGATGCTACAAGCTTGGCACACCTGTATTTGGGGAGTTTCTCCCATTCTCCTCTGCAGATCCTCTCAAGCTCTGTCAGGTTGGATGGGGAGCGTTGCTACACAGCTATTTTCAGGTCTCTCCAGAGATGTTCGATTGGTGGGTTTAAGTCCGGGCTCTGGCCGGGCCACTCAAGGACATTCAGAGACTTGTCCCGAAACCACTCCTGTTTTGTCTTGGCTGTGTGTGTAGGGTCGTTGTCCTGTTGGAAGGTGAACCTTCGCCCCCAGTCTGAGGTCCTGAGTGCTCTGGAGCAGGTTTTCATCAAGGATCTCTTTGTACTTTGCTCTGTTCAACTCCCTCGATCCTGACTTGTCTCCCAGTCCCTGCCTCTGAAAAACATGATTCTGTTTCACAATTGGCATTCAGGCCAAAGAGTTCAATCTTGGTTTCATCAGACCAGATAATCTTGTTTCTTAGGTGCCTTTTGGCAAACTCCAAGCGGGTAGTCGTGTGCTTTTAACTGAGGAGTGGATTCCGTCTGGCCACTCTACCATAAAGGCCTGATTGGTGGAGTGCTGCAGAGATGGTTGTCCTTCGGGAAGGTTCTCCCATCTCCACAGAGGAACTCTAGAGCTCTATCAGAGTGACCATCAGGTTCTTGGTCACCTCCCTGACCAAGGTCATTGTCCCCGGATTGCTCAGTTTGGCCTGGCGGCCAGCACTAGGAAGAGTCTTGGTGGTTCCAAACTTCTTCCATTTAAGAATGATGGAAGCCACTGTGTTCTTGGGGACCTTCAATGCTGCAGAAATGTTTTGGTACCCTTCCCCAGATCTGTGCCTCGACACAATCCTGTCTCTGAGCTCTATAGATAGTTCCTTCAACCTCATGGCTTGGTTTTTGCTCAGACATGCACTGTCAACTGTGGGACCTCATATAGACAGGTGTGGGCCTTTCCAAATCATGTCTAATTAATTTAATTTACTACAGGTGGACTCCAATCAAGTTGTAGAAACATCAAGGATGATCAATGGAAACAGGAAGCACCTGAGATCAATTTCTCCTTTCATAGCAAAGGGCTAAATGCTTATGTAAATAATAATAATAATGAATATATGATTATTTTTTAATACATTGGCAAACATTTCTAAAAACCTTATTTGCTTTGTCATTATGGGGTATTGTGTGTAGATTGATGAGGATTATTTTTCTAAAATCCATTTTAGAATAAGACTGTAATATAACAAAATGTGGAAAAAGTCAAGGG
Organism: Thymallus thymallus; assembly: GCA_023634145.1. Lineage (NCBI taxonomy): Eukaryota > Metazoa > Chordata > Actinopteri > Salmoniformes > Salmonidae > Thymallus > Thymallus thymallus. Next base: position 45,226,613 of record CM042410.1, read on the forward strand.
GTCTGAATACTTTCTGAAAGGCACTGTATATATATACTGTACTTCCATACATTTTTTCAACTGGTACCGACCTTTAGATGAGTCTTTTGAGGCCTGTGGGCATCCTAGATCAAAACATCCAACATGTACGTGAGAGTCTCACCTTTTCACAGAGGGGTCATATTAATTTGTGGCCCAAACTGTTCGGACGCTACAGACAGATCAGCTGTACCTACTTCAGACGAGTCCCAAGACTCTCGTGGGGGTCGTAGAGCAAAATGGAGAACACCATCGTGTGTAATAGCTTCATAAGCTAAACCGTTCGGACCGATTTTCGGGATGTCTCATGGTCTGACAAACATCACTCTAGCTCTGTCCTCTTTCACCGCAGATGCAGAAGTGTGACATCGGCGGATTTGGTAGATTGAGACGCATCCAATGCAAAAACAAATATCTCTATCTCTAACTGACAGATTTTTCACAGGGACATTAAGTTTAAGGGGTTTTAAACAACCAGTTCAAACGGTTCAAGCGCTCAGCAGCCAAATGCCAGGTGTTTGTGCACTTAGCTTTGGCTTGTCCAGATTAAACTACCAGCTTTCATCTTGTAAAATTAGACAAAGCCTTTAAATTTCAACTCCCACCCAGGCACACCGGAACAGAACCCAAATGGTAGTGCAGACTCCCACCATCTTATGTGATTTAGCCGTTGTTATTAGCCAATATAGGGGAGTTAGACTGACCTTGAGGCTAAAGAGCTTTGTCATGCATTCAGGCATGATGTATCGACTTAACCATGATACTGCAGTGATAGCCCAAAGATCATCCATGGGGGGGTTAGTGGAGATTTACTAAAGGCAGACAACTTGATCAAAGTGTATGATATATTGGGTCTGGGTTTCTAATCCTCTGTCACGTTTGCTATGAGACAGGACCCGAGGCACTGAGCAGTACTGTAAAGACATTCCTTTTATTATACAAAACAATAAACAGAAGCAGAGGCCGCAACCATGAACTGGAATGTACAAAGACAAACACAAAAACCCACACCCAGGTGGGAAACCAATTAACTTAAATAGGATCCCAAATTAGAGGCAACGCAGCGCAGCTACCTCCAATTGTGGAACACACAATTGGACATTAAACCTGGACACTAAACCTGACAACCATAAAGGTTTCCAGAGAACTCCCTGAACATAAATCATAAATCATTACATCCCTGTTGCTAAACAACTAACTCTATAATTGTTCAATAGCAGTTCAAGTTTTTTTTCTTCATGTGACTCAATACTGCCCAACATCGACTCATCATGTGAAATCCATGTATCAGGTCTTGTACTTCCTGTACTTCCTGTTCAATCAGTTATAGGATCCCCATAATACTAAGAAGAATACTAACACTTATACTATTACTAAGGCAGTTCCTCTTCATTTGCCAATGGTTGGATACGAGGACTAACCCCTGTTTCTCCATTCAGACCCAGTAAACGGACCTCAGAACGTCAATGTGGTGGACATCCGGGCCCGCCAGCTCACCCTGCAGTGGGAGACGTTTGGCTACGCTGTGACGCGCTGCCACAGCTACAACCTGACCGTGCAGTACCAGTACGTGTTCAACCAGCAGGAGTTTGCGGCCGAGGAACTGATCCAGACGTCGTCCCACTACACCCTGCGGGGCTTGAGGCCCTTCGTCACCGTTCGCCTTCGCCTGGTCCTTGCCAACCCCGAGGGCAGCAAGGAGAGCGAGGAGATCGTCAAACAGACGGAGGAGGATGGTGAGTGTCAGAGTGTTTTTGTCTTTAGAGTAGTATTGTCTTGGTTCCACTGTCTTGTCCTGTTCCTAGTTCAAGATGTGCATGGGGTGTACTGTAGACATGCTGCCTGTACACATTTTGGTCTGTTCGAATATCATATGTCAAAGGATTTTGTACCCAAATGTTACCTGGGCTAGTAGTGTATAAATTGTGGTCTACTAGCCTGGCTGGCCAGTGCCTAAATTCCATCCATGCACATGCCAAAAATATGACACTTTTCATTCCAGTGAATAAGAACGTGTATTGACCCGTAAACTGTCATCCTGTTCCGAGCAAGGCCAAAACATCCAAATAAAAATGTTCTTTTTTTTAACTAGGCTAGATCATAAGAGCTTACTTGTTGGAAGAGGATAACTGCCATATTGTTGTTCCGTACATCTACATGTATTCAAACAGACAATGCTTTGCAGTAAAGGCTTGATAGAAACATAATTGTCAGGTCCTGACTGGGGCCAGGTCTCTGGCTCCCCCTAGTGGGAGTCGTATGGCCACAGTCAGGACCTGACAATAGTATTCAGGTAGTCTTTTTGAGTTGGGTTAATCTCAATTAGAGGCAGCTGTCTTGAGTTGGCTCTAATTGGGGATTCTATTTATGTCCAGCTGCGTGTGGTTCAGTTAAGTAATAAACATGTTCGCTCGCACCTCTCGCTCTGCGCCTCGTTCCCTCACCACACACCGTGACAATAATAAGGCCTGTCGTAACTTGACATAGGATTAGAATTGGCGACACGCTATATGAAATAATAGGTTATTTTAACATTTAATTAGTTATGTGATTAATTAAATCCTGCAACAATTAACTCTAATAACCCGGGGCGCCACGGAAGCATTCATTTATATAGATTGATTATCTCCTGAATCCGCTCTTAAAGATTCATATCTTTCATATCAATAGCAGTCAAATATCTAATCTTTACCTCTATTCATTTCAGGCTCTGGCCATAGAGAAGCCTATTTGCTTCTCTATGTAGCTATGGTCAGAGTCTGACAGTGTCTTTCTTTTCTGTTAGTCTGTCATTCACTCTGGTGTGGGTCGTTGTCGTTATATGTCGCAGTCACGGTGAAAGTAAGTGTGCGTTTGTTACGTCCGTTCATTCGTGTTTGTTTTTCGGTGAACGTGACGTTGTCTGTAGTGTTTGTTTCGGTGTTGTTTAGTTCGTCATTTGTCGTGTTTCATTATACATAGTATTGAATGTATACATAGTATAATTGAAATAAATGTCGAACTACTATCCCTGCGCTGCGTCTTGGTCTGTCTCTGCACCCGATCGTGACAATTCAGTCAGTCTCATTCTGAAAATCGTAAGTTCTAATTTGCAAGAACCCTTGCGAATCATGTTGATTCAGCAATACAAATTGTCTTAATCATTTATTTACTGAATACCTAAACAATTACACAGAATTACATTATATATATATATATATATATATATATATATATATATATATATATATATATATATATATATATATATATATATATATATATATATATATATATATATATATATACAGTGGGGAGAACAAGTATTTGATACACCACCGATTTTGCAGGTTTTCCCACTTACAAAGCATGTAGAAGTCTGTAATTTTTATCATAGGTACTCTTCAACTGTGAGAGATGGAATCTGAAGAAAAAAATTCAGAAAATCACATTGTATGATTTTTAAGTCATTAATTTGCATTTTATTGCATGACATAAGTATTTGATACATCAGAAAAGCAGAACTTAATATTTGGTACAGAAACCTTTGTTTGCAATTACAGAGATCATATGTTTCCTGTAGTTCTTGACCAGGTTTGCACACACTGCAGCAGGGATTTTGGCCCACTCCTCCATACAGACCTTCTCCAGATCCTTCAGGTTTCGGGGCTGTCGCTGGGCAATACGGACTTTCAGCTTCCTCGAAAGATTTTCTATTGGGTTCAGGTCTGGAGACTGGCTAGGCCACTCCAGGACCTTGAGATGCTTCTTACGGAGCCACTCCTTAGTTGCCCTGGCTGTGTGTTTCAGGTCGTTGTCATGCTGGAAGACCCAGCCACGACCCATTTTCAATGCTCTTACTGAGGGAAGGAGGTTGTTGGCCAAGATCTCGCGATACATGGCCCCATCCATCCTCCCCTCAATACGGTGCAGTCGTCCTGTCCCCTTTGCAGAAAAGCATCCCCAAAGAATGATGTTTCCGCCTCCATGCTTCACTGTTGGGATGGTGTTCTTGGGGTTGTACTCATCCTTCTTCTTCCTCCAAACACGGCGAGTGGAGTTTAGACCAAAAAGCTATATTTTTGTCTCATCAGACCACATGACCTTCTCCCATTCCTCCTCTGGATCATCCAGATGGTCATTGGCAAACTTCAGACGGGCCTGGACATGCGCTGGCTTGAGCAGGGGGACCTTGCAGGATTTTAATCCATGACGGCATAGTGTGTTACTAATGGTTTTCTTTGAGACTGTGGTCCCAGCTCTCTTCAGGTCATTGACCAGGTCTTGCCGTGTAGTTCTGGGCTGATCCCTCACCTTCCTCATGATCATTGATGCCCCACGAGGTGAGATCTTGCATGGTGCCCCAGACCGAGGGAGATTGACCGTCATCTTGAACTTCTTCCATTTTCTAATAATTGCGCCAACAGTTGTTGCCTTCTCACCAAGCTGCTTGCCTATTGTCCTGTAGCCCATCCCAGCCTTGTGCAGGTCTACAATTTTATCCCTGATGTCCTTACACAGCTCTCTGGTCTTGGCCATTGTGGAGAGGTTGGAGTCTGTTTGATTGAGTGTGTGGACAGGTGTCTTTTAGACAGGTAACGAGTTCAAACAGGTGCAGTTAATACAGGTAATGAGTGGAGAACAGGAGGGCTTCTTATAGAAAAACTAACAGGTCTGTGAGAGCCGGAATTCTTACTGGTTGGTAGGTGATCAAATACTTATGTCATGCAATAAAATGCAAATTAATTATTAAAAAATCATACAATGTGATTTTCTGGATTTTTGTTTTAGATTCCGTCTCTCACAGTTGAAGTGTACCTATGATAAAAATTACAGACCTCTACATGCTTTGTAAGTAGGAAAACCTGCAAAATCGGCAGTGTATCAAATACTTGTTCTCCCCACTGTATATATATATATATATATATATATATATATATATATATATATATATATATATATATATATATAAATATACAGTAGATTTATACATCTATTACACAATCATTTCCTGAAAAGTCCCTAGTGGTCTTTTCCGACATGACGGCTAGTTACACAAAAAAAGGGGGAGGAGTTTTGGGAGGCGGGAAGGTTGAAAGACAAAGGAAGGGTCGTTTCTATAGCTAGGCTAGCATCAATATCATATGCACTAACAACTGCCCAATCAAAAGGTGAATGCAATTATAGATATTTACGGTTGAGCCTGGCTTTAGTAGATGGGTCGAAGAAGGAAGACTCTGGTCCTTTGGAGAATCTTCCTCATTGTCGAGTCTGTATAGCGGATACATGGGAGTACCCTCAGTCCTTCGGAGTCTGTCTGTGTTCAAAGTTCATACCAAGTGGTATAATCAGCTCGTGCTGGATCCTGAGTTGTCTAATCGAAATTCACAGTTTTAACATGGTAGTCGTCACAGCCATGTTATCTGGTCATGTAGATTTCGCTAGATAAAGTTTTAGTTGAACCATTCGCTGACCTTAGTTACGCTGTGGTCGGCTTAGTCTGATTGTTCAACGCATGGACCGCTGTCCTCGCTTCATCAGGAACTGACGATGACTTACGTCAATGGGCTTTTATACTGGGGAAAAAAGTATGTGTTTCATAGCTCTCAGTCAATGTCTGCCCACATGGGCGTGGCAACTGCCTGGATAAGTTTAGTTATGTTCAAAAATATACATTGCATAACAATAACATGTTTATCTTATCCCTAGAATGGTTAGACTTCCCGAGATATGTATTATGTCACCTTGTGGTCTGGTTCTACTGTCCTAGACCCCACGGATTTGACATACTATTCTTTAAATACCAAGGGACACTTTGACCTGGAAAAGAGATGCAAATATTGTTCATTGTCCCAACTTATTGATGTTACCATATTGCAAACTCTCTCTCTCTGTGATGAACAAAGAGGTTTTCTGAGCCTTTTTCTGTAGATGACTTTAGAGAAAGGAATTTATTGGGGGTAAACTCTTCCCAATAGGGGAGCGAGGAAAGGGGGTTTTATGACACTATCTCCACCCAACGTCGCGACAGACCTTAATTGTTCCACTAATTATATACACAATTATGATTGTTTATACTTGTAATAACTGTATAATGAGCCCTATTAGCAAAGTATTACAAATCCAAAATGAACACAGCATGAATTAATAAGCACAAATTAATATATTGTATTTGTATGACTGGATGTAATGTATAAACTACAAATCAGCAGGCCATTATCCCTGCACTATGATATCCTCATTCCATAAAGACTTTGGTATCGTTCCATTTATCATTGAGGGCTCATGATGTTTTTAATAAAAACAGCCCCGACCTCCCACGAGGTCCCAAACGAGAGAAGCAACATTGTGTTTGTCAGGCTCTGGCCATAGAGCCTTTGGCTCCTCTATTTAGCCATGGTCAGAGCCTGACACATCTAGTTTATCTAGTTCTGTGTGGTGTTTTGTGTTGGGTATCTAATTAGAGGCAGCTGCTAAGCGTTGTCTCTAATTAGGGATCCTACTTATATTAGTTATATTCCACACCTGGGTGTGGTTCATTGTCCTATATGTCAGTCTAGGTGAAGGAGTGTTACTTGTAAGTACTTGTCTTGTTGTTTGTTCAATATATTTCTTTATTAAGTGGATATACCGAACTACTACTGCGCTGCACCTTGGTCTATTTACAAACCCCGCCGTGTTAATCGTTTTTTAGCTAACGATCTTTCATCTCTGGGTTGTAATTTTTGTTCTTAGCTTCTATGGTAATGACTTTAGTTTTCTAGAACTATGCACTGTCTCACAAATAGGATTTACATTTTTAAAGGCATTATTATTATCATTATCATTTATTATTTTCTCAATATCAAATAATTTCTGGGTAACAAACCTTACTGTGATTGTTTCCAATCAAAATGGTCAAAAAGAAACAAAAATAGCTTCTTTAGTAACTGGATGAGCTCCGATCACTGGAGAATAAACTGGATGAGCTCCGATCACTGGAGAATAAACTGGATGAGCTCCGATCACTGGAGAATAAACTGGATGAGCTCCGATCACTGGAGAATAAACTGGATGAGCTCCGATCACTGGAGAATAAACTGGATGAGCTCCGATCACTGGAGAATAAACTGGATGAGCTCCGATCACTGGAGAATAAACTGGATGAGCTCAGATCACTGGAGAATAAACTGGATGAGCTCCGATCACTGGAGAATAAACTGGATGAGCTCCAATCACTGGAGAATAAACTGGATGAGCTCCAATCACTGGATAATAAATTGGATGAGCTCCAATCACTGGATAATAAATTGGATGAGCTCCAATCACTGGAGAATAAACTGGATGAGCTCCGTTCGAGACTATCCTACCAACGGAACATTAACAACTGTAATATCTTATGTTTACCGAGTCGTGGCTGAACGACGACACAGATAATATACAGTTGGCTGGGTTTTATGTGCATCAGCAGGACAGAGCAGCTACGTCTGGTAAGACAAGGGGTGGGGGTGTGTGTCTATTTGTCAATAACAGCTGGTGCGCTATGTCTAATATTAAGGTAGTCTCTAGGTATTGTTTGCCTGAGGTAGAGTACCTCATGATACGCTGTAGACCACACTATCTACCAAGAGAGTTTTCATCTATAATATTCCTAGCTGTCTATTTACCACCACAAACCGACGCTGGCACTAAGACTCCACTCAACGTACTGTATAAGGCCATAAGCAAACAAGAAAATGCTCATCCAGAAGCAGCATTCCTAGTAACCAGGGACTTTAATGCAGGCAAACTTGTGCAACCAGAGGGAAAAAACTCTAGAACACCTTTTCTCCACACACATAGACACGTACAAAGCTTAATCTTTGCAAATCTGACCATAATTCTATCCTACTGATTCCTGCTTACAAGCAAAAACTAAAGCAGGAAGTACCAGTGACTCACTCTTTATGGAAGTGGTCAGATGACGTGGATGCTACGCTAAAAGAGTGTTTTGTTAGCACATAGTGGAATATGTTACGGGATTCATCAAATGGCATTGAAGATTATACCACCTCAGTCACCGGCTTCATCAATAAGTGCATTGACGACGTTGTCCCCGCAGTGACTGTATGTACATATCCCAACCAGAAGCCATGGATTACAGGCAACATCCGCACTGAGCTAAAGGCTAGAGCTGCCGCTTTCAAAGAGCGAGACACTAATAAGAAATCCCGCTATGCCCTCAGACGAACCAGGCAAAGCGTCAATACAGAAATAAGATTGAGATTTACTACATTAGCTCTGACGCTCGTCGGATGTTGCAGGGATTGCAAACTATTACGGACTACAAAGGGAAACCCAGCCTTGAGCTGCTACCATCCTGGACTTCCTGACGGGCCTCCTACAGGTGGTGAGGGTACAGTACCCCCTGTATATACACCAGTACCCCCTGTATATACACCAGTACCCCCTGTATATACACCAGTACCCCCTGTATATACACCAGTACCCCCTGTATAGAGCCTCATTATTGTTATTTTGTGTTACTTTTTAAAAATGTAGTTTATTTACTAAATATTTTTCTATTTCTTGAACTGTATTGTTGGTTAAGGGCTTGTTAGTAAGTATTTCACTGTAAGGTCTACACCTGTTGTATTGTTAGTTAAGGGTTTGTAAGTAAGCATTTCACTTTAAGGTCTACACCTGTTGTATTGTTGGTTAAGGGGTTGTTAGTAAGCATTTCACTGTAAGGTCTACACCTGTTCTATTGTTAGTTAAGGGTTTGTAAGTAAGCATTTCACTGTAAGGTCTACACCTGTTGTATTGTTAGTTAAAGGTTTGTAAGTAAGCATTTCACTGTAAGGTCTACACCTGTTGTATTGTTGGTTAAGGGCTTGTTAGTAAGCATTTCACTGTAAGGTCTACAGTGAAATGCTGTTGTATTTTTGGTTAAGGGCTTGTTAGTAAGCATTTCACTGTAAGGTCTACACCTGTTGTATTGTTGGTTAAGCGCTTGTTAGTCAGCATTTCACTGTAAGGTCTACACCTGTTGTATTGTTGGTTAAGGGCTTGTTAGTAATCATTTCACTGTAAGGTCTACACCTGTTGTATTGTTGGTTAAGGGCTTGTTAGTAAGCATTTCACTGTAAGGTCTACACCTGTTGTATTGTTGGTTAAGGGCTTGTTAGTAAGCATTTCACTGTAAGGTCTACACCTGTTGTATTGTTGGTTAAGGGCTTGTTAGTCAGCATTTCACTGTAAGGTCTACACCTGTATTCGGCGCATGTGACAAATAAAATATGATTTGATTTGATTTGACAGGTGTATACAATCGAGGTGTATACAGTCTTGTCATTCTCCACTTTGTAATTGGTGCCGTGTGAATATGCAGAACATTGAAATCATATGTTGATTGGTGAGAGCATAAACTGTAACAATGAAATGCAATTACATCTGCCTTTCCATTCTGGAAAGATAAACTCACTTTATCTTTCTAGTGTGTGTGTGTGTGTGTGTGTGTGTGTGTGTGTGTGTGTGTGTGTGTGTGTGTGTGTGTGTGTGTGTGAGAAGAAAACCAGGCTTCATCCAAAAGATAAATGCCACTTCTTTCTACAACCCATCAGCCTGCTGAGCACTTGAACAGGACTGACCACCTGCTCTGATTCTCCACACCTTAGCACACATGCACTCACTCATACACACAACCACACAGACATATATATATACATACAGTGGGGAGAACAAGTATTTGATACACTGCCGATTTTGCAGTTTTCCCCATTTACAAAGCATGTAGAAGTCTGTAATTTTTATCATAGGTACTCTTCAACTGTGAGTGACGGAACAAATATGTATGATTTTTAAGTAATTCATTTGCATTTTATTGCATGACATAAGTATTTGATACATCAGAAAAGCAGAACTTAATATTTGGTACAGAAACCTTTGTTTGCAATTACAGAGATCATACGTTTCCTGTAGTTCTTGACCAGGTTTGCACACACTGCTGCAGGGATTTTGGCCCACTCCTCCATACAGATCCTTCAGGTTTCGGGGCTGTCGCTGGGCAATACGGACATTCAGCTCCCTCCAAAGATTTTCTATTGGGTTCAGGTCTGGAGACTGGCTAGGCCACTCCAGGACCTTGAGATGCTTCTTACGGAGCCACTCCTTAGTTGCCCTGGCTGTGTGTTTCGGGTCGTTGTCATGCTGGAAGACCCAGCCACGACCCATCTTCAATGCTCTTACTGAGGGAAGGAGGTTGTTGGCCAAGATCTCGCGATACATGGCCCCATCCATCCTCCCCTCAATACGGTGCAGTCGTCCTGTCCCCTTTGCAGAAAAGCATCCCCAAAGAATGATGTTTCCACCTCCATGCTTCACGGTTGGGATGGTGTTCTTGGGGTTGTACTCATCCTTCTTCTTCCTCCAAACACGGCGAGTGGAGTTTAGACCAAAAAGCTCTATTTTTGTCTCATCAGACCACATGACCTTCTCCAATTCCTCCTCTGGATCATCCAGATGGTCATTGGCAAACTTCAGACGGGCCTGGACATGCGCTGGCTTGAGCAGGGGGACCTTGCGTGCGCTGCAGGATTTTAATCCATGACGGCGTAGTGTGTTACTAATGGTTTTCTTTGAGACTGTGGTCCCAGCTCTCTTCAGGTCATTGACCAGGTCCTGCCGTGTAGTTCTGGGCTGATCCCTCACCTTCCTCATGATCATTGATGCCCCACGAGGTGAGATCTTGCATGGTGCCCCAGACCGAGGGAGATTGACCGTCATCTTGAACTTCTTCCATTTTCTAATAATTGCGCCAACAGTTGTTGCCTTCTCACCAAGCTGCTTGCCTATTGTCCTGTAGCCCATCCCAGCCTTGTGCAGGTCTACAATTTTATCCCTGATGTCCTTACACAGCTCTCTGGTCTTAGCCATTGTGGAGAGGTTGGAGTCTGTTTGATTGAGTGTGTGGACAGGTGTCTTTTATACAGGTAACGAGTTCAAACAGGTGCAGTTAATACAGGTAATGAGTGGAGAACAGGAGGGCTTCTTAAAGAAAAACTAACAGGTCTGTGAGAGCCGGAATTCTTACTGGTTGGTAGGTGATCAAATACTTATGTCATGCAATAAAATGCAAATTAATTATTAAAAAATCATACAATGTGATTTTCTGGATTTTTGTTTTAGATTCCGTCTCTCACAGTTGAAGTGTACCTCTCACAGACCTCTACATGCTTTGTAAGTAGGAAAACCTGCAAAATCGGCAGTGTATCAAATACTTGTTCTCCCCACTGTACACTTAGGTTGAAGTTAGTAAAACTCATTTTTCAACCACTCCACAGATTTCATGTTAACAAACTATAGTTTTGGCAAGTCGGTTTGAACATCTACTTTGTGCATGACACAAGTCATTCTTCCAACAATTGTTTACAGACAGATTATTTCACTTATAATTCACTATATCACAATTCCAGTGGGTCAGAAGTTTACATACACTAAGTTGACTGTGCCTTTAAACAGCTTGGAAAATTCCAGAAAATGATGCCATGGCTTTAGAAGCTTCTGATAGGCTAATTGATATAATTTGAGTCAATTGGAGGTGTACCTGTGAATGTATTTCAAGGTCTACCTTCAAACTCAGTGCCTCTTTGATCAACATCATGAGAGAATCAAAAGAAATCAGCCAAGACCTCAGAAAATAAATTGTAGTCTGGTTCATCCTTGGGAGCAATTTCCAAATGTCTGAAGGTACCACGCTCATCTATACAAAGTATAAACACCATGGGACCACACAGCCACCATACCGCTCAGGAAGAGATGAACGTACTTTGGTGCGAAAATTGCAAATAAATCCCAGAACAATGGCAAAGGACCTTGTGAAGATGCTGGAGGAAACAGGTACAAAAGTATCCACAGTAAAACAAGTCCTATATCGACATAACCTGAAAGGCCGCTCAGCAAGGAAGAAGCCACTGCTCCAAAACCGCCTTAAAAAAGCCAGACTACAGTTTGCAACTGCACATGGGGACAAAGATCGTACTTTTTGGAGAAATGTCCTCTGGTCTGATGAAACAAAAATATAACTGTTTGGCCATAATGACCATCGTTGTGTTTGGAGGAAAAAGGCGGAAGCCGAAGAACACCATCCCAACCGTGAAGCACGGGGGTGGCAGCATCATGTGTTGGGGGTACTTTGCTGCAGGAGGGTATGGTGCACTTCACAAAATATATGGTATCATGAGGAAGGAAAATTATGTGGATATATTGAAGCAACATCTCAAGACATCAGTCAGGAAGTTAAAGCTTGGTCGCAAATGGGTCTTCCAAATGGACAATGACCCCAAGCATACTTCCAAAATTGTGGCAAAATGGCTTAAGGACAACAAAGTCAAGGTATTGGAGTGGACATCACAAAGCCCTGACCTCAATCCTAAAAAAAAAAAAGCGTGTGCGAGCAATGAGGCCTACAAACCGCACTCAGTTACACCAGTTTCGTCAGGAGGAACGGGCCAAATTTCTTATTGTGGGAAGCTTGTGGAAGGCTACCCGAAACGTTTGACCCAAGTTAAAGAATTTAAAGGCAATGCTACCAAATACTAATTGAGTGTATGTAAACTTCTGACCCACTGGGAATGTGATGAAAGAAATAACAGCTGAAATAAATAATTCTCTCTACTATTATTCTGACATTTCACACAAGAGGTGATCCTAACTGACCTAAGACATTTAATTCTAGTAAAAATTCCCTGTCAGGAATTGTGAAAAACTGAGTTTAAATGTATTTGGCTAAGGTGTATGTAAACTTCCGACTTCAAATGTAAATATACAGTCGTGTCTAAACGTTTTGAGAATGACACAAGTATTGGTCTCCACAAAGTTTGCTGCTTCAGTGTTCTTAGATCTTTATTTCAGTAGTTACTATGGTACACTGAAGTATAATTACAAGTATTCCATAAGTGTCAAAGGCTTTCATTGACAATGACATTCAGTTTATGCAAAGAGTCAATATTTGCAGTGTTGACCGTTCTTTTTCAAGAACTCTGCAATCCGCCCTGGCATGCTGTCAATTAACTTCTGGGCCACATCCTGACTGATGCCAGGCCATTCTTGCATAGTCAATGCTTGGAGTTTGTCAGAAGTTGTGTGTTTTTGTTTATCCACCTGCCTCTTGAGGATCGACCACAAGTTCTCAATGGGATTAAGGTCTGGGGAGTTTCCTGGCCATGGACCCAAAATGTTGATGTTTTGTTCCCTGAGCCACTTAGTTATCACTTTTGCCTTATGGCAAGGTGCTCCATCATGCTGGAAAAGGCATTGGTCATCACCAAACTGTTCTTGGATGGTTGGGAGAAGTTGCTCTCGGAGGATGTGTTGGTACCATTCTTTATTCATGGCTGTGTACTTAGGCAAAAGTGAGTGAGCCCACTCCCTTGGCTGAGAAGCAACCCCACACATGAATGGTTTGAGGATGCTTTACTGTTGGCATGACACAGGACTGATGGTAGCGCTCACCTTGTCTTCTCCGGACAAGATATTTTCCGGATGGCCCAAACAATCGGAAAGGGGATTCATCAGAGAAAATGACTCTACCCCAGTCCTCAGCAGTCCAATCCCTGTACCTTTTGCAGAATATCAGTCTGTCCCTGATGTTTTTCCTGGAGAGAAGTGGCTTCTTTGCTGCCCTTATTGACACCAGGCCATCCTCCAAAAGTCTTCGCCTCACTGTGCGTGCAGATGCACTCACACCTGCCTGCTGCCATTCCTGAGCAAGCTCTGCACTGGTGGTGCCCCGATCCCGCAGCTGAATCAACTTTAGGAGACGGTCCTGGCGCTTGCTGGACTTTCTTGGGCGCCCTGACGCCTTCTTCACAACAATTGAACCTCTCTCCTTGAAGTTCTTGATGATCCGATAAATGGTTGATTTAGATGCAATCTTACCAGCAGCAATATCCTTGCCTGTGAAGCCCTTTTTGTGCAAAGCAATGATGACGGCACGTGTTTCCTTGCAGGTAACCATGGTTGACAATGGAAGAACAATGATTTCAAGCACCACCCTCCTTTTAAAGCTTCCAGTCTGTTATTCTGACTCAATCAGCATGACAGAGTGATCTCCAGCCTTGTCCTGAATATTGTAGTATAAATGCCTCTAATTGGGGACAAACAAAAACTAAAGATAGAGATGCCCAGAGGCATTCCTGAACACTAACCCTAACAGTGGGAATCGGCACAGGAGCTCTGGAGCGAAGAGCCGGCACTGGAGGTACCGGGCTGGGGACCGGCACCAGGAGCTTCGGCCTGGGAACTGGCACAGGAGCCCTGGAGCGAGGAGCGGGCACAGTAGGTACCGGGCTGGTTATCGACACCGGAACCCTGGTGCGAGGAGCCGGCACTGGAGGTACCGGGCTGGGGACTGGCACTGGAGGTACCGGGCTGTGGACCGGCACCGGGACCCTGTTCCACGGAGCCGGCACTGGAGGTACCCGGGCTGGGGACTGGTACTGGTGGTACCAGGCTGGGGACCGGCACTGGAGGTACCGGGCTGGGGACCGGTACCGGGCTGGGGACTGGCACCGGGACCCTGTTGCATGGAGTCGGCACTGGAGGTACCGGGCTGGGGACTGGCACTGGAGGTACCAGGCTGGGGACCGGCACTGGAGGTACCGGGATGGGGACTGGCCCGGGACCCTGTTGCACGGAGCCGGCACTGGAGGTACCGGGCTGGGGACTGGCACTGGAGGTACCGGGCTGGGGACCGGCACCGGGACCCTGTTGCACAGAGCCGGCACTGGAGGTACCGGGCTGGGGACCGGGACTGGAGGTACCGGGCTGGGGACCGGGACTGGAGGTACCGGGCTGGGGACCGGCACGGGAGGTACCGGGCTGGGGACCGGCACGGGAGGTACCGGGCTGGGGACCGGCACGGGAGGTACCGGGCTGAGATCCGCCTCAGGGAGCTTTGGCCTGGGAGCCGACAGCCGCTCTGCCCACATCCTCCTGCTGCACTCGAACACTTCCTTGTCCTCCCTCTGGCTCGTTCTCGCTCCCTGACTGGGATGTGCCAGCACTGGAGGTACCGGGCTGGGAACCACCTCAGGGAGCTCCGGCCTGGGAGCCGACAGCCGCTCTGCCCACATCCTCCTGCGGCACTCGAACGCTTCCTCGTCCTCCCTCTGGCTGGTTCTCGCTCCCTGGCTGGGAGGTCTCAGCGCCAGCCAAGCCCTCCACCACCTCGACTGTTCCTCCAGGGGCTGGAAGTGAAACCCCTCTGGGGGCCGCCGATCTTCCATTGTTGGAGGTTGCAGTGTCTCTCAGTCTTCCTCTCTCCTCAGCCGATCCCAGCTCTGTAGGGGCTCATCCAAGAGCCCCACGAGTTGGGAGACAGGAGCACCTCGTTGTCCTCATCCGACACCTTTCTGTAATCCTGCTCCCATTACTGCAGGGGCTCTCCAATGAACAAGTGTAGTTTCAGGCGCTCTCCTCCTTGCCCCTCCAACAGCCCCCATAGCCCCCCCAAAAAATGTATGGGGATTCTTCTGGGCTGTTCGTGGGGCCTGCCCTCTGGTTCGCCGACGTGGAGCCCGCCAGCGTCGCCGCTGCCCTGGATCCTGGTCTGGATCCAAGCTCCTTACCTCCAAGGAGTTCCTCCACTGTCCAGCTCTGCGTGGTCCTGTGGTGGTGGATCTTTCTGTCATGGTTAAGTAGGCAGGACACGAGGTGCAGAGCAGTAATAGTTAGACATTCCTTTATTTGTTCATAAAACAACAAAAAAGGAGAGGAAGCAACCATGAACTGATATGCAGCATGCACAAACAAAGATCCACACGCAGGTTGGAAACTAATCAACTTAAGTAGGATCCCCAGTTAGAGACAACGTAGGGCAGCCGCCTCTAATTGAATATGAATATCAAATCAAAGTGTGAGGATTGAGCCCTGAGGAAGTTTCCTTTGACTTCAGCTGTTCACGCCATCAGTCCTGAGGTTAAGCCACTGGCGCTGTCTTCCCACTTCCGCTATTTAGACGAGTTAACACTTGAAAAGTAATTGCAACATTATTGTAACATTGTTTATGCTTTATGTATAATATGTACAGTTATCAGAAGTGTGAGTGAGAAGGAACAAAGTGTTGATATTCTCTTTGGATGATGATTGGAGTGTGACGTTGTGATCTGTTATGTCTCAGATACTACGTTACGTTGTTGAATGGTTCAACGGTTCTCAATCAGACTGTACACTGCACCAAGTGGCTAATCAGTGTGTGTGCTTGCATACTTTGCTTGAACACGCCGTCACACCTGTTTGTCTTTCCTTTCCTCCAGTTCCCGGCTCTGTTCCTATGGAATCCACCCAGACCGGACCGTACGAGGAGAAGATCTTCATGCAGTGGAAGGCACCTAACGAGACCAATGGTGTCATCACGCTCTACGAGGTGGGTGACATCGCAGCTGCTAAGAGAGTTATTTTCTCACATCCTCAGCACTCACAGAATACCCTCACAATTCTACCCTCACCTCCCACGACACTACATGTTTTACTCATATTTTCAAATGACGTGTCTTATTCAGTTTCCAGATCTCAATTCAAAGACTTCTACAACTAAGTGTAACAAGGGTGTTTATAGTCACACCTTATCTGCAGCTTACCACCCTGCATCCCTCTGCTGGCTTACCTCTGAAGGGGCAGAAGGTGTTAGGTAGCATTAGAATTCAAAAGGAAAAAAGTGCACAACATCAAAGTGCACAATAACATTTTAATTAGTTAATGTAAGTGAAGGCTAGATGTACTAAAAACCCCCCACAAAAAAATCCTTTTAAATAAACACCATCCCAAAGATCATTTATTATGAATTTTTTAATAATAACAAATACATTTTTGCCTCTGTAGGCACATTTAAAAAAGTCACTTTATGGCACTTAATTTCCCTGCCTCTGTGTCAATTACAAGCTGCACTTTTCATCTGATTCTTCATATACACTTTAACAGTTGATAATATTCCCATCCATCAGACTATTGCCAATTTAATCTTGTCTTTAGGGTAACTCTATTATTATGTGTGTGAAATTATTTTAAATATAGTTTAGGTGGAGTTTCCATCAATGGGCCATCATCATCATCATCATCATCATCATCAGCTGCACGGGCTGTGAATGAGGGCAGGGGCTAAACTATCATCTGCGAGGGGGGGGGCGGGGAGGGGGGGGGCGGGGAGGGGGGCGGGGAGGGGGGGGGGGCGGGGAGGGGGGGGGGCGGGGAGGGGGGGGGGGGCGGGGACGAGGACGACATGACTTTAAAATGGCAGAGTAGTTAAAAAAGTAAACTTGTTTTGAGTCAGCTCTCAGCTCTCCTATTGTTAAACAGATTTCCTGATTCTCTGTGGTCACAACAAATCCATTGCCATTTTTGGCAGGAGTGGGGTGTTAAGCCCGGTGTCCTGGACAAATCCTCATCCAGGCCCCATTTTTGGCAGGAGTGGGGAGTTAAGCCCGGTGTCCTGGACAAATCCTCATCCAGGCCCCATTTTTGGCAGGAGTGGGGTGTTAAGCCCGGTGTCCTGGACAAATCCTCATCCAGGCCCCATTTTTGGCAGGAGTGGGGTGTTAAGCCCGGTGTCCTGGACAAATCCTCATCCAGGCCCCATTTTTGGCAGGAGTGGGGTGTTAAGCCCGGTGTCCTGGACAAATCCTCATCCAGGCCCCATTTTTGGCAGGAGTGGGGTGTTAAGCCCGGTGTCCTGGACAAATCCTCATCCAGGCCCCATTTTTGGCAGGAGTGGGGTGTTAAGCCCGGTGTCCTGGACAAATCCTCATCCAGGCCCCATTTTTGGCAGGAGTGGGGTGTTAAGCCCGGTGTCCTGGACAAATCCTCACCAGGCCCCATTTTTGGCAGGAGTGGGGTGTTAAGCCCGGTGTCCTGGACAAATCCTCACCAGGCCCCATTTTTGGCAGGAGTGGGGTGTTAAGCCCGGTGTCCTGGACAAATCCTCATCCAGGCCCCATTTTTGGCAGGAGTGGGGTGTTAAGCCCGGTGTCCTGGACAAATCCTCATCCAGGCCCCATTTTTGGCAGGAGTGGGGTGTTAAGCCCGGTGTCCTGGACAAATCCTCATCCAGGCCCCATTTTTAGCAGGAGTGGGGTGTTAAGCCCGGTGTCCTGGACAAATCCTCATCCAGGCCCCATTTCCATAATTTCCCCCTCATCATCCTCCTTAAAATCGAACTGACATATCACTCCTCACCTCTCCAACATGCTAACTGATATGTGGTGAGTGTTCGGGCACAAAAATAGTTGCCTCACCCAAGTTTCCTTCCTTACTTAAAGCTTTTTGAGCACCTAGGTAGATAATCGCTACAGTATACAAATCCAATCAATAAGTATTGGTATTCATCTGGCAGTCGTTAAGATACCAACCAACCTTTCTTGTGAACTCTCCAAAATGGCCGACTTGTAAATCTTATGGTCTTACCAGAGTTACTTTCTGACAGAGATGAGGGTAGATAGCAGTGGTGGTCAGTGCCGTTTAAGATGAGGGAGGATGATAATTGTTTTTATGGGCATGGCCTTATTTCTATTACAGCATATTGGATGACTGTCATTCATATTCCATTCACCCAGTTCAATGTAACATTAATAGGTTTAGGCTACTACATGATACTAGAAGTTTCCCTATACTCATCATGAGGTTGCTACAACCTAGCCTATGAATGAAAGTTTACAACGTAGGTGCACAAATGTTGAGAGACACATTTGTATGTTCATCCCCGTTTTGTTCTGTTTGCTTCCATTTAAGAAACGTTTTTCAACAGAATTGGCGAAAACACGCGTAAACACAGCCACGTTGTATTCCTTCTCGCATCCATGCGTTCTCCTCCTCTCACCTCTTCAGCTGTATGTGACAACAACAGGAACACACAGCCTACATCGTTGTCACCATATTAGCTAAAGTAACGACATAGTCAGCATAGCTAATAGAATTAACGTGTTAGTAAACTCGCTACAATGATGCAGTAACGTTACAGTGTAAGCTTTTGGTAAGCACTTACCAAATTAATTTGTTCAAAACTATTCAACTATTGTCTTTCTCTCTCTTTGATTCACAGTCTCGCCTGATTTTATGCGCTGCAGTGCTAACTAGCCGTAGCTAATGCTTTCAGTACTATATTAATTATCTGATCCTTTGGTTGGGTGGACAACATGTCAGTTGATGCTGCAAGAGCTCTGATAGGTTGGAGGACATCCTCCGGAAGTTGTCATAATTACTGTGTAAGTCTATGGAATGGGGGTGAGAACCATGAGCCTCCTAGAGTTTGTATTGAAGTCAATGTACCCAGAGGAGTGGAACCATGGTGCTTCCCTACTGTGCTGTTGAGGCTACTGTAGACCTTCTTTGCAAAATATTGTGTTTTAATCAATTATTTGGTGACTATGATTATATGGTTATAGTTTTATCTAAAAAATATAACTTTTTAAAATGTTTTGCCATTTTCACTGGAAGATAGTTGGTTTGCAGATGTGCATGTAACAACAGATGTCCCCTGGACCACAGTGCTGTAAAGTAGCTAGGCCTTGAAAAGGTGTGAAGGGAAAAGCACCATAAAGGCTTAGGATGAGTGGAGTCATTCCTGAACCATTGTTTAGAAAGCTAAACTGTATTCACCTTGAAGTAGACGCTATAGTCCATGGACAGTCCACACTAATGAGTTATTGATCTGCCGTTATATTTATTTCTTTATGAGATTGAAAAATTAAGTAAACAAAATCGGGCTTCGTGGTCCCTTAAATGCATGTTTGTGTGGGCGAAGCAGCGAGGGACAAACAAAAGGCCCCTTCTATCTTTTATTCAGTGGGTCTGAATCCGGGCCGACTTTCAATTTAAAGGTTGCTTTTGTTACCGAGGCGACATCATTAATATGAAATTATTCTCTCGCCATCTCATCCATAACAGGACTGATAGAATTTGTTAAACACATTGAGTCCGGTACAATGCCTTCCCATTTGCTGTAATTGCCTATAATTACCCCTATTGATTGGATTAAAAGCCTCCAATGGCATCATCAGGAGATCTGAGGATCCAGAGGACTCGACTCTCGCTTCTCTCGCTTTCAGGCCTTGGGCAAATTAGACTAGGGATAATGTCCTCGAAGATGGGAGCATAGAGGAGGCGTTGAGGGGCGCAGGGCACAGGTGAGGGGCGGGTGATGATGATGATAGGTGGGCGAGGGGCGCAGGGCACAGGTGAGGAACCCTTTGTTGATGGTAAACACACTAATACGCACAGAGACGTGACACTGTTCTTAGAGGCGAATACGAACCAACAAACAGGCTTCACACGATTCCACAACGGTCACGACAACCCAAAGTTCTTAACTGTTACTAACACTGACAACGGTTACTATACTAAACACAAAACAAAAGACTACTTATTCTGTCCTCCGCGTGCGTGTCTGGCACGAATTGACAGATAGCTAAACAAAGTCGGAGTAGTCGAGAGTAGTTTCAAAAAGGCTTTACTCTGTAGACGTTTTCCTTCTTATTTTTGTGAAACTGAAATTACAAACAAAGGATGTGCTTATAATCATGCCAATTACAACACAGGATTTACATGTAAATAGTGTAAATACTCTATATAAGTAATTACATGTAGATAATGTCAATGCTGTAAAAAGGTAAGTAAAACAATGACAAGAAGCTATGCTAATGAAGTAACATACAGAGTAGTAATGCTACATAACTCTCACTAGCACAATAGTGCACAGAAACACAGTGATCTGTTTGTGCTAAATAGTGCCACAAATCTATCGATTTTCACACAATATACACAGAAATGTTGCTAGAAGATGTTCATAATTGAAATACTCACAAGCAAAGCTTCTCCAAGGCTTAACACAAGAAGATGGTTAAAGATACAAAACGTTCTTGAGAAGGAAACTATTGTATGCTTGCAGCATGTTTTTTGAATGACAAAATGGTTGACTGCAAACTCTGACCTGTGTCACATGACAATTAGAACCAATTACAAACTTTAGCGATTACTGAACTGAGAACAGTTAAAAGGTTGATATACAATTGACCACTGTGAGGCGCTAACTGCAATTGAAATACATATATGAAATGCAAGACATGACACTCCCCGTCTGGTATTGAACACAATAGCACTTTCATTTTACCAATAACTGAGAGGTTAAGAACCAATGGGCATAAGCGTAAGTAAGTAACTCATTAGTAAACTTAAGGGGACATGAGAAGCACTACTTCTGTGATGGGCCTGAAGTACGTTTTAGCAGTGCCACCTTTGGTGATCTTCAGTTCAAGTTTCCTGACCTTTCCATCAGAGCCTGAGAAGGCCTTGGAGACGAGAGCCATAGGCCACTCGTTCCTCTTGACTTGATTATCCTTTAGCAGTACCAGATCACCTTCTTTGATGTTGGGCTTACTGTTCTGCCATTTGCAGCGTGTTTGCAGAGTCGCCAAGTACTCGCGCCTCCATCTGTTCCAGAATGTATTGGCAAGGTGCTGAACCCTTCTCCATTGTTGGCGATAGAGATCAGTGTTCTCAAAAGACCCGGAAGGAGGATGAGGAGTGCAGACCTTCTGAGTAAGGATCATTGCAGGTGTGAGAAGGTAAGGTGAATCGGGATCTGAAGATATAGGTGCAAGAGGTCTGGCGTTGACTATGGCACACACCTCTGCCATGAGAGTAGACAATAGCTCGTGAGTGAGACGTGAAGGACCAACTTGTGAAAGCATGGAGTCTAGGATTCTTCTTGATATCCCAATCATCCTCTCCCATGCACCACCCATGTGAGAAGAGTGGGGTGGATTAAAGATCCAGGTGCAACCTTCATCGCTAAGGAACCGTGACAAACTTGGATTGTCAGGTTCTACCAAGAGCATATTCAACTCTTTGCACGCTCCTCTGAAATTCGTGCCGCAATCAGAGCGGATCTGTTTTACGGGGCCGCGTAGAGCGAAGAAGCGGCGCAGTGCATTGACGAAGCTGGACGTATCCATTGACTCTATAAGCTCGATGTGAATGGCTCGTACACTTAAACATGTAAAGATGACTGCCCACCTTTTACTGTTAGCTTGGCCTCCACGAGTGCGTCGAGTAGTAATGCTCCAGGGTCCAAACACGTCCAACCCAATGTTAGTGAAAGGTGGTTCTGTGCTGACACGGTCAGAGGGAAGATCAGCCATTCTCTGCTCTGCTGTTCTTCCGCGTAGCTTGTTGCAGGTGACACACTTACGAAGTATGCTGTTGATGCACCTTCTTGCTCCAACTATCCAAATGCCATCTGAGCGTAAAGCTGCTTCGGTGAAGACGCGGCCTTGATGCTTCACTCTGTCGTGGTAGTAGTTGGTCAGTAGTATAGCTATGTGACTGCGACCCGGGATGATGAGTGGATGCTTCTGCGTTGTATCGAGCTCGGCTTCTTTAAGTCGACCGCCAACTCTTAGCAGACCATTGGAGTCAAGGATAGGATTCAACTTCTTCAAGGAACTATTCCTAGGGATGTCCTTTTCTTTCTGAAGACAAGTGAACTCCTCTTTGTATGCTTCTCCTTGCACACATCCAATTATAGCGTGTCTTGCTTGCGACTGCAGATCAGCGGTGTGAGACTTTCTACAGCGGTGCCAGCCTCTACAAGTGTCTGTCTTCTTGAAGGTCTGGGCAACGTGTATGAGATATGCTGTAGCTCTGATGAGAGACTTCCATGAGGAAAATCTGTCGAAACGATGTGAGCCAAAACTAGTGTTTGCGCTGGTGCATTTGGTGACAAGAGTCCGTACCTCAGCATCGGAATCTGGATCAACGAGGTTGAAAGATGCCTCCTGTGTGTTGTGTGTTGAGACAGGATGCTGGAGGAAGGCAGGACCAGTGAGCCAAGTGGTTTCTGAAAGGAGTGCTGCAGGTATTGACCTGGTTGCAACATCTGCAGGGTTAAGACTAGTTGGGACATAATGCCATTGCTCGGGGTGAGAGAATCCTCGAATACGTTGTACTCTGTTACTGACGTATACGTAAAACCTCCTGGTTTCATTGCAGATGTACCCCAACACCACCTTGCTATCGGTGTAAAATTCCAGAGCGTCCGGCTGGATGTCAAGCTCTTGCAAAACTAACTCTGCAACCTCGATTGCCAGAACAGCGGCGCATAGCTCCAGTCTTGGAATGGTGTGGACTGCCTGAGGAGCTAGCTTGGCTTTACCCATGATGAAACCAATGTGGCACACTCCGTCAAGATCAGTTACTTTTACATATGCAACGGCTGCGATGGCTTGCACTGAAGCATCTGAGAACACATGTATTTCCTTTCTCTTGGAGGTGGAAAGAGATGTAGCAGTGTAAGCACGAGGAGTTTTGAATAGTTTGAGGTCTTCTAGTGAATCTCTCCATGCCTTCCATTCTGCTTCTTTTTCAGCAGGGAGAGGAGCGTCCCAGTCAGTGGTGGAGCTGGTGAGTTCTCTGAGCATCAGCTTTCCTTGGATGGTGATGGGCGCGACCAAACCAAGGGGGTCAAATATGCTGTTGACCGTTGCAAGAACACCTCTACGTGTAAATGGCTTGTCACTAACAGCAATGTTGAAAGTAAAGGTGTCACTGCTGATATCCCAGCTTAACCCGAGACTGCGTTGGACAGGGGGGGTATCCATGTCTAAGTCGAGATCTTTCAGGCCTTTCGCATAGTCTTGTGAGGGAAAGGCTAGCATGACTGCGGAACAGTTTGACGCTATCTTATGGAGTCTCAGGTTTGACATGGCAAGCATCCCTTGTGTGGCTTTGAGCAGGCTAATGGATTCATGAGCAGAGGGCAGTGACTTGAGTCCATCGTCAACATAAAAGTCCCTCTCTACGAAGTGCTTTGCCTCTGCACCGAATTCAGATTCTCCATGTAAAGCTGCACGTCGAAGACCATACATAGCAATGGCAGGTGAAGGGCTATTGCCAAATACATGTACCCTCATTCTATACTCAACAATGTTTTTGCTTGTGTCATTATCTTCGAACCACAGGAATCTGAGATAGTTCCTATGATCTTCTTTGACGATGAAGCTGTGGAACATCTGTTCTATGTCCACAGTGATGGCTACCTGCTCCCGTCTGAAGCGTAACAGAACTCCTTGCAGGCTGTTATTTAAGTCGGGCCCAGTGAGCAACACGTCATTCAATGAAACGCCTAGGTACTGAGCGCTCGAGTCAAATACGACTCTGATTTGACCTGGTTTACGTGGGTGATAAACTCCAAAGGTAGGTAAATACCAGGCTTCCTCTCCCTCGCTCAGCGTTGGAGCCAATTCAGCATGATTGTTATCGAAGACCTTCTGCATGAAAGCTACAAAGTGTTCTTTCATTTCAGGCTTCTTTTCGAGTGTACGACACAGAGAGGTGAGGCGGCTGAGAGCTTGCTCTCTGTTGTTTGGGAGTCGAGGGCGTGGTGTGCGAAATGGAAGAGGAGCCACCCAGCTGTTTGTATCATCTATAAACATCTGTTTGTCCATCAGTTGAATGAATCTTCTGTCCTCAATGGAAGGTGCTACTCTATTGTCGTCCTGTGTTCTCTCAAAGACCATGCTGCCCAGGGAGGAGCTTACAGGACATGTAGTAAGACTGTGTGATGGGAGTCGGCTGAGAGGAGGGTGACTGTGATGTTGGCTCTTTGGAGTGTCTGCCTTTACCTTTTCTTGAAGGAAGAAGTTATTTGGACATGGGTCGAAGTGAGATGGACGACCGTTCTCGAGGATGTTTGTACGATATGTGCTGACAGCTGTTGGCTTATGGGCAGCACCCAGACAGACGTCACCAACTACAACCCAGCCGAAGTCCAGTCTCTGAGCATAAGGGGCATTACGTGGTCCGTTGCGTTGCTCTCTCACCTTGTGAACCTGCAGGATGTCACGACCCAGGAGGAGGAGGATGTGGGCTTTAGGGTCGAGTGCGGGAATGAGGTGAGCTATAGTCTTCAGGTGTGGGTGATGCTTTGCTGCCTCGGGAGTGGGTATCTCTGACCTTTCATCTGGCATATAGTTGCACTCAATGAGCGTAGGGAGTGGCACACTGAGGCTTCCATCGAGTGACTGAGCAATGAAGTGTGTAGCTCTTCTACCAGACATCTCTGTGACTCCAGCGCAAGTACGAAGAGTGTAGGGAGAGTCTGTGCTCTTCAGATTAAACTGATCAAAGAACTCAGATCTAGCAAGCGATCTATTGCTCTGATCGTCGAGAATGGCATATACTTTTACTGACTGTTCTGGGCAGCCTTGGGGAAACACGTTAATGAGGCAGATTTTAGAGCAGGAGCGAAAGTTTTGAGCATCCCCACATACTTCAGTGCATTTGGAGTTGATGGCGGGTGGTGTTTTCTCTCGCTCTTCCTCCCCGCCATCCTCTGACTCGGGAACTTTCACCGTCCACGTGGGTGGACCAGGGTGTAGGGCTGTGACATGACTGTAACTATCACAGTCTTTGCACTGGACGGACACTTTACAATCTTTTGCCACGTGATTGTTTGAAGAACAACACCTGAAGCATATTCCATTCTCCCTTAAGAACGCTTTCCGATCTTCTATGGTCTTCATTCTGAAACCTCGGCATCGTCTAAGAGGATGAGGCTTTTTATGAATCGGGCATTGTCTGTCCACATCTAGTTTACTGCACTGAAACTCTGGCATACCAGTGGAGTGTGAAGGTGAGATCTCCGTTTTATGGGTGGAAACCATGCTCTTGCTGTGTCCATACCTTTTCACAGGATGGTCTTGCTTGATTGGAGTAGGACCAGATGAGGTCAGAGCGAAGCTTGGATCGTTGCGTGTGTGCGCTTCACGACACACGAAGCTGGTGAAGAAAGTGAATGGGGGAAAGGGAACTTGGTGCTGGATCTTGTACTGAGAGCCTTGTGCCATCCATTTCTCTTGAAGATTATACGGCAACTTTTCAACGATGGGATTTACGCCACGTGCCGTGTCGAGGTAAGTCAGCCCAGGTAAGTAGCCATCCATTTTTGCTGCCTCAAGCTCTCTTAGCAGGTCGCCCAGCTCTCTGAGTCTTAAGGGGTCTTTGTTACTAATTTTGGGAAATGTTTCTAGTTTGTCAAAGAGAGCTTTCTCTATTATTTCAGGACAGCCAAAACACTCCTCAAGGCGTAACCACGCCATCTTAAGCCCTGTGATTGGGTCGCTTACGTGAACAGCTCTGATTCTTTTTATGTGTTCTGTTGACTGAGGGCCTAACCACTTTGTGAGGAGGTCGAGTTCTTCGCTGGCTGTGAGGTTTAGCCCTTCCATGGCATGGCGAAAGGAGGACTTCCAAGCCCAGTAGTTTTCTGGACGATCGTCAAACTTGATGAGCCCGGAAGTCACGAGTTCGCGTCTCACCAGGTATCTGGCTATATCAGTCAGATCGGCATGGCTGGAGCCGGAAGGCTGATGTGTAGCGTTGTTAGTGAAAGGAATGGGAATTTGGGCTGCTTGGTAAGGAGAGTGTACGTAGTGAGCCGGAGGGTTGGTTTGGGAAGTTTTTTCTGAAGCAGTGTTCCTTTTAGCATGGTTGAATTCATGATGGTTGTGGGCCGGTGTATTTGTCTCGCCTGCACTGTTTGTGTTGAACGGTTCGGGAAAACAGTAAACTTGCTGAGGACATGTGTCAGCGGGCGCTACTTTTGAGAGTGAAAGCTGGCTAGAGTGTATTCTAGAATGACGTTCAACATAATCACTTGTGCGCTGTTCTTTAGAATCATTGGGAACAACAACAAGATCCTCAGATTTAATACTTCCTTTTGACTCTAACTCAGCTGCTGCAGACTCTAGTATTCTGGCTTCAACTAACGCTGCTGTGACTTCCTTCTCATGTTTTAGTGAGACTAGCTCAGCTTCTAACTGGGCCCTTTCAAGCATTACCTGAGCTTCTCTCTTCACTAAATCAGACTGACCTCGCACAGCTTCGGCTCTTGCTCTTGCTTTAGCTGCTGCCATACTTGCTGATGACTTACTTGAGCTCTTAGAAGAGCGTGATACTGCTGAGCGGGTTTCATACGATTGGCTAGTAACATGTTGAGGTTGGAAATTAGGGTGACTCTCTTCTTTCTCTTTGTCGTCCATCTTGTGCGTGCTGGGAACCTCTGTTAGGCGTGATCAGCGTAGGAAGATGAATGATGAGGAAAGACGAGGAGTATCTTCTATGTTTTGCCCGTCGTGATGCTGCTTTTTCACTATTCTGTCCTCCGCGTGCGTGTCTGGCACGAATTGACAGATAGCTAAACAAAGTCGGAGTAGTCGAGAGTAGTTTCAAAAAGGCTTTACTCTGTAGACGTTTTCCTTCTTATTTTTGTGAAACTGAAATTACAAACAAAGGATGTGCTTATAATCATGCCAATTACAACACAGGATTTACATGTAAATAGTGTAAATACTCTATATAAGTAATTACATGTAGATAATGTCAATGCTGTAAAAAGGTAAGTAAAACAATGACAAGAAGCTATGCTAATGAAGTAACATACAGAGTAGTAATGCTACATAACTCTCACTAGCACAATAGTGCACAGAAACACAGTGATCTGTTTGTGCTAAATAGTGCCACAAATCTATCGATTTTCACACAATATACACAGAAATGTTGCTAGAAGATGTTCATAATTGAAATACTCACAAGCAAAGCTTCTCCAAGGCTTAACACAAGAAGATGGTTAAAGATACAAAACGTTCTTGAGAAGGAAACTATTGTATGCTTGCAGCATGTTTTTTGAATGACAAAATGGTTGACTGCAAACTCTGACCTGTGTCACATGACAATTAGAACCAATTACAAACTTTAGCGATTACTGAACTGAGAACAGTTAAAAGGTTGATATACAATTGACCACTGTGAGGCGCTAACTGCAATTGAAATACATATATGAAATGCAAGACATGACACTACTCATGGAAGTCTACAGTGGTCGGATAGTGACATTGATAAAGATGTAAAAATT
The DNA here is from genome assembly GCA_023634145.1 of Thymallus thymallus. Taxonomy (NCBI): domain Eukaryota; kingdom Metazoa; phylum Chordata; class Actinopteri; order Salmoniformes; family Salmonidae; genus Thymallus; species Thymallus thymallus. The sequence goes on from CM042410.1 coordinate 45,254,529, forward strand.
ATTCAAGACTCACCGACGCTGCTCCTGTAAGCCCACGGCCCTCTAATATTAGCAGGTAATTAAGACTACTGATAATTTACTAATAAAACGCAGGTCGTATATAAATCCCCAGCAGTCTTATGGCTTGCGGGTAGACGCTGTTAAGAAGTCTTTGGACCTAGACTTGGTGCTGAGCAGTTGCCATAACAGGTGATGATGCAACCAGTCAGGATGCTCTCGATGGTGCAACATTTTTAGGATCTGAGGACCCATGCCAAATCTTTTCAGTCTCCTGTTTTGTCCAGGTGGGAAAGGGCAATGTGGAGTGCAATAGACCTTGCGTCATCTGTGGATCTGTTGGGGCGGTATGCAAATTGAAGTGGGTCTAGGGTTTCTGGGATAATGGTGTTAATGTGAGCCATGACCAGCCTTTAAAAAGAACTTCATGGCTACAGACGTGAGTGCTACGGGTCTGTTGTCATTTAGGCAGGTTGTTATTACAGACTCAGTCAGGGACATGTTGAAAATGTCAGTGAAGACACTTGTCAGTTGGTCAGCGCATGCTCAGAGTACACGTCCTGGTAATCCATCTGGCCCTGCGGCCTTGTGAATGTTGACCTGTTTAAAGGTCTTACTCACATCGGCTACAGTGAGCGTGATCTCACAGTCGTCCAGAACAGATGGTGCTCTCATGCATGCTTCAGTGTTGCTTGCCTCGAAGCTCGCATAGAAGTAATTTAGCTCGTCTGGTAGGCCTGTGTCACTGGGCATCTCGCGTCTGGGTTTCCCTTTGTAGTCCGTAATAGTTTGCAAGCCCTGCCACATCCGACGAGCATCGGAGCTGGTGTAGTAGAATTCAATCTTAGTCCTGTATTGATGCTTTGCCTGTTTGATTTGATGGCTCGTTGGAGGGCATAGCGGGATTTCTTATAAGCATCCGGGTTAGAGTCCCGTTTCTTGAAAGCGGCAGCTCTACCCTTTAGCTCAGTGCGGATGTTGCTTGTAATCCATGGTTTCTGGTTGGGGTATGTACGTACGGTCACTGTGGGGACGACGTCATTGATGCACTTATTAATGAAGCCGGTGACTGATGTGGTGTACTCCTCAATGCTATCAGAAAAATATTCCAGTCTGTGCTAACAAACAGTCCTGTAGCTTAGCATCTGCTTCATCTGACCACTTTCTTATTGAGCGAGTCACTGGTACTTCCTTAGTTTTTGCTTGCAATCAGGAATCAGGAGGATAGAATTATGGTTAGATTTTCCAAATGGAGGGCGAGGGAGAGCTTTGTTTGTGTCTCTGTGTGTGGAGTAAAGGTGGTCTAGAGTGTTTTTTTCCCTCTGGTTGCACATTTAACATGCTGATATAAATTGTGTAGGACGGATTTGAGTTTCCTTCTGTTAAAGTCCCCGGCCACTAGGAGCTCCACCTCTGGATGAGCATTTTCCTGTTTGCTTATGGCCGTATACAGCTCATTGAGTGTGGTTTTAGTGCCAGCATCTGTTTGTGGTGGTATATAGACAGTTACTAAAGAAATCTATGAAAACTCTCTTGGTAAATAGTGTTGTCTACAGCTTATCATGAGGTACTCTACGTCAGGCGAGCAAAACCTCGAGACTTACTTAGATTTCGTGCAGCAGCTGTTGTTTACAAATATACATAGACCGCCGCCCCTTGTCTTGCCATAAGCCGCTGTTCTATCTTGCCGAAAAAGCTTAAAACCCGCCAGCTGTATTTTATTCATGTCGTCGTTCAGCCACGAATTGTCGTCGTTCAGCCACCATTACAGTTTTTAATATTCAGTTGGTAGGATATTTGTGATCGTACCTCATCTAATTTATTTTCCATTGATTGTACGTTGGCTAGTAATACTGATGGTAGAGGCAGATTACCCACTCTCCGTCTGATCCTTACAAGGCACCCCGACCTGCGTCACCGATATCTCTGTCTCTTTCTCCTGCGAATCACTGGGGTTTCAGCCTTTTCAGGTGTTAGAAGTACATCCTCTGCGTCCGGCTCATTGAAGAGAAATACATCTTCATCCAGTCTGAGGTGAACTGGGAACTGATATCGCTGTCCTGATATCCAGAAGCTCTTTTCGGTAGTAAGAGACTGTGGCAGAAACATTATGTACAAAATAAGTTACAAATAACGCAAAAAAACACACATAGTAGCACAATTGGTTGGGAGCCTGGAAAACTGCAACCATCCCCTCCGGGACCATCTAATTTCTGTATGGACCTGAGTTCTTCCACACCAATCTCGACAAACCATTTTAGTTTGGACCTCGCTTTGTGCACGGGGGCATTATCATGCTGAAACTGGAAAGGGCCTTCCCCAAACTGTTGCCACAAAGTTGGAAGCACAGAATTGTCTAGAATGCCATTGTATGCTGTAGCATTAAGATTTCCCTTCACTGGAACTAAGGAGCCTAACCAGAACCATGAAAAACAACCGCAGACCATTATTCCTCCACCACCAAACTTTACAGTTGGCACTATGCATTTGGGCAGGTAGCGTTCTCCTGGCATCCACCAAACCCAGATTCGTCATTCGGACTGCCAGATGGTGAAGAGAACGCATTTCCACTGCTCCAGAGTCCAATGGCGACAAGCTTTACACCACTCCAGCCAACGCTTGGCATTACGTATGGTGATCTTAGGCTTGTGTGCAACTGCTCGGCCATAGAAACCCATTTAATTAAGCTCCCGTCAAACAGTTAATGTGCTGACGTTGCTTCCAGATGCAGTTTGGAACTCGGTAGGGAGTGTTGTAACTCAGCACTCGCAAGTCCTGTTCTGTGAGCTTGTGTGGCCTACCACTTCGCGGCTGAGCCGTTGTTGCTCCTAGACGTTTCCACTTCACAATAACAGCACTTACAGTTGACCGGGGCAGCTCTAGCAGGGCAGAAATTTTACAAACTGACTTGTTAGAAAGGTGGCATCCTATGACGGTGCCAGGTTAAAAGTCACTGAGCTCTTCAGTAAGGCCATTCTACTGCCAATGTTTGTCCATGGAGATTGCATAGCTGCGTGCTCAATTTGATACACCTGTCAGCAATGGTTGGGGCTGAAATAGCCAAATTCACTCATGTGAGTGGGTGTCCACATAATTTTGTATATACAGTATAGAGTATATTATGTCATGACACCTACATGTGTCAAAACCCACAAAAACCTACCACACAAGGCAAAACATTCCGTAACACCATAGCCGACATATATAACATATTCTGAAATTGAACATATTAAATTATAATTGTAATTGAGCACAGATTGATGTCACCCCAATGCTCTGTTTCTGATGACTGGGAGGAATGTAGGATCAGATTTCAGGAGCAGGACAAGACACCCTCTTGTTGACTGATGACTGATATAAGGGCATGTACGTGATAGGACTATCTGGCTTATATCATTATGATGGTCATAATGCTTCATGACAGTGTCATATATAAAATAAGACAACAAAAATAAAGGATTTAAGAAATAGACTTTCAAACGAATGGAAAAAATGTAAGACTTTATTTAATTTAACATTAATTAAATGTTGGTTTTGACACACTTATCCAGCCATAAAATAATGCCATATACAGTCAGTATGTCACAACAGGTGTAAATAAATGGGTCATGACAGTGTTATGACCATAGTATGACAGGTTATGTCAGCTGTTATGACATATTATGACATGGTAATGACTTGTCATGATGTGTTATGACGCTAGGTGTCAAGTAAAGTGTTACCAAACGGTTTGCTACGGTGTGCTGAAAATGAACACGACCCACAGCTTCCAGTCAAGGAGGTGGTACCCAGCAACTGTTTCGGTGCAACATTATCCCTTCTGATGGTCCCAAGGGAATGTTCTCTACCTTTGTCTAGTTCCCTGTAAGTTCTCAGAACGTCACTAAGGATGGGGAACATTGGTCTAGTTCCCTGTAAGTTCTCAGAACATCACTAAGGATGGGGAACCTTTGTTTAGTTCACTGTAAGTTTCCCAGGACATCACTGAGGACCATGTCAGGACCTTCTCAGGACTTTAATTTTACTAGTTCTCTTAGGACATTGCGTGATGGTTCCAATGGAATTTTCTGAACCAAATGAACCATATGCAAAGTTGAGTTAAGTTTACAAACACACCGCCTGACTTTTCGCAGCAAGGAGGGATCTATTGCTATGCAGCTAGCTGACATGCTAGCCATGGTTAGCAGTCAAACAGATATATGCACCATGACTTTAAACCTCATTAATAAGCAACCTGTGACCTCTGTTGACTTTTAAGCTACGCTAATGGTAGAACAGCACTTCTATCAAAGTGTGATGGCAGGGTTCAACCTCTGAATTACACACACACACACACACACACGGATAAATACACACAGATTAATATCTGAGTACATAAACACGACCCCCCACTGAGAGGAGCATCACCGGATATCAGGTTGAGGATGTGTTCAGAATGAGGATGCAGCCTTTTGATCACACAACCACAGGAACAGACTTATCACTCACAGCTCCTCTTTACAAAACAACTTTGTATTATCGAGTCATCGAGGCTTTCAGAAATGAATTGCCTTTGCTGACAAAAAAGAGAAAGGGAAAATATGAAAGATTAGGGAAGAAAAACAAGACTTATAATGACTTTGCATTAATCAATGCCGAAGAGACTGTTTGGGGAGGCTTTTTTTTCTGCAGTGTACCCACTTGCTTTTTGCCTAACATTATCTGTATGCAAATGCGGGATTTGTAAATACTTGAGCACCTGAATGCTTTGTGTAATTTGATGCACTGTTGAAATGTTTTGATGACAAGGTTCCCACTCCTCGTCAGTCTTTTGGGTGTCTGGTGGGATTTGACAAAAGCAGAAGTAGTGTGAATAGAACTCGTTTTCATACCTTTGACACCAGGGACAGCCTGTATTCAGAGGCAGAGAATGTGGTTTTTCTCTACTTCTTGAAGCCAGGGCCGGAGTGGAACAAATTTTCAGCCCTGGAGTTTCCTGCCTCAGACCAGCCCACGTAAGTTCACAACCTATCATACTGGAGATAAATATCATGAGAGCTATAGAGCACTATTCTGCAAAAACGTGTAGCTTCACAACTTAGTTTATGCCACGAGTGTTTGTCTGCCTGTCTGTCGTCGCACCATGAGCTATCTTGAGACCAGGCCCGAGGTAGTGAGTCTTGTATCGCACACCATGAGCTATCTTGAGACCAGGCCCGAGGTAGTGAGCCTTGTATCGCACACCATGAGCTATCTTGAGACCAGGCCCGAGGTAGTGAGTCTTGTATCGCACACCATGAGCTATCTTGAGACCAGGCCCGAGGTAGTGAGCCTTGTATCGCACACCATGAGCTATCGTGAGACCAGGCCCGAGGTAGTGAACCTTGTATCGCACACCATGAGCTATCGTGAGACCAGGCCCGAGGTAGTGAGCCTTGTATCGCACACCATGAGCTATCACGAGGCTAAGCGATCTGTGTGTCACCGAATCAGCTAACCGACCGTGATCTTAATCACCGGCTGCATCACTGGCGCTGCTCTAGTATTCTAAAGATAAGGAAACGTGTTACTTTTGTATTGTGTGTCACTTGCGTTAAATTGTATTCTACATTCCCTGTGTGTTCCTTGTGAATTAACCCTGTGTATTACCCTGTGTACAGCTCTATGTTCAACCTTATGTATTTTTAAGGTCTTTTTGTTTTTGCCTGTAACGCAATTTCCCGATGGGGATAAATATCCATCCATCCATCCATCTAAATAAATAAAACGTCCATATCCAACCCTGAAACATTGATATGTATTGCACTGTTCTCTACCACCTCACAATGTGTTTCTGGAGATCATCTGAATCTCTTTCCCTGTACTTGAGTAGAACATTAATTAATATCTGAGCAGTGCACTGGTTTCTGAAACTTAGTTTATTAACGTATCATTGTCCAAAGACATGAGAAGAATGTATTTCTCAGTGCACATTAGCATGAAAGCCTCCTGGGTTAACGTGTACATGTCCAACCATCAAACATAAATATGATTACACCATATCACAGTCTTTTTATACAATATCAAAAAGTGTCTCACACTAAGGTGGCTTCGCGACATAACATTTAGCATTTAACAAAGTACTTATTAATATCGTATATGTTATATGCTGGCTGCCATTAAGCCACACAATTCCTTGACACTAAACTTGAATAGTGATTTATAGGCAATTGTTCCACGTTATATTTTGTTTTGCACGCCTGACATGTTGGCAGTTGGTACTGTACTGTAGCCTACAGTACTGTAAGTTAGCATAGCTGTTTCATCGTCACTACCAATTTCTCTTTTAAACGGCAAGCTTTTTTTCATAAACATGTTGCTGAGTTTGGCACATTTGGCCGCGTCATCTTGTAAAGCTTTTTATTTTATTCTGTCTTTTTCAGCTCCGCCTTTTCTCTTTCTATTATCCATACTCTTGTCTTTTTCAGCTCGCTGTTTCGGGCGGTTGGTCGGTCAGTACCAGGTCCACAAACATGTTACCACCCTGTGGAGCATGTGGTTGGTCGGTCAGTACCAGGTCCACAAACGTTACCACCCTGTGGAGCATGTGGTTGGTCGGTCAGTACCAGGTCCACAAACGTTACCACCCTGTGGAGCATGTGGTTGGTCGGTCAGTACCAGGTCCACAAACATGTTACCACCCTGTGGAGCATGTGGTTGGTCGGTCAGTACTAGGTCCACAAACATGTTACCACCCTGTGGAGCATGTGGTTGGTCGGTCAGTACCAGGTCCACAAACATGTTACCACCCTGTGGAGCATGTGGTTGATCGGTCAGTACTAGGTCCACAAACATGTTACCACCCTGTGGAGCATGTGGTTGGTCGGTCAGTACCAGGTCCACAAACATGTTACCACCCTGTGGAGCATGTGGTTGGTCGGTCAGTACCAGGTCCACAAACATGTTACCATCCTGTGGAGCATGTGGTTGGTCGGTCAGTACTAGGTCCACAAACATGTTACCACCCTGTGGAGCATGTGGTTGGTCGGTCGGTCAGTACCAGGTCCACAAACATGTTACCACCCTGTGGAGCATGTGGTTGGTCGGTCAGTACTAGGTCCACAAACATGTTACCACCCTGTGGAGCATGTGGTTGGTCGGTCAGTACTAGGTCCACAAACATGTTACCACCCTGTGGAGCATGTGGTTGGTCGGTCAGTACTAGGTCCACAAACATGTTACCACCCTGTGGAGCATGCGTGGTCTCAGCTTGCGCATGTTTGTGTCTGAATCGCATCATCTACCAAGTGTATCAGTATCAGGGTGTGCGAGGGTGCGACGCAGAGCAGCCCATGCTTCTGCAAGTGTAACGTACATGTAGCCCACGTTTCTGCAAGAGTAGCCTACAAGAATCTATTTAAAAATATATTGTGTTTACCGACCCTCTCACCGGCCCAACAACCAGCCCGGCCCACTGGGAATGTTCCCGTTTCTCCGGGCCAAACTCCGTTTTTTTTTTTCTTCCATTCAGATGAATAGGAGAACATACTCTTCCCTCTATTATGTATTTGGACAGTGAAGCAAAACATTATAATTTGTCTCTCTACTCCAGCATTCTGGATTTGAAGTCAAATGTTTCATATGATGCACCTTTTATTTGAGGGTGTGTTCATACATATCTGTTTTACCATAGAAAATTAGAATTAATTACATTAATTAAATTAGAAATGAAAGCATTTTATGTATCTAGTTCCCCATGTGAAGACGTCATTTAGTATTTAGACAAATTCACTTATAGTGTAATAAAGTAGTCAAAAGTGTAGTATTTGGTTTATGTTTTGCCCAATAGTAACCGAATGGTGAATGATGATCTGGGGTAATTTTCTTAATAAGTGGATAATATGTTTCTGAACACTTCTTAAATAATCCTGATAATGCAATGATTAAGAAAAGTCATGACTGAATAATGATGACTGAGAAAGTTACAGAGGCTACAACAAAACGTGCTAACTTCTCACCATTACCAATAACAGGGGAGGTTAGCATGTTTGTGCCTCTGTAACCTTCTCCTTAATCATTAATTGTGATTCATTCATTCATGATTATCAATAATCATGTAAGCATCCACATGAATGTACTGTAGAAGTGTTCAGAAACATGTTATATTCTTACTTACAATTTAAGTGACTCCAAAATGGCACAACTCATTATTCGCCATTCAATTCCTATTGTGCAAAACATGATCCAAAACACAACTAAAACAAACCACAATGAGTGAGACTGAACGCCCCCCCCGCCCTAAATGCTGCCAACTTCCCCTGTTATTGATAATGGTGTTAGTATGTTTTGTTGTAGTCTCTGTAACTTTCTCACTAATCATAATTCATTTTTTATTGATAATATAAGTGAATTTGTCCAAATATTTATGACTTCTTCGAATACATAAAGTGCTTTAATTTCTAAACGGTAAAACAGATATTCAAATAAAAGCTGACATTATGTACTTTCGCCTAATATGAAACATTCTATCTCAAATCTAAAATGTTAGCTTCACCGTATGGAGGTGAGTTATACCTTTATGTTCTTATAGTGGCGCTGGTTGGACTGAGGGAGAGGAGCCTCCTCATCGCTAGCCACGTCCACCTAGAATCAGGGATGATAGGGATTTTTGGAATTGTGCTAGAGGCTGAGAATATGTTTGGAGCTAGGATAACAAGAGAATGTTTTGATCTGGGGATTGAAAGAGTTTGTGAGTGCTTATGGGTGTCACAGTCACTATGAGACAAGACCCGAGGCGCTGTAGTGCGAAAACGTTCCTTTTGTTATTTGGCAAAACTCCAAAAAACAACAAAAGGAGAGACAGCGACCATGAACTGGCATGAAAACGAAAAGGAACACACACCTAAACCCACAAACACAGGTGGGAAAAACTGAACTCAAATAGGCTCCCAACTAGAGCCAATGCTGCTCAGCTGATCTAACTGGGGACCAACATCAGAGGGAACATAAAGATATCCAGAGAGGTCTCTGGACACTAAAGCCGCAAGACTAGTAACGGCTCAGTAGCAGGGCTGTAGCCCTTTCCCGGATTGGGACCCGGTGGAGCAGACTGCTCCAGCACTGGATCGGGGTTGATGACCGGTCCCGGAATGGGTACCGGTGGAGCGGATTGCTCCGACACTGGATCGGGGCTGACGACCGGTCCCGGACTGGGCACCGGTGGATCGGACTGCTCCGGCACTGGAGCGGGGCTGACAACCGGTCCTGGACTGGGCACCGGTGGTGCGGACTGCTCTGGCACTGGAGCGGGGCTGACGACCGGCATTGGAGCTACCAAGCTAGGAACCGGCACTGGCGCCACCGGGCTAGAAACAGGGACTGGCGCTACCAAGCTGGGGACGTGCACTGAAGCTACCGGGATAGGAACCGCCACTGGAGCTACCGGGCTAGGAACCGGTACTGGCACTACCAAGCTGGGGACACGCACTAAAGCTACCGGGATAGGAACCGCCACTGGAGCTACCGGGCTAGGAACCGGCACTGGTGACACCGGGCTAGGAACCGGTACTGGCACTACCAAGCTGGGGACACGCACTAGAGCTACCGGGCTAGGAACCGGCACTGGTGCCACTGGGCTAGGAACCGGCACTGGCACTACCAAGCTGGGGACACCCACTGACGCCATCGGGTTAGGAACCGGTACAGGCATTACCGAGCTGGCAGCAATCCAAATCTATCTGTGTCCATACAGAATCTTCCTTTGTCGTCTCGCATCATTTTGTGACAGTCCTCTGGCATCGATAAATTCCCTCCCTTTGCATCTTTCCCTAGACCCACAGTACTGTAAATGTGCCCCAGCTTGCCAATCCCGTAAGGACCACTGTTACATCCACGTCTCTTCTGTAAGATTTTGGAGCTTCTATCCAGTACATTCCTTCTGTCCATATGGGGTATCGTTTGTAACATGCTGTACGTGTTTGTTTTGTAACAGTGCCACGTAATTAATTTGTTCAACAACATATAGCATGTTACAAAACGGCACCTCATTTGTCCCTGATTCCCAGGGACAAGAGAGATGGATGGACATGCGAAGCAACTTCACACTCGCTGCACTCAATTACAAGCCTGCTTTTTAACTGTTCGCTAATGGCCTGAGTGGAGTGGATTTGCTACGAACTGGAAGCCATTTAGCAGCCGTGTTGCCTGCCCCTGCTGGTGCTGGTGACGTCAAGGTCGCAGGTTCAATTCCTGCAGGGATCACATACACATCCTAAAAATGTATGCACTCACGTATTGTGAGTCACTCTGTATAAATGTGTCTCCTAAACGGCAGATTTTATTATTTGTATATAATAGATTATTTCCTCCCCACATTGTAGCCTCTCTTTCGCAAATGCCTCAGAATCATTCCCTCTTGATTTGTATCTGGTGTGACACTGAAAAGGCTTCCTATACAAGATAACTGAATGGATATAAATGGATAATGGAAGACCATTGATTGTCCTGTAGCTTTTGAAACGGTCCTCTCCTTTGTCCCCGAGGTGGAAACATTTATAGATTGATATAGCGATTGAGGCCATTGTCGCCATGGCATTTTGTAGACTTTTCATAGATTGCGGGGGTTTTGAAGCAGATTTATTATTGTCCCAACAATTGAAGCCGCTATCCTATTCTTGAATGTGCTTATTTCTAATACAACAATGGAAAAATATATATTTTGTTGGCCCATTTCAATTTGAAGGGCATACTGTATTATAGCGATTTTTATTATCAGACCAAACTTGTCACTAACAAAAGGAACTATGAAACCAATTGAAAACTCAGACTTAGACACCAGTAGTAACTGCAACTTTCCCCCTTACTCTCCCCTTAATCAAAAAGACACATTGCCCTTGTCTTTTGTTTTATTTACTGTTTGGTACAGCGTCCTTATTAACTGGCATCCATCTCTCGTCTCGGCGACAAGTTATTCCACAGACGTAGTCTCTCCATTAACCACAGTGCAGTGCCTCGGTGCGCGTCTGTTCTTTCATAGGGCAGTAAAACTACCTCTGCTTTATGACGCCTCCCTGTTGAGTATATCAACCAAGGAAAGCCAGAGGAATACACATTCACACACAAACTACAGGAAATAAATATTTTGGGATAATATTTTACAAGTCTGAGTAAGAGTCTCCATGAATAAATATTGATTTCAGGTATTTTATTATGACCAACGCAGTCTCACTGCAGCCCTGGCTGGTATAAAACGAAGAGATGCCCGACGGCAGTAGGACTCCCTGAAATTCCACTATAAATATATCACAAGTATAACTTTTTCACTGACGTTAGTATCCAATGTAAGGACTGGTGGCAGCAGATAGAACCTTGATGGCGATGGGGACAGTCTATTGAAGCACAACAATAGGGAAAGATTTATTGTTGCCACGCATTGAATAGTGGATGCTTGTAATCTCAAATGGATGCCTTGCAAAATAAATGCTCAAACAATTAGTGAACACAATTTTAAAGTGTTGTGAACCAGTTAACCCAAACTTTATTGCGTGAATTATAGCTAGGAAATGAATTAGGAAACCATGTCTACAGGAAGGCTCCTTTACGACTGCTTATCGACCTCAGAAATCCTGCAAGTCATTAGTGGCTTGATGAGGACTTATGCTAATCAGTCTAGATTAGCCAGCAGCCTTTACAACTGAAGTCTGACTTCCCTAGCCCACTGTCTCACACAGTCAAGAATCCACCAATCACACGCCCAAAGTCTATACGGCTCCAGACCCATATTCATATTACATAATGGCCCAGCTTTGTCTGGAGGTCCCCAATGACAGGTTTCAAAAAGCCCCCCCCTCTCCTTATTTCCATCTTTGTCTAATCTTTTCTGTTTTTTTGGTTTATGCTAAAATAGTTTTTTTAAGTGGTGGCTTGTCTTGCCTCAACTCCTTCTTTGCCTGTGCTCTGTGCAGCACGGTCTCGGGGCTACGCCGGATCCAGCACTTACCATGAAAGCATGTCAAGCAGCGACTGGCCTAGCTACCAGCAGGCACTGAGCTGTCAATTGGTTTGATTTTAATTCTTTAATGGAGTTGTGATCTGTGAAACATCCGTCTAAAATGTTTTTATTGCCCGTAACCCTGTAGGCATCAATTTACACAAACATCAATCTCCACCGGTAAAAAAATACAATAAAATGCAGGCCATGTGTTTGGATGTTTGTGGTTATGGAAGCGCTGCCTGATTGTTTTGACGCGGTCAATATTTCTGTCGTAATGTGTTGCCAATATTTCAATGCCGTGGCACACAGCATTGTGGAGATAATTGAAATGGAGATGGACACTCACTAGTAGGACCAATAGAACTGACATTGCCATTCTATTCTTCTTCACTATTGCAGAACAATGCATATGCCCGAAAATGACAATATTGTGTGCTATGATTCCTTAAATCACATACTATTTTGGGGATTGGTGCCTATTAGGGAACCACCGCGTCAATGTGCCGTTATGTTTGTCTTTCTATTCTGCTCCTCGTCCTTTCTTTTTACAGTAGAACAGTTCCGAGTGACAAGCTATCAAACCAGTGAAGATAATGTTTACTGTTTGCATCCTGAATGACGGTGTATCAGAAAGCACTGGAAAAAGAAGCTTGCAGGCCCACATTTGTAACCGACTGCCTTAATTGGGTCTAATGTAGCAAAATCTGAAATTGTGTGTTTTTTACATTGGATAAAAGGAGAGACTGGTATATCATACACTACAGTTGAGGAACAATGAGAAAGTAATTCTGCTTTAAAAGTTGATAGAATTGTAACCCCACTTTTGAGAGAATGTCCCGTGAATGTTTTGGTACCTACTGGAGAGCTACTCTTTGTCTCCACCCATTCAGGATTGTTCACACCCTCTTAAGTCTTAGCCCCACCCATCTCTTTAAGGATTCACATGTGAGGCTGAACAGAGTGAGTAAGGTGGTGTAGTGAACAACCAAAGACTTCAAGAATAAAGGTTGGGAGAGTAATACACATAGTAATACATCTAGGGAGAGTAATACACATAGTAATACATCTAGGGAGAGTAATACACATAGTAATACATCTAGGGAGAGTAATACACATAGCAATACATCTAGGGAGAGTAATACACATAGTAATACATCTAGGGAGAGTAATACACATAGTAATACATCTAGGGAGAGTAATACGCGTTATCTAGTCCTTGGCCTACAGTGTATCCTAATGTGACTTTGGTGCAGGTCATGTTGTTCTCCACTTTACCGTCTCTGGTAAACACGCACTATATCAAATAAAATGTTTATTTGTCACATGCACAGGATACAGAAGATGTAAATGGTACAGTGAAATTGTTACTTGCATATTTGCATAGTAGCAATATCAAAAATAAGAACATGTCTAGATAAAAAATATTTAAAAAATATGTTATAATTATTAGATGATGCTTACCCAGACACACTTGTCTAAATGTCATGTGAAAGAAATGCTATAACCACCCCCAAGCCACATCTAGCTAAGTGGATGGGTCACTATTGTTTAGACATGTACACGTGTTCATGAAAAATAATAGATGGCCGTAATCACCCCCAAGACACAACTGGCTAATTTGATGGGTCATGTAATCATCTGGCGAAGTCGAGTCTTTTGTTTAGACATGTAGCTAGCTAGCTAAACAATAAACCGTTAATCCCAACCCATAGCTACAGTACAAACAGATTGTCATAACTAACCACCATGCATGAAATGCTGTAGTATGAATCTGCAGGTAGCTAAAGCTAACCAATTAGGTTTGATGTTAGCTAACATTAAGCTACAACAAGCAATGCAAATGGGTTTCTGAGATATTAATAATATTCACAGATAACGTTTTTGTAGTTCTCCATGGCTAACACTATATCTTAAAAAAAAAAAGATGCAGTAGCAAGGATTATCTAGTGACGTGCAACATACGTCTAGTTTCTTGAAACGGATTAACACTCCAAACAGCCTACTCGACCGCTCGGAGATGTCCGCATGGTCCTAAAGCACACCGTTGCCTCGTTGTGTCACATTCCGATGATAAAACTGGGGAGACAAAAAAGCTATTTTAGAATGTGGTGGGAAATGTCCCCAACGTCCCCAGTGAAAGTTACGCCCCTGTGTAAAACAGGCTATGAACCAACTGGGTTTAATGCCTTTGAAGGCTATTATAGCTATGATCTGATATCAGTGCTAAAGTTTCATAATTCACTATACTGCTTGATAGAATGCAATTTAAATACATGTTGTTTATATGATAGTGTTACTTTTTTCCCTTTGCTCTTACAGATCACATATAAGGCTCTGAGCTCCTTGGACCCCAGTGCAGACCTGACCACCCAGCGCGGCAGGGTGTTGAAGCTACGCAACGAGACCCACCACCTGTTTGTGGGGCTCTACCCGGGCACCACCTACTTCTTCACCCTCAAAGCCAGCACCAACAAAGGTTTTGGAGCCCCTGTCACCACCCGCATCGCCACCAAGATAGCAGGTGAGTGAGACTTGCTCAGATCAGATAAAGATCTTAATAGTGGTGTTTCGTTGGTAACAGAAGTTCACATACATACAACTGCAAGCGCTACGACAGAAGTAACGTTCACCATAGCAACGTAACGTACCATAGCAACATTGTACCATAGCGACGTAACGTACCATAGCAACATTGTACCATAGCAACATTGTACCATAGAAACGTAACGTACCATAGCAACATTGTACCATGGCAACATTGTACCATAGCAACGTAACGTACCATAGCAACATTGTACCATAGCAATGTAAATTACCATAGCAACGTAACGTACCATAGCAACTTTATTTTTCCTTATTTTGTATGTTTTGTGAAAAAAAAAATCTCTGTTTTCTAAAAATAATTTTCAGAACAACACATGACTAAGACAACACATGACTAAGACAACACATGACTAAGACAACACATGACTAAGACAACACATGACTAAGACAACACATGACTAAGACAACACATGACTAAGACAACACATGACTAAGACTAGTAAGGCCAGTGTATTATTGTTGATTCTTAAATTATATTTTTAAAATGGACACACCCTCTCAGTAAAATGTGTCCATAGGGATTACATGCTGGGAATGATTCATGAAGTAGCATGAGTCTGAACTGTGGAAATTAAGATAGTATAATAATATATCTGCATACTGTACATGTTGAGGTCAAACACTGGGGATGAAGAAGGTCACGTGATTGGCACGTTATTGACACATCCATTTAATGCTGTTGCTGACAGTAAACATTTCACTGGAATGCCAATTTACCACACAAACACAGAATGTAGCAATCAAACATTGAGCGATTGTTCATCATTGTACACCATTCATTTGAATCATGTCATTCCTGACATTCATAGATTGAAATGGTGTAACACATGCATGAAGGTTTTGTCTTTTTATCTCTGAAAGTAAACATTCCCTGTCTTAGTTTTATTTATTAACTTTGTTTAACTAGGCAAGTCAGTTAACAACAAATTGGTATTGACAATGACGGCCTACCTACAGGGTCAGCCCCTGGAGCAGATCAGGGTTAAGTGCCTTGCTCAAGGGCACATTGTTGTCAGCCATGCAGTAGACCAGAGCCTTGACGGCCTAGAGAATCAACACCTTTCTCTTTTAATCCCTCAACAAATTGACATTTCTAATTCCATTGATTCCTTGATTTATCTAATCAAGATTGTCCGACGAAATGTTTTGGAGATAATTAAGGAGTGACATTTTAAAGAGATGGCACCATGGTGACGTGTATAGGCCAAGGTTTTCACACCAACTCGCTTGTGTTAGGGTACATCTTTAAAAATGTCAATCTTTAGCAATGGCTTCATGGACAACGTTGACTTAAGCCTTTTCCATAGATGTAGATAGTCTATTTACTGTTACTGTATGCCGTACTACATTGTGTATTAGATTCAGCAGTCACAGGGCTGAATCCACTACTGTCATGATGTCAGGGGACCAAGTGTGTTTTAAAGATAGGAATTCAACAGGGTTGTGTTCATTAAGCAACAAAAGTAACAAAAACAGACTCAATCGTGTTAGTCTTTCATGGCAAAACATTGTAAAACTTTTCCGCTGCGCGCCCTAATGAACACTTACTTATCTTTACCCACCAGCCCCGTCGATGCCGGAGTACGAGACAGACACGCCTCCTCTGAACGAGACGGACACCACCATCACAGTTCTGCTGAAGCCTGCCCAGTCCAGAGGAGCTCCTGTCAGGTACCACACTATGACATCACTTCCTGTCCAAGTGTCTCCATTTTGGAAGTGTTAGCTTCAACTTAGTCTGCTTCAAATGTGAAAAATGGTCAGATTTGGCAAAAAAAAAATGGTGTGTAGAAATAATTTATATTAAATTGTATTAATTGGTTCTTTTAACGGCTTATCTGCACACTCAGAAATGAAATTGTTCATACACAACACATGACAGTGCAGTTAACACTTAGGCCTAATTCTAAAAAGACAAGTTACAAGAACAGAATCCACTTCATATTCATCCCAACTTTGAAATGGTTCACCGAAGTCCACAGAATCTCCTAAATTAAAAACGGAATTATTGTTGTTCTGGTGGGTGTTTTGAGGTATTAGAAGCAGTCATTCATATAAGTGCAATTTGTATGCAAAATGCATTAAGAGGATCAAGTTCAATTTGTATTGTCACATTTAGTTCCAGTTTTGAAAACACAGCCTTGACAAAACAGACACGACATACTAACTTATGCCAATTCAACACTACTGGCCGTTGGCTTGGAACAACAGCTTAACCACTCTAGGAACATCAACTGAAAGCAGTTTGTTGACATTCATGAAAATGTTGAAATACCTAACAACTCAGAAGGAAACTATTTCCCAGTGTTAACCGAATACCTCAATTGCCCTTATAGGCTAACATTTGGTCAGAAATAAAATACTATGTACTATATACTTATGTACTTGCTATTGGGCTAACAACATGTCCGGGCCTTGTGTAGCATTATATCATTTAAATATCTGAAGGGAATAATGCACTTGTGTAATTGTTAAGTAGGAATTTATATCCAAGTGGGTATATACAGTATTCTCTAATATAATATACTACACATGCTATATTTAATTATCTGATGTATCAACTACTAAATAATTTCATAAAGACTTAAAATATGCTACCAGATGTGGATGAGGTTCAATGCCACATGTCAAATCAAATGTATTAATTTATGTCAAATCAAAATAATTTGTCACATACACTGACTACAACGGGTGTAGACTTAACCCTGAAATGCTTGCTTACGAGCCCTTTACCAGATGAATGTGGAGCTATATACAGGAAGTACCAGTACCAGATGAATGTGGAGCTATATACAGGAAGTACCAGTACCAGATGAATGTGGAGTTGTATACAGGAAGTATCAGTACCAGATCAATATGGAGCTATTTACAGGAAGTACCAGTACCAGCTCAATGTGGAGCTATATACAGGAAGTACCAGTACCAGATGAATGTGGAGTTGTATACAGGAAGTATCAGTACCAGATCAATATGGAGCTATTTACAGGAAGTACCAGTACCAGCTCAATGTGGAGCTATATACAGGAAGTACCAGTACGAGATCAATGTGGAGCTATTTACAGGAAGTACCAGTACCAGCTCAATGTGGATCTATATACAGGGAGTACCAGTACCAGCTCAATGTGGATCTATATACAGGGAGTACCAGTACCAGATCAATGTGCAGAGGTATGAGGTAGATATGTACATGAAGGCAGGGTAAAGTATCTAGGCATCAGGATATATAATAATAAGGTATTTGAGGTAGATATGTACATGAAGGCAGGGTAAAGTGACTATTCATCAGGATAGATAATAATAAGGTATTTGAGGTAGATATGTACATGAAGGCAGGGTAAAGTGACTAGACATCAGGATAGATAATAATAAGGTATTTGAGGTAGATATGTACATGAAGGCAGGGTAAAGTGACTAGTCATCAGGATAGATACTAATAAGGTATTTGAGGTAGATATGTACATGAAGGCAGGATAAAGTGACTAGGCATCAGGATAGATAATAATAAGGTATTTGAGGTAGATATGTACATGAAGGCAGGGTACAGTGACTAGGCATCAGGATAGATAATAATAAGGTATTTGAGGTAGATATGTACATGAAGGCAGGGTAAAGTGACTAGTCATCAGGATATATAATAATAAGGTATTTGAGGTAGATATGTACATGAAGGCAGGGTAAAGTGACTAGGCATTAGGATAGATAATAATAAGGTATTTGAGGTAGATATGTACATGAAGGCAGGGTAAAGTGACTAGGCATCAGGATAGATAATAATAAGGTATTTGAGGTTGATATGTACATGAAGTCAGGGTAAAGTGACGTGGTATCAGGATAGATAATAATAAGGTATTTGAGGTAGATATGTACATGAAGGCAGGGTAAAGTGACTAGACATCAGGATAGATAATAATAAGGTATTTGAGGTAGATATGTACATGAAGGCAGGATAAAGTGACTAGGCATCAGGATAGATAATAATAAGGTATTTGAGGTAGATATGTACATGAAGGCAGGGTAAAGTGACTAGTCATCAGGATAGATAATAATAAGGTATTGGAGGTAGATATGAACATGAAGGCAGGGTAAAGTGACTAGTCATCAGGATAGATAATAATAAGGTATTTGAGGTAGATATGTACATGAAGGCAGGGTAAAGTGACTAGTCATCAGGATAGATAATAATAAGGTATTTGAGGTAGATATGTACATGAAGGCAGGGTAAAGTGACTAGTCATC
This sequence comes from Thymallus thymallus, assembly GCA_023634145.1. Lineage (NCBI taxonomy): Eukaryota > Metazoa > Chordata > Actinopteri > Salmoniformes > Salmonidae > Thymallus > Thymallus thymallus. Next base: position 45,273,316 of record CM042410.1, read on the forward strand.
AGGATAGATAATAATAAGGTATTTGAGGTAGATATGTACATGAAGGCAGGGTAAAGTGACTAGGCATCAGGATATATAATAATAAGGTATTTGAGGTAGATATGTACATGAAGGCAGGGTACAGTGACTAGTCATCAGGATAGATAATAATAAGGTATTTGAGGTAGATATGTACATGAAGGCAGGGTAAAGTGACTAGTCATCAGGATAGATAATAATAAGGTATTTGAGGTAGATATGAACATGAAGGCAGGGTAAAGTGACGTGGTATCAGGATAGATAATAATAAGGTATTTGAGGTAGATATGTACATGAAGGCAGGGTAAAGTGACTAGTCATCAGGATAGATAATAATAAGGTATTTGAGGTAGATATGTACATGAAGGCAGGGTAAAGTGACTAGGCATCAGGATATATAATAATAAGGTATTTGAGGTAGATATGTACATGAAGGCAGGGTAAAGTGACTAGTCATCAGGATAGATAATAATAAGAGTATAATAAAGAACAGAGAACATGAGTGAGTGTATATTTAGTCTTGTAATTGTGCATAGAGTTAGTGCATGATAGGTTTAGTGCAGATAGTCTGGTTTATGTTTATGTTTATGAAAATAAGTCATGACATGGTAAATACGGTAGCCTAAATGTCACATACGGTTAATGATTTTTAAAGTATAATGGTCTCTAGAACATAAAAGCTCTGCTTTAATGAAAATGTTTACCAGAAAAATTCACGACAAGTTCAGCCAGCTGTTGTTACATCCATCCTGCACATACGGATGCAACCAAGCCATTTTTCCAATGCACTTGTTTGGTCTCTGAAAGCCATTAGTTTGAAATGGATATTTGCTGTCAGACAAAAGTGTCTGCTCCTTTGGTCATCAGCAATTATCCCATATGAAAGATGCTAAATTAGAGGCTAGGATGAGTCGTCCTTCACAGAAACATACATTTCCCTAATTGCACATAATTGTGAAGTGTGTTCTTGGCATAGATGGACGTAATTGTGGACAACCACTATAGCGCCCCAGGGATCAAAAGAAGTCCTTATCCATTCATGAACCCCAGCGCAGAAACAAACCCTCCACCCATTATCTTCCTCTCCATTGACAGGGCCTTTCAAAAAAAGGGCAGTCTAAAGACAGCTCCCACTGGCTCCTAACTTCTAATTAGGGCTAGATTTCCCTCTACTGGTCCCTCACAGAAATTACTGCCCAATAGAAGTGCTCCCCCCCGGGACAAGTCTGTATATTTTGGTTTCTATTCTAAATTAAAAGTATATAATATATAGTTTTCCACGGAGTTACCATTATTTTCCAAAAGCTCACCAAACATGATCTCTTTTTTAGTTAAAAGTCTGCATCTTCAGCATGTGATATAATTCACACTGGAGATATGAACGCACTAATCGCAAAGCAAAATGAAAGCTGGAAAACAGTATGAATAGTTAATTGGGGTTTTAGACAGAGCAGCAGTAAGACCCCTCTCTCTGCTCGGATAAACTTTGTATATAGCTTCAAACTGATCCGACACAGACTACAAAACCATTATGTATGTACGACAGTATGGATATAGTCAGACATTAGGTGCTTCAATTATATTCATGATAACATTTTTAAATCAATATTTAACTCATTTCTTATGGGTTGGGTTTAGGGCCGCATGCATCAATCGTCTCAGTGTAGGATCAGGTACCCCATGTCCATGTAGTCTTATGATCGATGCATTCATTTTATCTAAAATACCAAACTGATCCTAGATCACCACTACTGCTCTGAGACACTTCCTACAGAGCCTTCAGAAAGTATCCACCCACCATGACGTTTTCCACATGTTGTTGTGTTACAGCCTGCATTTAAAATGTATTAAATTGAGATTGTGTTTTTCACGCACAATACCCTTTAATGTGAAAGTGGAATTAGGTTTTTTGTCAAATGAAAAGATGAAATGTCTTGAGTCAATAAGTATTCAACCCCTTTGTTATGGCAAGCCTATATAAGTTGAATGGTGCGCTATGTGTAATAAAAGCGTTTAAGATAATTTTTGAATGACTACCTCATCTCTGTACCCCACACATACACCATCCAAGGGACCTTACAGATGATTGTATCAATTCACCAAGTCACTACAAAGCTACAAGTGTCCTCAGTTGCCGGTGCTCAGGGATTTCATCATGAGGCCATTGGTGACTTTAAAAAAAGTTTCAGAGTTTAATGGCTGTGATAGGAGAAAACTGAGGATGGATCAACAACATTGTAGTTACTCCACAAGACTAACCTAAATGACAGTGTGAAAAGAAGGAAGTCTGTACAGAATACAAATATTGCAATAAGGCACTAAAGTAAAATTGAAAATTGAAATTGACTTTCAATTGTCCTGAATACTAGTGTTATGTTTGGGGCAAATCCATCACTGAGACGACATTGAATGTTCTTGAGTGGCCTAGTTACAGGCAAGACTTGAAAATGGCTGTCTACAATCAACTTGACAGAGCTTGAATATTTTTACAAAGAATAATGTGCAAATATTGTACAATCCAGGTGTGCAAAGCTCTTACAGACTCCCACAAAAAGACTCCCACCTGTAATTGCTGCCAAAGGTGATTCTAACATGTATTGACTCAGGGATGTTGAATACTTATGTAATTTCGATATATTACTGTTTTTTTTGTTTTACAAATGTTAGAATTTTTCTTACACTTTCACATTCCAGAGTATTTTGTGTAGATCGTTGACAAAAAATGACAATTACATTTTAATCCCGCATTGTAACAAAACAAAATGTGGAAAAAGTCAAGGGGTGTGAATACTTTCTGAAGGCTCTGGTCAGACCCCTGATATTTACATTTGAGTAACTTAGCAGACACTCTTATCCAGAGTGACTTACAGTTAGTTAGTGCAGACATGTTCATACTGGTGCCCCATGGGATTCGAACCCACAAACCCGGCGTTGCAAGCGCCATGCTATACCATCTGAGCTACATGGGATCCTTGACTTTTGCTCTCTCCCCAGTGCCTACCAGCTGGTGGTGAAAGAGGAACGCAAGCAGAAGGTGCGGCGGGCAGCCGACGCGCAGGAGTGCTTCCCCGTCCCCGTCAGCTTCAAGAATGCCTCCATCTTGGATTCGCCCCACTACTTTGCGGCGGAGCTCCCGCCCACCTACCTGACAGTGGTGCAGCCCTTCACTGTAGGCGACAACAAGACCTACAACGGCTACTGGAACCCCCCTCTCTCTTCGTCCAAGAGCTACAGCATTTACTTCCAAGCCCTGAGCAAAGCCAATGGGGTGAGCTGTCATACCTCTTTTTAAGCTCCATCACTGTTCAATATCTGTCGCTGCTGTATGTTGTCTCGATACAGATTAGGGTTGTCACGCTACCGCCACCATACTCAGAAGTATCATGCCAAGCAAACAGAACATGAAGTTGACTTAATTCCATGAGGAAAACAGTCCTTACTGTCATTTGAAGTCATTTTCCAAGCTATAACACACCTTTTCTTTTCTTTTTAACACAAAGCAGGTTTTTTGAAAGACTGAAGAGTTTAGTCTGATTTGTGTTTGAGTATTTACCATAACAAATTGAGTATTGTAGTATCATGATAATGGTATTGTGACAACCCTAATACAGATGGAATTTTCCCCACGCTATGTTGAATCATATCAAGTTCAGTTTTTGAAGGTGTAATTTACTACGGGGTGCATGCTCCCCTTATTTATAGTTAGAAATACAACTAAGTTGATTTATGATCTAGTAATACATACTGAACCTATCAGCAAGTGAATGTACAGTAAAATTGCAAAAGGGATGTCCAATATCATTTCTGTCCTTTGTTTCGAATCGTAAACAGCTTGCAAATGTATGGCTCTCTAGTTCTTCTTAATTGTAAAAGCTTAGACTATAAAATAGATTTTCGAAATTGCTTAAAACCAGAGGGTGTTCAATAATAATACATTTTAATTTAATTTGTATAGCGCTTTTCACAAACTCAAAGTCGCTTTACAGGGCAGGTAAATAAACAAGACAAGATTAAAAAAAATTCAGGCACAGATAGAAATGGGAGTGGCGTGGGGCTACGGATAGGCAGAGGTGAAGAGATGTGTCTTGAGGCGGGACTGGAAGATGGTGAGGGACTCAGAGGTGCGGATCTCATCTGAGGGACCATGAAGGTTAGATAGATAGATAGATAGATAGGTAGGTAGGTAGGTAGATAGATAGGTAGGTAGGTAGGTAGGTAGGTAGGTAGGTAGGTAGGTAGGTAGGTAGGTAGGTAGGCAGGCAGACAGGCAGGCAGGCAGGCAGGCAGGCAGGCAGGCAGGCAGGCAGGCAGGCAGGCAGGCAGGCAGGCAGGTAGGTAGGTAGGTAGGTAGGTACTTTATTGATCCCCCGGGGGGGAAATTTCATTGTCAAGCAGCTACAACAAAACACAGGGCAGGTGTAAAATGCCACAACGAAGGTACACAAAAGACAGATACACGGTACATGATACATATAGCGGCAGTATGAAAAAGTATAGAAATACAAGATATCTGGAGTGCAAAAAAAAAGCTATTAAAAGAGACATTGCATAGTATGAGTGGTTGGCTGAATATGTACACTATACATTGGTGGATGTTGGATGGTTAACTATACTATACAGGTCGATGGCAGAGAAATACTTCAGTAGTCAAAAATGCGTATGATATGAGAGAGGGTAATAATAGTTTACTTAATAGACAGACTGGGTAAATGAACAGGTAAGGGAAAATGTTGCATGGTTAAATTAGCTGTACAGTTAGGTATACAGTTATATTTACAGATAAGTGAATACTTGCATGTTTACACAAACTGTACAGGTAAATGACAGGAAGAGATACTTTAATAGCTAAATGTGTGTATGATATCATTTGGGGTAATAATAGTAATTCCCTTAAAATGCAGTCCTTAGTGTGCAGGGTTTAATTACAGACAACTGCACGTATTGCACATTCGATATACTAAAAGCAATGAGAAAAGGTGCAACTGGCAGGATACTAATATGCATTCCTGAGTGAATGCCTACGTAGGTTAAGTCCAATAATTACTTACAATATTGCATGTGATATAATATAACAACTGTACATGAGTATGTATATACAGACCTGTATGAATAAATAGGTCCTGAGTGGATGAGTGCTGACGGACCAGAGTTACTCACGGATGGATGCACAATTGTTAAACTAGGTCCTAGCACCCCAACAGTTCCAGATCTATGTTGCCGACGGCACGGCACCCCGGCGAGGCATTATATAGCCTAATAGCCGCCGGCAGGAAGGACCTCCTGTAGCGCTCTCTGGCACACCGTGGTGGGATCAGTCTGTGACTGAAAGTGCTCCTCTGCGTCATAACCATAGCGTGCAGAGGGTGGGTGAGGTTGTCCATGATGGCCAGCAGTTTGGCCAGGATCCGTCTCTCCGCTACCTCCTCTAGACGGGGAGAGGAGGTCAGTGAGGTATGAGGGGGCCAGGTGGTGGATGGCTTTGTAGGTAAGGACCAGGATTTTGTATTTGATCCAGTGGGAAATGGGAAGCCAGTGTAGTTGTTTTAGGACTGGAGTGATGTGGTGCCAGGATTTGGAGCAGGTGATGAGTCGGGCGGCTGCGTTCTGGACCATTTGGAGTCTTTTTATGTAGTCGAGCTGATACCAAGGAGTAGTGAGTTGCAGTAGTCCAGTCGTCAGGAGATGAAGGCGTGAATGAGTCTTTCAGCAGCAGGGGGTGTGAGTGAGGGTCTGATTTTGGCGATGTTGCGGAGGTGAAAGAAGGAGGTTTTAATGACATGACGGATGTGGGGCTCAAGGGAGAGGGTTGAATCAAAAATCACGCCGAGATTGCGGGCCTGGGGAGATGGAGAGACAATGGTGCCGTCGATGGTGAGAGTGGGGTTATTGGTTTTGCTGAGTGTGGATTTGGAGCCTATGAGGATGAATTGTGTTTTATTGCTGTTGAGTTTGAGGAAGTTGTGTTGCATCCAGGTTTTAATAGCTGACAGACAGGAGTTGATGTGGGAGAGGGGAGGATTGTGGGGGGATTTGGTGCTGAGGTAGATCTGGGTGTCATCGGCATAACAATGGAAGTTCAGGTTGAAGTGGCGGAGTATCTGACCAAGGGGGAGGATGTAGATGATGAAGAGGAGGGGGCCAAGTACGGAGCCTTGGGTGACTGTGGCTGTGGCAGAGGTGTGGTTATGAAGAGAGATGAAGTGGGATCTGTTGGAAAGGTAGGAACGGAGCCAACTGAGTGCAGTACCTTCGATACAAAGGTCTTTGAGTCTGGTGAGCAGGATGTTATGGCTCACGGTATCGAAGGCTGCACTCAGGTCGAGAAGAATAAGGATGTTAAGGGAACCGATGTCAGCGGAGGTGAGGAGGTCGTTGAGGACTTTAAGGAGAGCGGTTTCTGTACTGTGGAGGGGGGGAAAACCAGATTGGAGAGATGTGAAAAAGTGAAGGGACGAGTTGCAGAGATCCGGAGTAGAGGAGGGAGGGTGTTGGTCCGATGCTTGATAAGGTTGTTCGTTATGGAGAAGAGGGTTCTGGGGTTTTGACAGGGTTTGGTGAGGATGGTGGAGAGGTAGGCAGATTTGGCAGCAATGAGGGCATCTTTGTAGGCAATGAGGTGGAGTTTATAGGCTTCAAGGTGGACTGTGAGAGATTATTTTTTTGTCAGACGTTCAAGTTGGCGGCCAGTTTGTTTCATTTTCCGGAGTGCAGGTGGTTACCAGGGTGACGAGGTGATAAAAGTGACGGTTTTTGTTTTGAGGGGGGCCAGAGTGTTAAGGGAGGCACACAAAGCGGAGTTGAGGTGGTTTATAAGATCATCAGGTGAGGTGAGGGTTGAGTCCAGGTGGAGAGTGGTTGAGTCCAGGTGAGGTGAGGGTTGAGTCCAGGTGAGGTGAGGGTTGAGTCCAGGTGAGGTGAGGGTTGAGTCCAGGTGAGGTGAGGGTTGAGTCCAGGTGGAGAGTGGTTGAGTCCAGGTGAGGTGAGAGTTGAGTCCAGGTGAGGTGAGGGTTGAGTCCAGGTGGAGAGTGGTTGAGTCCAGGTGAGGTGAGGGTTGAGTCCAGGTGGAGAGTGGTTGAGTCCAGGTGAGGTGAGGATTGAGTCCAGGTGAGGTGAGGGTTGAGTCCAGGTGGAGAGTGGTTGAGTCCAGGTGAGGTGAGGGTTGAGTCCAGGTGGAGAGTGGTTGAGTCCAGGTGAGGTGAGGGTTGAGTCCAGGTGAGGTGAGGGTTGAGTCCAGGTGGAGAGTGGTTGAGTCCAGGTGAGGTGAGGGTTGAGTCCAGGTGGAGAGTGGTTGAGTCCAGGTGAGGTGAGGGTTGAGTCCAGGTGAGGTGAGGGTTGAGTCCAGGTGGAGAGTGGTTGAGTCCAGGTGGAGAGTGGTTGAGTCCAGGTGGAGAGTGGTTGAGTCCAGGTGGAGAGTGGTTGAGTCCAGGTGAGGTGAGGGTTGAGTCCAGGTGGAGAGTGGTTGAGAGCAGGTGAGGTGAGGGTTGAGTCCAGGTGGAGAGTGGTTGAGAGCAGGTGAGGTGAGGGTTGAGAGCAGGTGAGGTGAGGGTTGAGTCCAGGTGGAGAGTGGTTGAGTCCAGGTGAGGTGAGGGTTGAGTCCAGGTGGAGAGTGGTTGAGTCCAGGTGGAGAGTGGTTGAGTCCAGGTGGAGAGTGGTTGAGTCCAGGTGGAGAGTGGTTGAGTCCAGGTGAGGTGAGGGTTGAGTCCAGGTGGAGAGTGGTTGAGTCCAGGTGGAGAGTGGTTGAGTCCAGGTGGAGAGTGGTTGAGTCCAGGTGAGGTGAGGGTTGAGTCCAGGTGGAGAGTGGTTGAGTCCAGGTGGAGAGTGGTTGAGTCCAGGTGGAGAGTGGTTGAGTCCAGGTGGAGAGTGGTTGAGAGCAGGTGAGGTGAGGGTTGAGAGCAGGTGAGGTGAGGGTTGAGTCCAGGTGAAGAGTGGTTGAGTCCAGGTGAGGTGAGGGTTGAGTCCAGGTGGAGAGTGGTTGAGAGCAGGTGAGGTGAGGGTTGAGTCCAGGTGGAGAGTGGTTGAGAGCAGGTGAGGTGAGGGTTGAGAGCAGGTGAGGTGAGGGTTGAGTCCAGGTGGAGAGTGGTTGAGTCCAGGTGAGGTGAGGGTTGAGTCCAGGTGGAGAGTGGTTGAGTCCAGGTGAGGTGAGGGTTGAGTCCAGGTGGAGAGTGGTTGAGAGCAGGTGAGGTGAGGGTTGAGTCCAGGTGGAGAGTGGTTGAGAGCAGGTGAGGTGAGGGTTGAGAGCAGGTGAGGTGAGGGTTGAGTCCAGGTGGAGAGTGGTTGAGTCCAGGTGGAGAGTGGTTGAGTCCAGGTGGAGAGTGGTTGAGTCCAGGTGAGGTGAGGGTTGAGTCCAGGTGGAGAGTGGTTGAGAGCAGGTGAGGTGAGGGTTGAGTCCAGGTGGAGAGTGGTTGAGTCCAGGTGGAGAGTGGTTGAGTCCAGGTGGAGAGTGGTTGAGTCCAGGTGGAGAGTGGTTGAGTCCAGGTGAGGTGAGGGTTGAGTCCAGGTGGAGAGTGGTTGAGAGCAGGTGAGGTGAGGGTTGAGTCCAGGTGGAGAGTGGTTGAGAGCAGGTGAGGTGAGGGTTGAGAGCAGGTGAGGTGAGGGTTGAGTCCAGGTGGAGAGTGGTTGAGTCCAGGTGAGGTGAGGGTTGAGTCCAGGTGGAGATTGGTTGAGTCCAGGTGAGGTGAGGGTTGAGTCCAGGTGGAGAGTGGTTGAGAGCAGGTGAGGTGAGGGTTGAGAGCAGGTGAGGTGAGGGTTGAGTCCAGGTGGAGAGTGGTTGAGTCCAGGTGAGGTGAGGGTTGAGTCCAGGTGGAGAGTGGTTGAGTCCAGGTGAGTTGAGGGTTGAGTCTAGGTGGAGAGTGGTTGAGTCCAGGTGAGGTGAGGGTTGAGTCTAGGTGGAGAGTGGTTGAGTCCAGGTGAGGTGAGGGTTGAGTCCAGGTGGAGAGTGGTTGAGTCCAGGTGAGGTGAGGATTGAGTCCAGGTGAGGTGAGGGTTGAGTCCAGGTGGAGAGTGGTTGAGTCCAGGTGAGGTGAGGGTTGAGTCCAGGTGGAGAGTGGTTGAGTCCAGGTGAGGTGAGGGTTGAGTCCAGGTGAGGTGAGGGTTGAGTCCAGGTGGAGAGTGGTTGAGTCCAGGTGAGGTGAGGGTTGAGTCCAGGTGGAGAGTGGTTGAGTCCAGGTGAGGTGAGGGTTGAGTCCAGGTGAGGTGAGGGTTGAGTCCAGGTGGAGAGTGGTTGAGTCCAGGTGGAGAGTGGTTGAGTCCAGGTGGAGAGTGGTTGAGTCCAGGTGGAGAGTGGTTGAGTCCAGGTGAGGTGAGGGTTGAGTCCAGGTGGAGAGTGGTTGAGAGCAGGTGAGGTGAGGGTTGAGTCCAGGTGGAGAGTGGTTGAGAGCAGGTGAGGTGAGGGTTGAGAGCAGGTGAGGTGAGGGTTGAGTCCAGGTGGAGAGTGGTTGAGTCCAGGTGAGGTGAGGGTTGAGTCCAGGTGGAGAGTGGTTGAGTCCAGGTGGAGAGTGGTTGAGTCCAGGTGGAGAGTGGTTGAGTCCAGGTGGAGAGTGGTTGAGTCCAGGTGAGGTGAGGGTTGAGTCCAGGTGGAGAGTGGTTGAGTCCAGGTGGAGAGTGGTTGAGTCCAGGTGGAGAGTGGTTGAGTCCAGGTGAGGTGAGGGTTGAGTCCAGGTGGAGAGTGGTTGAGTCCAGGTGGAGAGTGGTTGAGTCCAGGTGGAGAGTGGTTGAGAGCAGGTGAGGTGAGGGTTGAGAGCAGGTGAGGTGAGGGTTGAGTCCAGGTGGAGAGTGGTTGAGTCCAGGTGAGGTGAGGGTTGAGTCCAGGTGGAGAGTGGTTGAGAGCAGGTGAGGTGAGGGTTGAGTCCAGGTGGAGAGTGGTTGAGAGCAGGTGAGGTGAGGGTTGAGAGCAGGTGAGGTGAGGGTTGAGTCCAGGTGGAGAGTGGTTGAGTCCAGGTGAGGTGAGGGTTGAGTCCAGGTGGAGAGTGGTTGAGTCCAGGTGAGGTGAGGGTTGAGTCCAGGTGGAGAGTGGTTGAGAGCAGGTGAGGTGAGGGTTGAGTCCAGGTGGAGAGTGGTTGAGAGCAGGTGAGGTGAGGGTTGAGAGCAGGTGAGGTGAGGGTTGAGTCCAGGTGGAGAGTGGTTGAGTCCAGGTGGAGAGTGGTTGAGTCCAGGTGGAGAGTGGTTGAGTCCAGGTGAGGTGAGGGTTGAGTCCAGGTGGAGAGTGGTTGAGAGCAGGTGAGGTGAGGGTTGAGTCCAGGTGGAGAGTGGTTGAGTCCAGGTGGAGAGTGGTTGAGTCCAGGTGGAGAGTGGTTGAGTCCAGGTGGAGAGTGGTTGAGTCCAGGTGAGGTGAGGGTTGAGTCCAGGTGGAGAGTGGTTGAGAGCAGGTGAGGTGAGGGTTGAGTCCAGGTGGAGAGTGGTTGAGAGCAGGTGAGGTGAGGGTTGAGAGCAGGTGAGGTGAGGGTTGAGTCCAGGTGGAGAGTGGTTGAGTCCAGGTGAGGTGAGGGTTGAGTCCAGGTGGAGATTGGTTGAGTCCAGGTGAGGTGAGGGTTGAGTCCAGGTGGAGAGTGGTTGAGAGCAGGTGAGGTGAGGGTTGAGTCCAGGTGGAGAGTGGTTGAGAGCAGGTGAGGTGAGGGTTGAGAGCAGGTGAGGTGAGGGTTGAGTCCAGGTGGAGAGTGGTTGAGTCCAGGTGAGGTGAGGGTTGAGTCCAGGTGGAGAGTGGTTGAGTCCAGAGTCCAGGTGGAGAGTGGTTGAGTCCAGGTGGAGAGTGGTTGAGTCCAGGTGAGGTGAGGGTTGAGTCCAGGTGGAGAGTGGTTGAGTCCAGGTGAGGTGAGGGTTGAGTCCAGGTGGAGAGTGGTTGAGTCCAGGTGAGTTGAGGGTTGAGTCTAGGTGGAGAGTGGTTGAGTCCAGGTGAGGTGAGGGTTGAGTCCAGGTGGAGAGTGGTTGAGTCCAGGTGAGGTGAGGGTTGAGTCCAGGTGGAGAGTGGTTGAGTCCAGGTGGAGAGTGGTTGAGAGCAGGTCAGAGAGATGGTGGGGATCAATAGATTTAAGGTTGCGGAAGGTGATTTCTCTGAGTAGGCGGGGGCGTGGAGTTGGAGAAGGAAGGGTGAACCGTATCAGTTTGTGATCAGATAGGGGAAAGAGGCATGGATGGAGGTCGAGCACTGGTTGGTTAGTGGAGCAGACCAGGTCGAGGATGTGTCCTTTTTCATGGGTGGGGAATGTGACATTTTGGGTGAGAGTAAAGTTGTCCAGTAAAATGGTGAATTCTGATGACAGCTTGCAGGTGGGGGAGTCTATGTGGATGTTTAAGTCACCGAGTAGCAGCAGACGTGGAGAGAGAGATGAGGCTAGTGTGAGGAGTTCAGTAAAATCAGAGAGGAAGGAGGGATTTGGTTTAGGTGGCTTTTCCATCTCTGTAACTCTGTTTGGCGTTGGCACCAGTTGGTGGTATAAGCAGGACCTTCCCAAAGCTCAAGTTTCCCCATCATGTGATTCAGCGTGCCTGTGCTCTGGTCACATCGACTTCATGATTTTGATTGGATCTCAGTCAATTCAATCTGTGAGTTTTAGCCTCGGTGAGATTTTGTTTTGTATAAAGTCATGCTTAAAATATGGATTTAGCTTGGAGGTTTAGACCTGCTATCATTCACCTCACGTTCCTTAATCTGTTTCTCTGTCGAAACCTCAGAGGGACTATTTTCACTTATATTTCCCGCCATTACATTCAGGTGCAGCTTAACTGTCATTCCGTGGCTTTAAAGTATGCCAGCCCTTAATTATGATTTAATTTAATGTTTTTTTTATTTAGCCCATTATCACTAATGTAAATGGTCAGTGTAAACATGTTGACTGATGCTACTCACGTACAGTGGAGAGTATACAGTGGTGCTCGAAAGTTTGTGAACCCTTTAGAATTGTGATATTGCGAGGGGTGAAAGTGAGTGATGAGGCTAAGAATGAGCGAGAAAGAGGAAATAGACGTAGATAGGATTTAATAAACATGAAAGACAGCAATACACAAAGAAAGACTAATAACCCGCAAGGGTTGAACAGAAAACATGGAATTAAATAGTGACCCTGATGACCGATGAGGAACAGGTGTGGGTCATCAGGGTGTTGCTACCATCTTCCCCCAACCGCCGGTTAGAACACCGGCGAGGATGATCGCTGGAGAGGAGGAGGGACCGGTGCTCTGCGCGGGGCATTCGTTACAAGAATGTTCTATATTTCTGCATCAATACGACCTAAAATATAATCAGATTTACACACAAGTCCTAAATGTAGATGAAGAGAACCCAGTTAAACAAATGAGACAAAAATATAATTAAAATGATCCAATATTACATATCTGTTAGTGGCAAAAGTATGTGAACCTTTGCTTTGAGTATCTGGTGTGACTCCCTTGTGCAGCAATAACTGCAACTGAACGTTTCCGGTAACTGTTGATCGGTCCTGCACATCGGCTTGGAGGAGCTTTGGCCCGTTCCTCCGTACAGAACAGCTTCAACTCTGGGATGTTGGTGGGTTTCCTCACATGAACTGCTCGCTTCAGGTCCTTCCACAACATTTAGATCTGATTAAGGTCAGGACTTTGACTTTCCAAAACATTAACTTTATTCTTCTGTAACCAGTCTTTGGTAGAATGACTTGTGTGTTTAGGGTCGTTGTCTTTCTGCATGATCCACGTTCTCTTGAGATTCAGTTCACGGACAGATGTAAATAATATTAAATAAATGACCAAGTATAATATTTTTGTCTCATCTGTTTAACTGGGTCTACTTATAGGACTCTGATGATGTTTTAGGTCGTATTTACGCAGAAATATAGAACATTCTAAAGGGTTCACAAACTTTCAAGCACCACTGTATACTCTCCATCGTTCAATAGACTATATAGTGTACGTACTGATGGTACTGGCACTGCCACTCCCTTACCCGCTACTACAGCATGAAATACCCATGTGATTTGCATGATGGCAGCACAGCTTGGATCCCTAGTTTGCTCATCAAGTCTCCTTTCACGGGTGGCATCCCTAAGATGCCACTCTTTGATTCTTTCATTGTGCCAATTAGAAAGCATGCACATCAAATGAGCCCAAGCAGGCTTTACCAAAGCTCTGCAATGCCACCCAAGCACCCGACATAAAAGACAAGAAAATACATTGCCTTGGGGAGGAGAGTTTAAGTTTGCATAGAGAAATACGGAGGGGGAGAGAGAGACAGTGAGAGAAATGGGGGTCGAGAGGCTCTTCCTTCCAGTACAGACGAGCTGTCTGCCAGGGCAGGTGCCAACTGCAGTTGAAAACTCTCCTGGCACTGCCAATTGCGCTCGAAACAACCCCCTCCATGGCCTCTCAAGTCCCCCAGACTTCTTTCTTGAGTCCAGGTTGCTTGTCCTGCACAGCAGTGGCTAGGAAGGCGGCCATATTGACTCACTGGCCATATTTGTGGTAGGATTTTCTCCCCACAGGATATGATGTTAAGGCTTGACAATTAGGAGACAAAACAGCCTCTACATTTCCTGTAGTACCAACCAGAGGGGAGCAAATGAAGACCCTTTTTTGTGTGCTTTTGCCCAACATCTAGAATGTTTTATAGATGCAGAGAGAAAGTATACATTTATGGAGCAATATTCAGGTGCTTTCAGAGTGGCACAAAGCAAAGAGCTGAACCTGTACGGTGACACAGAACGATGGTGGAGAAATGGAACAAAGCAGGTGGCAATTTGAGAAAATGGCCTCCAAATGTAGCCTTCCACTTGACAGGTAAAAAGGCTCCCGTTGGCCATGCAGCCTCGAATTAACCGCAGTTCACCCGAAGTGGAGAGCAGGAGAAGATGAGGGAGATGTTTTTCGTATGACAGTGGGTGCCAATCAGATTTGACTCCCCTGTACTCGGTACACAATGGGAAGAGCATCCATCAGAGTGACCACTCCCTGTAAAAAACAGAGTGCCTTACCCCATTGTCCCGAGTCTCAGACAACCCAGCCTCTCACTCACTAATGATGTCAGTGCTTTGACCCGTCACCAGAGGCAGTTAAAATGAGTCAAAATCAAATGTTGAAGAAAGTCCCCTTCAAGCCTGTCAAAGATCCTGTGACAAAATAGTTTGGTCACATACGGTTCCTTTCGGGCCAGGCCCAAATGATTGTCTCTTGCTACGTGAAAGTGTCTGCTTGTTTCTTTATGTATTTACTAATGAGTTATTCTGAGTCCTGGTGTCTTGGTGGAGAAGAAGTATTATGTCTTTTACTTCGGTTTAATTCAGTTGATTATCATCAAAAGTACCACATTTTCCTCCACTGCTTATCTTTACGGTTACTTCCTGGAAAGGAGCATGTCGGACCACAGTTTAGACTGGTGATGTGAGCGTGTTAGGACTCTAGCGCTGTATGTGTCTCCTACAGCGGTTCCACCAGTTGCATCACAGGGACTTGGTATTCAGCTCAGGCTAGTGCTGTTAGCCACAAGATGTGATCCAACTCCCAACTAGAGACCTGCATCTGCAACTCCGCTAAGAAGCATTTAAACATTAGACTGTAAATCCATACATTGACTCTACATTAATTAAGTCTACTTGCTCATTACCATATTTTGCAAATGGCTTCCTCCTTTCAGGTTGAGCGGAGTGTTGGGAGGCAGGCGAGCGGTGGGGAGACCTCGCTTTAAAGAGAGGTCTCGTGTATCAACAAAGCCCTTGAACTCGGTTGAAATCGGTGATGCTGTTAACACATTCCCCTACCAACTAGCCCTCTCTCCAGGGAGATGGTTCATAAAAACTTTTACCAGCACTTATTAGCCACAGTAAATTAGAGAGGGGATAAAAGACAGCAACAAGATGCCAGAATCAATGTGGATGAATACTGAGAGAAAAAGGTGCCTCTCTGTTAAATATTCACTTAGGGAAGGAATAAGTGACAGAAGAAAGAAACAAGCACCTTTTATTTTTTAGAGAATGATAGTGTTGCCTAAACATTACAGTAGTGCCACAACTACTTGCCAACTTCACTATATAGACATTACAGTAGTGCCACAACTACTTGCCAACTTCACTATATAGACATTACAGTAGTGCCACAACTACTTGCCAACTTCACTATATAGACATTACAGTAGTGCCACAACTACTTGCCAACTTCACTATATAGACATTACAGTAGTGCCACAACTACTTGCCAACTTCACTATATAGACATTACAGTAGTGCCACAACTACTTGCCAACTTCACTATATAGACATTACAGTAGTGCCACAACTACTTGCCAACTTCACTATATAGACATTACAGTAGTACCACAACTACTTGCCAACTTCACTATATAGACATTACAGTAGTGCCACAACTACTTGCCAACTTCACTATATAGACATTACAGTAGTGCCACAACTACTTGCCAACTTCACTATATAGACATTACAGTAGTGCCACAACTACTTGCCAACTTCACTATATAGACATTACAGTAGTGCCACAACTACTTGCCAACTTCACTATATAGACATTACAGTAGTACCACAACTACTTGCCAACTTCACTATATAGACATTACAGTAGTGCCACAACTACTTGCCAACTTCACTATATAGACATTACAGTAGTGCCACAACTACTTGCCAACTTCACTATATAGACATTACAGTAGTGCCACAACTACTTGCCAACTTCACTATATAGACATTACAGTAGTGCCACAACTACTTGCCAACTTCACTATATAGACATTACAGTAGTGCCACAACTACTTGCCAACTTCACTATATAGACATTGCAGTAGTGCCACAACTACTTGCCAACTTCACTATATAGACATTACAGTAGTGCCACAACTACTTGCCAACTTCACTATATAGACATTACAGTAGTGCCACAACTACTTGCCAACTTCACTATATAGACATTACAGTAGTGCCACAACTACTTGCCAACTTCACTATATAGACATTACAGTAGTGCCACAACTACTTGCCAACTTCACTATATAGACATTACAGTAGTACCACAACTACTTGCCAACTTCACTATATAGACATTACAGTAGTACCACAACTACTTGTCAACTTCACTATATAGACATTACAGTAGTGCCACAACTACTTGCCAACTTCACTATATAGACATTACAGTAGTACCACAACTACTTGCCTCTTGATCCATATGATCCCTGTTTCCTCCCCTTCCACTCGACCTCACTACTCTTCCATCCCTACTTAAGAAGTTCCTCTCCCAGGGATTCTTACCCAGGCCATATCAAGAGCTCATCTAAGAGATTCTTTTAGACCCTCAAAGCCTACATGTGTCTCCCTCATCACGTACAGGTCATAGAAATGGAACAACTAATACATCAATGATATGGGCAAGCTCTTCTAATACTTCTCCCTATTTGACATGTTTTTATCAGCTCTTGGCCTTCCTTCCATCTATACCTCTCTCACCTTCATTTTATAAGCTGGCCTGATGCTGAGGTACGGTTTCAATTTCACCCCTGTGCCCACAGGCTCCAGACCTGGACCAGCATGGGGATACACACACTGGGTGTCTGATTAAGCGAGATAGGCTGTGTTTGTGTGCAGAGCTGGGTGAAGGGCTGGGGTGAAGGGCCTGTGGATGGATGATTCAGGGCAGAAGGAGCAGGCGGTGGGAGGTTACACACCAGAGAGAGAGAGAGAGACAGAGAGAAAGGGGAAGGAAATAGAAAAATACAGAGCAAGAAAGCAAGAGAGAGGGAAACTATCTTTCCTTTTTCCTCCTCTCCAATCTGTTAGAGGGCAATCAGGAATCATAGGGTTGCCCTGATACTGGATCGATAAGACTATTAGAAGTGAAAGGGCATTGTGGTGGATAAGGCACAGAGGGAGCTTAAGCAATTCCCCCCAAAGTTCAGTGGATGTGTCTGGGTTATGATATCATGCTAGAAGTGTATATGCCTGTGCTTGCGTGTGGAGTGTGGATCTCTTCGGCCTCAGCAGATGCTTTACCTCAAGAAAGAGACATGTTAAAGTACACTCATTATTACACTCAAGTCTGTCACTGACTAACTTGACTTAGTCCCTTTGGTTTCTTTTGGAGTATAGGGCGTTCACCATCGCTCTCCACCTCACTCTTCTCTGGGCAAAAAAAACTAAACCCAGCAGGTATTGAACCCCGGCCAAATAATCACTAGTCAGATGCACCATCCCCAACTCTAGTATACATGCATTATATAATCATCTTAATATCTCATATAACAGTAACAGAAAACACAAAGACCGCATCTTCATCATCATGCAACCCTCGCAGTTAAATTTACCTCAACATGCCCTTCACTTGCGGGAGAAGGCAGAGCGATCGCTGACGGCACAAGCTTTTGGCGAGGCTTGTTGAGTTGGCTCCTTGCGGGAGAAGGCAGAGCGATCGCTGCCGCTGACGGCACAAGCTTTTGGCGAGGCTTGTTGAGTTGGCTCCTTGCGGGAGAAGGCAGAGCGATCGCTGCCGCTGACGGCACAAGCTTTTGGCGAGGCTCGTTGAGTTGGCTCCTTGCGGGAGAAGGCAGAGCGATCGATGCCGCTGACGGCACAAGCTTTTGGCGAGGCTTGTTGAGTTGGCTCCTTGCGGGAGAAGGCAGAGCGATCGCTGCCGCTGACGGCACAAGCTTTTGGCGAGGCTCGTTGAGTTGGCTCCTTGTGGGAGAAGGCAGAGCGATCGCTGCCGCTGACGGCACAAGCTTTTGGCGAGGCTTGTTGAGTTGGCTCCTTGCGGGAGAAGGCAGAGCGATCGCTGCCGCTGACGGCACAAGCTTTTGGCGAGGCTCGTTGAGTTGGCTCCTTGCGGGAGAAGGCAGAGCGATCGCTGCCGCTGACGGCACAAGCTTTTGGCGAGGCTCGTTGAGTTGGCTCCTTGCGGGAGAAGGCAGAGCGATCGCTGCCGCTGACGGCACAATTTTTTGGCGAGGCTTGTTGAGTTGGCTCCTTGCGGGAGAAGGCAGAGCGATCGCTGCCGCTGACGGCACAAGCTTTTGGCGAGGCTTGTTGAGTTGGCTCCTTGCGGGAGAAGGCAGAGCGATCGCTGCCGCTGACGGCACAAGCTTTTGGCGAGGCTCGTTGAGTTGGCTCCTTGCGGGAGAAGGCAGAGCGATCGCTGACGGCACAAGCTTTTGGCGAGGCTTGTTGAGTTGGCTCCTTGCGGGAGAAGGCAGAGCGATCGCTGCCGCTGACGGCACAAGCTTTTGGCGAGGCTTGTTGAGTTGGCTCCTTGCGGGAGAAGGCAGAGCGATCGCTGCCGCTGACGGCACAAGCTTTTGGCGAGGCTCGTTGAGTTGGCTCCTTGTGGGAGAAGGCAGAGCGATCGCTGCCGCTGACGGCACAAGCTTTTGGCGAGGCTTGTTGAGTTGGCTCCTTGCGGGAGAAGGCAGAGCGATCGATGCCGCTGACGGCACAAGCTTTTGGTGAGGCTTGTTGAGTTGGCTCCTTGCGGGAGAAGGCAGAGCGATCGCTGCCGCTGACGGCACAAGCTTTTGGCGAGGCTCGTTGAGTTGGCTCCTTGTGGGAGAAGGCAGAGCGATCGCTGCCGCTGACGGCACAAGCTTTTGGCGAGGCTTGTTGAGTTGGCTCCTTGCGGGAGAAGGCAGAGCGATCGCTGCCGCTGACGGCACAAGCTTTTGGCGAGGCTCGTTGTGTTGGCTCCTTGCGGGAGAAGGCAGAGCGATCGCTGCCGCTGACGGCACAAGCTTTTGGCGAGGCTCGTTGAGTTGGCTCCTTGTGGGAGAAGGCAGAGCGATAGCTGCCGCTGACGGCACAAGCTTTTGGCGAGGCTTGTTGAGTTGGCTCCTTGCGGGAGAAGGCAGAGCGATCGCTGCCGCTGACGGCACAAGCTTTTGGCGAGGCTCGTTGAGTTGGCTCCTTGCGGGAGAAGGCAGAGCGATCGCTGCCGCTGACGGCACAAGCTTTTGGCGAGGCTTGTTGAGTTGGCTCCTTGCGGGAGAAGGCAGAGCGATCGCTGCCGCTGACGGCACAAGCTTTTGGCGAGGCTCGTTGTGTTGGCTCCTTGCGGGAGAAGGCAGAGCGATCGCTGCCGCTGACGGCACAAGCTTTTGGCAAGGCTCGTTGAGTTGGCTCCTTGTGGGAGAAGGCAGAGCGATAGCTGCCGCTGACGGCACAAGCTTTTGGCGAGGCTTGTTGAGTTGGCTCCTTGCGGGAGAAGGCAGAGCGATCGCTGCCGCTGACGGCACAAGCTTTTGGCGAGGCTCGTTGAGTTGGCTCCTTGCTGGAGAAGGCAGAGCGATCGCTGCCGCTGACGGCACAAGCTTTTGGCGAGGCTTGTTGAGTTGGCTCCTTGTGGGAGAAGGCAGAGCGATCGCTGCCGCTGACGGCACAAGCTTTTGGCGAGGCTTGTTGAGTTGGCTCCTTGCGGGAGAAGGCAGAGCGATCGCTGCCGCTGACGGCACAAGCTTTTGGCGAGGCTCGTTGAGTTGGCTCCTTGCGGGAGAAGGCAGAGCGATCGCTGACGGCACAAGCTTTTGGCGAGGCTTGTTGAGTTGGCTCCTTGCGGGAGAAGGCAGAGCGATCGCTGCCGCTGACGGCACAAGCTTTTGGCGAGGCTTGTTGAGTTGGCTCCTTGCGGGAGAAGGCAGAGCGATCGCTGCCGCTGACGGCACAAGCTTTTGGCGAGGCTCGTTGAGTTGGCTCCTTGTGGGAGAAGGCAGAGCGATCGCTGCCGCTGACGGCACAAGCTTTTGGCGAGGCTTGTTGAGTTGGCTCCTTGCGGGAGAAGGCAGAGCGATCGCTGCCGCTGACGGCACAAGCTTTTGGCGAGGCTCGTTGTGTTGGCTCCTTGCGGGAGAAGGCAGAGCGATCGCTGCCGCTGACGGCACAAGCTTTTGGCGAGGCTCGTTGAGTTGGCTCCTTGTGGGAGAAGGCAGAGCGATCGCTGCCGCTGACGGCACAAGCTTTTGGCGAGGCTTGTTGAGTTGGCTCCTTGCGGGAGAAGGCAGAGCGATCGCTGCCGCTAACGGCACAAGCTTTTGGCGAGGCTCGTTGAGTTGGCTCCTTGCGGGAGAAGGCAGAGCGATCGCTGCCGCTGACGACACAAGCTTTTGGCGAGGCTTGTTGAGTTGGCTCCTTGCGGGAGAAGGCAGAGCGATCGCTGCCGCTGACGGCACAAGCTTTTGGCGAGGCTTGTTGAGTTGGCTCCTTGCGGGAGAAGGCAGAGCGATCGCTGCCGCTGACGGCACAAGCTTTTGGCGAGGCTCGTTGAGTTGGCTCCTTGCGGGAGAAGGCAGAGCGATCGCTGCCGCTGACGGCACAAGCTTTTGGCGAGGCTCGTTGAGTTGGCTCCTTGCGGGAGAAGGCAGAGCGATCGCTGACGGCACAAGCTTTTGGCGAGGCTTGTTGAGTTGGCTCCTTGCGGGAGAAGGCAGAGCGATCGCTGCCGCTGACGGCACAAGCTTTTGGCGAGGCTTGTTGAGTTGGCTCCTTGCGGGAGAAGGCAGAGCGATCGCTGACGGCACAAGCTTTTGGCGAGGCTTGTTGAGTTGGCTCCTTGCGGGAGAAGGCAGAGCGATCGCTGCCGCTGACGGCACAAGCTTTTGGCGAGGCTTGTTGAGTTGGCTCCTTGCGGGAGAAGGCAGAGCGATCGCTGCCGCTGACGGCACAAGCTTTTGGCGAGGCTTGTTGAGTTGGCTCCTTGCGGGAGTAGGCAGAGCGGCTAGATCATGTTGGTTGACAATAAGAATTTGAAAAATTGATGTAATAGGAAGATACGTTTCTCGACCAGAGGTGACCTGAATTCATGTTCAGAATTATTGATAATAGTTATTCACATAGTAATCAAGTATAATACCAGTCATCATATTACACTTCAACCCAACAATATATTACAATGCAAAACCAAAGATACGCCCCGCACCTATGGGCTTTAGAGAGGCCTGGCAATGGCGCGTTGCCTCCAGAGGAGCTAGTGCAGGAATGTAGCGTAGGTTTTGTTAATCTCAACCTAGCCAAAATCGGTTCCTTTTGAATTACCTTAATGTTTTCCCCAACAGGACTCAGTGTTTGTGTCCTGGCAGATTCAATGCTTAAAGGCAAGAAACATGCATTGCCTGGTACCATTTGCATACCGTCAGTGATCCACTACTACTGATTGTACACATGGGAACAAACAACGTAGCTCGAGGGGATTCTCCTTACGACATTATCAGCGGGAACTGATCATCGGAGTATCGGTACGAAGTAAGGTTTGCCGTTTACCCTGGCTGAAGGGCGATGCTACCACTAAAAATGTAGTTAAGGAAACAAATCCTTAGCTTTTGGAGCATCTGTCACATGAAAACATTTTAAGACTAATAGATTATTTCTGAGGCACTCACAACCCAATCACACACTTTATAGCAGTGACCTTAGCTGCAATTTGTTTCCTAATTCCTTGTTATGCAGACATAAGCGCAGTTGACACCATCGAGGTGCGGATGTTTACTTTCTAGTTTCATCTTAAGAACAGATTGTAGTGGTAATATGAAAGGGGATAAAACAATGTTGTGCCATTTAGGCTAAATGTAATTCTAAGCATCACTCCAGTCAAAACAGCCTCTGCGAACGTTCGATTCAATTCACTTCCTCTGGGCTCGTGCTAGTGTTCCAGCTTAGCCAACGTTCTATTGCCGTTTTTCAGCCTTGGGTGAATTTGGACTCATTCTATTGTCCAGACTTTTATAGGCAGATATATGGTGAGATGCCAGAGGACAGGTCAGTAACCTAAAGACTAATATGAGAAGAATGCAATTGCTGAATTTATATAACAATAAAAGACAATACAAGTAAAAGTTCTAGTAAGTTCTTTATGCTGAGTGCCAGGTCTCTCTCCATTCAGAGACATCAGTATCAAGCCCGTCTGTCAGTCTGGGCTTTATCACATCGATTTCGATAGGTACTTTATTTATCAACTTGCAAGTCTCCATGTGCTGGTTCCATTCATGTTTCTGGGAACACATACACACATAGTCACGGTTCTATTACCAATGGCAGTTAGGATAGGCAATATCTAACATACAAACAGATACTATGTTAAAGTTTGTACAGGTCAGATGAAACCTACCCAAGGGTGTTGCTATTACTGGACATTAGTGCTGTACTGAATTATTATTAATCATCTCATTGTGGATGTGTTGAGTGGATGTGTTGAGTGGATGTTGTTGAGTGGATGTTGTTGAGTGGATGTGTTGAGTGGATGTTGTTGAGTGGATGTGTTGAGTGGATGTTGTTGAGTGGATGTGTTGAGTGGATGTGTTGAGTGGATGTTGTTGAGTGGATGTGTTGAGTGGATGTGTTGAGTGGATGTTGTTGAGTGGATGTTGTTGAGTGGATGTTGTTGAGTGGATGTGTTGAGTGGATGGGTTGAGTGGATGGGTTGAGTGGATGTGTTGAGTGGATGTGTTGAGTGGATGTTGTTGAGTGGATGTGTTGAGTGGATGTGTTGAGTGGATGTTGTTGAGTGGATGTTGTTGAGTGGATGGGTTGAGTGGATGGGTTGAGTGGATGTGTTGAGTGGATGTGTGGAGTGGATGTTGTTGAGTGGATGTGTGGAGTGGATGTTGTTGAGTGGATGTGTTGAGTGGATGTGTGGAGTGGATGTTGTTGAGTGGATGTGTTGAGTGGATGTGTTGAGTGGATGTTGTTGAGTGGATGTGTTGAGTGGATGTGTTGAGTGGATGTGTTGAGTGGATGGGTTGAGTGGATGTGTTGAGTGGATGTTGTTGAGTGGATGTGTTGAGTGGATGTGTTGAGTGGATGGGTTGAGTGGATGTGTTGAGTGGATGTGTTGAGTGGATGTTGTTGAGTGGATGTGTTGAGTGGATGTGTTGAGTGGATGGGTTGAGTGGATGTGTTGAGTGGATGTTGTTGAGTGGATGTTGTTGAGTGGATGTGTTGAGTGGATGTTGTTGAGTGGATGTGTTGAGTGGATGTGTTGAGTGGATGTGTTGAGTGGATGGGTTGAGTGGATGTGTTGAGTGCCAGATCAGCTCCTGGCCCCTGGAAGATACTGATTGGTCACACACAAACAGAGCACTGATTACGTTGTGGCTATGATTAGCCTGGTGGAACCAACCCGATCGCTGCGTTCCCCTTTCTATTTCACTTCAGATATCATGATATGTGAAGTGAAATAGAAAGGTGAACGCAGACATCAGACTGGTTCCACGATGTTAGGTTATGAAGGTTAATTGGGACAG
This sequence comes from Thymallus thymallus, assembly GCA_023634145.1. Lineage (NCBI taxonomy): Eukaryota > Metazoa > Chordata > Actinopteri > Salmoniformes > Salmonidae > Thymallus > Thymallus thymallus. The sequence continues at coordinate 45,296,513 of CM042410.1, forward strand.
AACTGAAATCTGTTTTGAACTTTGACCAGGGCAAATGTTACAAACCTTAATCAAGTGTCGTCCCCTTACCCTGAAGTGGGACTGCTGTCTGGCTACTGCCTCAGCCTTTTCTGGTCTATCAGAACAAAGGGAGTTGGGTACATGCACCTTCTGTAACAGCTCCTGATATGGCTGGGGGGTTACTACCACACTGCTGAACAGCAAATACACCAGGTTTTGTAAGTAGCCTATCTATGAAATGTGAGGATCAAAGTCTAAAAACAAGCATTTAAGTAATTATTTGTAGTTGACAGGTTTGTATCAACAGTATTCTTACCATAAGTAAGATCATTTTTCAGAGCCCACACTGAGTATTGCCCCCGCTCTACAGATTTAGACTGACTGTAGCTCCAGATCAGATTAGATTTAGGCCATTACACTATGCAACCAACTGTGACATGGTTTAGTTTGGGTTTGTTGCTGCTAGTTAGTACACTGTTGTAGTAGTCAGGCATGAGTTAGCTGCATCCAATTTATTTTTGCACCTCCATCACGTAATGCCATTGTTATGAACATGTCCAAAAAAAGCTACTCGTCAAACATTCTGAATGGAGGCTAATATGATGCCATTGCTAATATAAGCAAATAATTAGTAGGAAACAATTTTCAAAAATGGCTAGCAATGCTAATGATAGCTAGCTAGCTAAGATATGGAGGTGTCCCGTCCATCTTAGTTAGTCAGCTGGCTAACTGCATCTGAAGTCAATCTGGAGACATCACAATCATGAGCAAAGGTTTTCCTTTTTATTTATTTTTTGAATTTTTGAGTTTACAGCACCTGGTAAGATGGTCACCCTGTTTATTTTGTGTTATTTCTCACAGTATTAGCTCGTCCTTTGCACTATTACATACAGCCAGAAATAACTTTGGGATATTAGAGTGATGGTAACTCCCAAGCATTTCTACCAGAAATAAGACCTTCCTGAATTGGACCCTTTGTTCATACCTCCAAGGCAATTCCTTTTATCTCAGAGACTGCTCCAAGACGTCACCGGCGCCGAAGAGGTATTCGGAGTGGACTGTAAGTCTGACTCAGGGGGCGTGAATACCATCCACCGCTTCTGAGTATATTGTCAGTCCCTGGACAATAAAGAAGATGAGCTCAGGGCAAGGATATCCTTCCAGAGAGAAATCAGGGAAAAATACTCTGTTTCACAGAATCATGGCTCTCTCCAGATCTACTGTCCCCGTTCAGCCAGCTGGGATCTCAGTACATCGCGCAGACAGAAATAAATAACTCTCTGGTAAAATGAAAGGCAGAGGTGTATGTTTTTATGAACTAATCATGGTGTGATTGTGGTAACGTACAGGAACTCAAGTTATTTTGTTCGACCTAGAATACCTCACAATCAAATGGCGACCGCATTACCTCCCGAGAGAATTCTCTTCGGTCATCATCACAGCTGTGTATTTCTCCCCCTCAAACCAATACCACGACGTCTCTCAAGGAACTACACTGGACCTTGTGCAAACTGGACATCACATATCCTGAGGCTGTATTTATTGTAGCTGGGGACTTAAATGAAGCAAATCTTTACCGAAGTTTTAACAACACATTGCCTACGCCACTCGCCCATCAAAAACTCTCGACCATCCGCCCTCCCTTCGGCAAATCAGATAATGCCTCCATCCTGCTCCTCCATTCCTATAGGCAGGAACTCAAATAGGAAGTCCCCATGGTAAGGACTGTTCAACACTGGTCTGACCAATCAGATTGTCTTGATCACGTGGACTGGGATATGTTCCGGGTTGCATTGACCTATACACTGACATGGTGACTGAGTTCATCAGGAATTGTAGTGGATGTAGTTCCCACTATAGCAATTAAAACCTATCAGAACCAAAAACCGTGGATAGATGGCAGCATTCACGCAAAACTGAAAGTGCGAACCATTGCATTAACTACGGCAAGCTGACTGGGAATATGGGCAAGTACAAATAGTCCAGTTTTTTATTTATTATGGAGTTATGCCCTTCGTATGGCAATGAAATTGGAAAAATGTCAGTACAGTGACAAAGTGGATTCGTAATTCAACCTCTCACACACAAGACATACTGTATGTGGCAGGAACTCCAGACATTCACAGATTATAAAAGGAAAAACCAGCGCATGGACTGTGAGCTCTCGTTCTCCATGGCCGACGCGTGTAAGCCAATTAAGCGTGTTAGCCGTCGCAAGGCTGCCAGCCCAGACTGCATCCCTAGCCACGTCCTCAGAGCATGCGCAGATCAGCTGGCTGGAGATGGACATATTCAGTCTCTCTCTATCCCAGTCTGTTGTCCCCACTTGCTTCAAGATGACCACCATTGTTCCTGTACTCAAGAAAGCAAAGGTAACTGAACTAAATGACTATCGCCCCACAGCACACTGTCATCATGAAGTGCTTTGAGAGGCTAGTTAAGGATCATATCACCTCCAACTTACCTGACACCCTAGACCACAGCACACTGTCATCATGAAGTGCTTTGAGAGGCTAGTTAAGGATCATATCACCTCCAACTTACCTGACACCCTAGACCCACTGCAATTAGCATACTAACCCCAATAGAGGAATACCTATGTAAGAATGCTGTTAATTGACTACAGCTCAGCCTTCAACACCATAGTACCCTCCAAACTCATCAATAAGCTTGGGGCATGGGTCTGAACCCTTCCCTGTGCAACTGGGTCCTGGACTTCCTGACGGGCCGCCCCCAGGTGATGAAGGTAGGCAACAACACTTCCACTACACTGATCCTCAACACTGGGACCCCACAAGGGTGCATGCTCAGCCCCATCCTGTATTCCCTGTTCACCCATGACTGTGTGGCCACACACATCTCCAACTCAATCATCAAGTTTGCAGACGACACAACAGTGATTACCAGGCCTGATTGCCAACAACGACGAGACAGCCTACAGGGAGGATGTGAGGGCCCTGGCGGAGGGATCGCACCGCCCGCAACCGAAGGGCTCTTCAGAGGGTGGGGCGGTCTGCCCAACACATCACCGGGGGTGCACTGCCTGCCCTTCAGGACACCTACAGCATCCGGTGTCACAGGAAGTCATGGCCTGTTCACCCGCTACCATCCAGACGGCGAAGTCAGAACAGGTGCATCAAAGCTGGGACAGTCAAGGCCATCAGAGTGTTAAAAAGTTACCACTAGCAGGCCTCTGCCCAGTACCCCACCCTAAACTTAGTCACTGTCACTATATATATATTCAATCAGAATGTTTCTTTGGTAGTCTCTTGGTAGAAATAATCTAGCTGGGCTCAACGCTCATTGGCTAGGCCCTCAGGCTTTTAGTAGAAGGCACCAGCCAACGTCATTGACATTGACTTCAATTAGAGCAGAATTTTGGAATGACAGTAGAATCAACCAATCACAAATTGTCTTAGATGGGACAATTGTATGACGCCTCAAGGCCCTCTAAGTATACGTCACTAATTCTTATTTAGTTTACTCAAGCTATATGAACCTGCCGTTTCATACAGAAGGACAAGAGAATGGATTTGGTTTTTAAGTGATAATCATAATGGTGAGTGGACTTTATGTTTTCATCTACAGTTTGCTTTTTGTTGCTATCTCGTTCCTATAATTTTGAATAGAATGTGTCAAATATTATTTCAACTTTAGATCACTGGTTGTGTGGTGAAAACAAAGGTAATGACGTTACAATTGGAAGTACTGGGTATATGACATTTTGTGTTGTGGTGCATTTTTTTATTGTTGCATGCTGGAGATCTTTTTTTTCTGACAGCATATACTGTCCGTGGTCTTGAAACAATGTGAGTAGTTGTGTGGTTGAATTTATTCCGTCACGGTTCGCCACTGTGTGTATAGATATAGATATATCTGTATATCTATCTACAGTGCATTCGGAAAGTATTCAGACCCCTTGACTTTTTCCACATTGTGTTACGTTATAGCCTTATTCTTAAATGGATTTTAAAAAATGATTTCCCAGTTCAATCTACATACAGTATCCCATAATGACAAAGCAAAAACAGTTTTTTGGAAATGTTGCAAATATCACAAGTATTCAGACCCTTTACTCAGTACTTTGTTGAAGAGTCTCTGCAGATCCTCTCAAGCTCTGTCAGGTTGGTTGGGGAGCATCACTGCACAGCTATTTTCAGGTTTCTCCAGAGATGTTCGATCAGGTTAAAGTCAGGGCTCTGGCTGGGCCACTCAAGGACATTCAGAGACTTGTCTCAAAGCCACTCCTGCGTTGTCTTGGCTGTGTGCTTAGGGTCAATGTCATGTTGGAAGGTAAACCTTCGCCACAGTCTGAGGTCTTAAGTGCTCTGGAGCAGGTTTTTATCAAGGATCTCATCTTTCCCTCAATCCTGACTAGTCTTCTAGTCACAGCCGCTGAAAAACTGCTTGTCCTTCTGGAAGGTTCTCCCATCTTCACAGAGGAACTCTGGAGCTCTGTCAGAGTGACCATCGTGTTCTTGGTCACGACCCCCGCCTTCTCCCCTGATTGCTCAGTTTGGCCGGGCGGCCAGCTCTAACCAAAGTCTTGGTGGTTCCAAACTTCTTCCATTTAAGAATGATGGAGGCCACTGTGTTCTTGGTGACCTTGAATGCTGCAGAAATCTTTTGGTACCCTTCCCCAGATCTGTGCCTCGACACAATCCTGTCTCAGAGCTCTACGGACAATTCCTTCAACCTCATGGCTTGGTTTTTGTTCTGACATGCACTGTCAACTGTGGGACCTTACAGTATATAGACAGGTATGTGCCTTTCCAGATCATGTCCAGTACATTTAATTTACCACAGGTGGACTCTAATCAAGTTGTAGAAACATCTCAAGGATGATCAATGGAAACAGGATGCACCTGAGCTCAATTTAGAGTCTCATAGCAAAGGGTCTGAATACTTATGAAAATAAGGTATTTCCACTTTTTCATTTTTAATACATTTGCAAACATTCCTAAAAAACGATTTTAGTTTTGTCATTATGGGGTAGATTGAGGAAAAACATGTATTTAATCAATTTTAGAGTAAGTTTATATAATATTTGTTTTATATAATAATAATAATAATAATAATAATAATAATAATAATAATAATATTGAAGACATCAAAACTATGAAATAACACATATGGAATAATGTAATAACCAAAAAACAAATAAAATCAAAATATATTTTATATTTGAGATTCTTCAAAAGTAGCCACCCTGTGTAATTTATTTAGCATTCAAGACACACTTACCCAGCATGGTTACCACAGCATTCTGCAGCGATACACCATCCCATCTGGTTTGGGCTTTTTGCGACTATCATTTCTTTTTCAACAGTACAACGACCCAAAACACACCTCCACAGTGTAAGGGCTATTTTACCAAGGAGAGTGATGGAGTGCTGCATCAGATGACCTGGCCTCCACAATCAGCTGCTCTCAACCCAATTGAGATGGTTTGGGATGAGTTGGAAAAGAAGCCAACAAGTGCTCAGCATATGTGGGAACTCCTTTCAATACTGTTGGAAAAGCATTCCTCATGAAGCTGGTTGAGAGAATGCCAAGATTGTACAAAGCTGTCATCAAGACAAATGGTGGCTACTTTGAAGAATCTCAAAATCTGCGCTGCAAACAAGGCTAGCGTTACTTGTGCCCAAACACTGTATGACAATGGCCCTATAAAGGCCAAGCTCGACGTGCAAATCATCCTCTTTGAGACCGAGCGAAAAGCCTTTTTACAGATTGTCCATTCGTTAGCGTATTCAGTATAGTTATACTAGTAGCAAAGTATCCACTAGATTCAAGTTAGTGTAGTAGGCAGTGTTAGCCTTGACCATGTCTTCGGTTTGAAAATGCATGCTAGGATGCACAGCTACTTGGTTTGCAAGGACCCTACCATACTGAATCGGTGATTAGAATTTGTCGGTCACCGGGCAAAAGGGGGCATGGGTAGGTGACATATTTGTAATCCAAACCCAACCTTCATTTACTTGTTGTAACATACTGAGGTACCAACATTATCCTATTTACCCATTGTAGTCGATTTTAACACTAGAAAAATGTTTTCATAGGGATTAGTAGGTTTTTAGGGGCAGTCCTACATTAATCTGATAACATTATTTAAATGTCTAATGATGTTTTGATGAGAATTAAGTTGGTATTTTCTTGCCTTTTCCAATAGTTTCAAAATTACCCCAGTTGATAAAATATGTTGGTAGTATGAGGGATAACAAAGTTTAACAAGCCAATTCTGACTGATAAAATGTGAAAACGAGATATATACACTGCCGTTCAAAAGTTTGGGGTCACATAGAAATGTCCTTATTTTCCATGAAAACATACATGAAATGATTTGCAAAATGAATAGGAAATATAGTCAAGATGTTGACAAGGTTATAAATAATGATTTTTTATTAAAATAATAACTGTGTCATTTGCCTTTGTCAAAGAATCCTCCATTTGCAGCAATTACAGCCTTGCAGACCTTTGGCATTCTAGTTGTCAATTTGTTGAGGTAATCTGAAGAGATTTCACCCCATGCTTCCTGAAGCACCTCCCACAAGTTGGATTGGCTTGATGGTCACTTCTTACGTACCATACGGTCAAGCTGCTCCCACAACAGCTCAATAGGGTTGAGATCCGGTGACTGTCCTGACCACTCCATTATAGACAGAATACCAGCTGACTGCTTCTTCCCTAAATAGTTCTTGCATAGTTTGGAGCTGTGCTTGGGTCTTTGTCCTGTTGTAGGAGGAAATTGGCTCCAATTAAGAGCCATCCACAGGGTATGGCATGGCGTTGCAAAATGGAGTGATAGCCTTCCTTCTTCAAGATCCCTTTTACCCCGTACAAATCTCCCACTTTACCACCACCAAAACACCCCCAGACCATCACATTGCCTCCACCATGCTTGACAGATGGTGTCAAGCACTCCTCCAGCATCTTTTCATTTGGTCTGCGTCTCACGAATGTTCTTCTTTGTGATCCGAACACCTCAAACTTTGTCTGTCCATAACACTTTTTTCCAATCTTCCTCTGTCCAGTGTCTGTGTTCTGTTGCCCATCTTAATCTTTTCTTTTTATTGGCCAGTCTGAGATATGGCTTTTTCTTCGCCTCTTCACTGTTAACGACGTTGAGACTGGTATTTTTCGGGTACTACTTAATGAAGCTGCCAGTTGAGGACATGTGAGGCGTCTGTTTCTCCAACTAGAAACTTGCTCAGTTGTTCACCGGGGCCTCCCACTCCTCTTTATATTCTGGATATAACCAGTTTGCACTATTCTGTGAAGAGAATAGTACAGTATTGTACGAGATCTTCAGTTTCATGGCAATTTCTCGCATGGAATAGTCTTCATTTCTCATAACAAGAATAGACTGACAAGTCTCAGAAGAAAGTTATTTGTTTCTGGCCATTATGAGCCTGTAATCGAACCCTCAAATGCTGATGCTCCAGATACTCAACTAGTCTAAAGAAGGCCAGATTTATTGCTTCTTTAATCAGAACAGTTTTCAGCCGTTTTCCAGCTACTATAGTCATTTAAAACATTAGCAATGTCTACACTGTATTTCTGATCAATTTGATGTTATTTGAATGGACAAAAAAAATGTGCTTTCAAAAACAAGGACATTTCTAAGTGACCCCAAACCTTTGAATGGTAGTATATATTTTTTTTAGCAATGTGATTATCGAAAAAGCGAATTGTATAATGCCTGTCGTATTGGGTTTAATAAATTGTCCTAATCCAGCGGGAGGCTTGTCACTCAAACGCAGTGAATTGGTCACATAATGGATTGGACTGCCCGGAGTGACAAATATTTTCCTCCATCTCTGCAAGCCTTTACAGAATCAGCCTAAAAAAGTGCTTGACAGTTTGTCACTGCCTTATTGGACTAGAGGGGCAAAAGTTAAAGCTCAGCTGTCACTTTGTTTAAGTGATGTTCTCCTGTTATTTAAGCCTCGTCTCCCTGCCTGACAAACCTTAGTAAGGGGCTGTATATAGCCTTGCACTGGCCACCTCTCCTCTCTTCTGTCTGTCTACTTGTTTCTCCGCCGCGGTTCAATCTGTTGAGTTTCCTTTGCAGGAAAAGGAGAAAAACAAGGGGAAGAAATAGAAAAAGGAGCTGTGGAAGAGTTAGTTCAGTAGTGTTATTGTTATGTTTGACAGTCTGACGTTGTGTCTGTCTTGTCCTGGGACACTCAATCAGTGTCATGATCCCCTGGAGGTTTTGTCTAGTTTTTTAACAGAGCTGAGATGTACTTTGAAGTGCTAAGTGTAGGAATGGGAAAGTTGCTGAATGTCCTCGGAACATCCCCTGTTTGCTGTGATAATTTCCTCAAAGGTTATTGATATTATGATTTTACCGGGTACTGAAGAATTCAGATGTGAGGAGGAAATACAATACTCATTAGAAAGTTGATACAATATATTTAATTAGTCAGCCATGGTTTCCTGATCACAAGCCACCAGATGAGTGTAGCTTGTGCCAAGAACATTGAATGACATACTCCTAGAACTTGCTGTATATACTGATTGACTGATACATATAAGGCAATATTTCAGCCTGCTTCTATCAGCAGAGTACCCCAAATATACTCCATACTGGCCTGCTTCTCTAATGACACAAAATGCTTAGGAACCACATTCTATAGAAAGGTCACAGCCAGAATGTCTTGCACTCCTGGTTACAAACTTAGCAAACACATGTCCATAGATACACCACCATGTTTTATTCTTGTGAGTATACTGAATATTAAACATGCTTTCCAAACTACAAATAGATTCTCCAAGAGTGGTATACATATATGATTTTTGTCTAAATATTCCACATGACAGACATTATTCCCCTCTACTTGTCCATCAATGAACCCAACCCGGATTCCCAATATACTTATCAAAAGAGGCATACATTCTCAATCATCTGTATCATACACGACCAAACATCTCAATCCTTCATTTACTAGGTTTGAGTAAAAGATCAATGCATGACTCTTTATCCATGTTTGTTATAAATATCCATGTAGACAACACCTCACTTACAGTGGGGAGAACAAGTATTTGATACACTGCCGATTTTGCAGGTTTTCCTACTTACAAAGCATGTAGAGGTCTGTAATTTTTATCATAGCTACTCTTCAACTGTGAGTGACGGAATCTAAAACAAAAATCCAGAAAATCACATTGTATGATTTTTAAGTAATTAATTTGCATTTTATTGCATGACATAAGTATTTGATACATCAGAAAAGCAGAACTTAAAATTTGGTACAGAAACCTTTGTTTGCAATTACAGAGATCATACGTTTCCTGTACTTCTTGACCAGGTTTGCACACACTGCAGCAGGGATTACCTCACAGTATCAAATACTTGTTCTCTGTATTTAGAAATGATGTAATCTATAACACATTTGGATTCATAATTTAAGTATACACATACCTTTGCCTCAGTACTGTGCAAAGGTTTTAGGCAGTTGTGAAAAAATGCTGTAAAGTAAGAATGCTTTAAAAACTAGACATGTTAATAGTGATATTTTTCAATGAGTGAACAGAACAATCTAAATCAAATCAATAATTGGTGTGACCACCCTGTGCCTTCAAAACAGCATAAATTCTTCTAGGTACACTTGCACACAGTTTTTGAAGGAATTCAGCAGGTAGTTTGGCCCAAACATCTTGGAGAACTAACTACAGTTCTTCTGTGGATTTAGGCAGTCTCAGTTGCTCCTCTCTTCATGCAATCCCAGACAGACTCGATGATGTTGAGATCAGGGCTCTGTGGGGGCCATACCATCACTCCCAGACAGACTCTATGATGTTGAGATCAGGGCTCCGTGGGGGCCATACCATCACTTCCTGGACTCTGACTGTTCTTCTTTACGCTGAAGATAGTTCTTAATGACTTTCGCTGTATGTTTGGGGTCGTTGTCATGCTGCAGAATACATTTGGGGCCAATCAGATGCCTCCCTGATGGTATTGCATGATGGGTAAGTATCTGCCTGTACTTCTCAGCATTGAGGAGACCATTAATTCTGACCAAATCCATTTGCAGAAATGCAGCCCCAAACTTACAAAGAATCTCCACCATGCTTCACTGTTGCCTGCAGACACTCAATTGTGTACCGCTCTCCAGCCCTTCAGTGAACAAACTACCTTCTGCTACACATTTTGACTCATCAGTCCAGAGCACCTGCTGACATTATTATGCACCTCCTGTGTTTTCGTGCATAGTTGAGTCGCTTGGCCTTGTTTCCACATCTGAGGTATGTCGTTTTGGCCGCAAGTCTTCCATGAAGGCCACTTCTGACCAGACTTCTCCAGACAGTAGGTGGTTGTACCAGGGTCCCACTGTTTTCTGCCAATTCTGAGCTGATGGCACTGCTGGACATCTTCCGATTGCGAAGGGAAGTAAGCATGATGTGTCTTTCATCTGCTGCAGTAAGTTTCCTTGGCCGACCACTGCATCTACTGACCTCAACGTTGCCCGTTTCTTTGTGCTTCTTCAAAAGAGCTTGGACAGCACATCTGGAAACCCCTGTCTGCCTTGACATTTTTGCCTGGGAGAGACCTTGCTGATGCAGTAGAACTACCTTGTGTCTTGTTGCTGTGCTCAGTTTGTATGACTTTTGACAGTAAACTGTCTTCAGCAACCTCACCTTGTTAGCTGAGTGGTTGTTCCTCAACCAGTTTTATTCCTCCTACACAGCTGTTTCTGTTTCACTTAATGATTGTGTTTCAACCTACATAATGACTTGATGATCATTAGCACCTGTTTGGTATAATTGTTTAATCAGACACCTGACTATCTGCCTACAGAATCCCTGACTTTCAATGCATTCTTAGTCTTAAATGACTATACATGTAATAGTGTACACCCACAATCAACCTGATACCCCCAAAATAATCAATTACGGGTACAGTTAATCAACCCTTCTTCCAATCTTCTTGGCATTTCTTCTTCAGATACCTTCACTGTTCAAAGGGGATGGCACATGATAATGTCCCAATTGCAATGTCTCACCTGTGCAGTCACGCCTTTCTTCTTCTCCATTTGCCAACCAGTATAACCTGGGACAAGTTTAGAACAGATCTCTCTGAGATCAGAACAACAGTTTAGTTCATCTCTAATCCAGGAAAACCAGACAAATCATACAACAATCCAGACACATTATGTACTGTCTGACAAATTATTACTACTAACAATATTAAATTACCAATTCCTAAAACAAATCTCAAAGATAACACATTCTCTTGTTGAAACAATTTCTTCAAATTGGCTTTTACTCCCCTTATTTTTTCAACTTCATCATGGAGACACATCATCAGGAAATTAGACCTCCAACCCATCAGGAGAAATCCAACCAATCCATCAGACCCAATCTAGTGAGATTCACATTGAAACAAAACAGAACAAACACACCAATACAATCCTCCATGTTCCTTCAATGTGTGGAACTCCATCCAATAATCACCAAGTCAGTAAGAGAAAATAACACCACCACTGGTGAAAAATAACACAAAACAATTTCAAATAACAAAATCCAATTATAATCACTACCCATAATAACCCCATAAAGGAAATATGATACCCATATTAAAATGATACCCATATTAGACTTCAGACATCCTACCCTTTTTCAAGCACAGCCCACTAATTTCCCCCTGAACCAAATCACAAATAGGGCTATAAACTATAAACTTCTATTACAAATTACCTTCAATCCGTATTATCAATGATCTGGGTAAAGTCAGTTGTGTCTTGATATTATTTTTTGAGAGCAGAGGCTTCTTCCTTCCTGACCTCCCATGTAGGCCAAGTTTGTGCAGTCTCTTTCTGACAGTGTACTCATGCAATTCGACATTGATTGTGGCAAGAGAGGCCTGTAGATCCCTTGATGTTACCCTGGGGTTCTTAGAGACTTCTATAAGCATCATTTGGTCAGCTCTTGGGCTGAATTTGGTGGGACGACCTGTCCTAGGTAGTTTGCCAGTGGTCTGGAATTTTCATCAGACAGTGGAATGATGTACTTCGAATTGCTTGGAAATTGAATTATGTACTTCAATTTGCTTGGAAATGGATTTGTAACCCCTCCCAGACTCATGGGCATCAATAATCTTTCTTCTGAGGGCCTCGGGTAGGACTTTTGATCTTTGAATGATGAACCTATATGGTTAACACCAAACCAGACCAATTATCTTATCTAAGTTTCTCTCTAATGTTTTCTAATCATTTGCACTTGTTTTGGTACCTAATTCTAATTTTAGCCATTTTATGTGATGGTAAGGTAGGGGTGTACTAACTGTTTTTGTTTATTGAATAACATATCCATCTGTCCAAATATGTAAAATAAAATAACTTTTCACATGACTGTATGTAAGTTGAAAATTGTTAAAAGCTCTGTGTGTGGGAGTCCCTACCATTATCAAAAGACAAAGAGCTGTGAATAGATAATTGGTTCACAAATCAGGGCCTTGATGGACCAGGTGCCCTGGGGAGAACGTTTATTTAAGACCATCAGGTGACATCCCCGGGACAAACCAGGAACTTGACCAAAACTTCCAGGGGACCATGACACCATGTCCCAAGAACATCCTAAAAACATTCTTGAGACAAACCTTGAACTAGACAAAACCTCCAGGATTCCCTAGAGAACATTCCCAGAGGGACCATCACACAACGTCCTAAGAATTAGTAAAATTAAAGTCATGAGAACGTCCTATAAAGGTCCTGAAGTGGTCCTCAGTGACGTCCTGGGAACTTACAGGGAACTAGACAAAAATCCCCCAGAGAACGTTCCCTTGGGACCATCATGGGACGTTCTCAGAACGTCAGAAGGATAACATGATGACCAAACTCTTAAGGGACCTAAAGGGAACATCAACGAATGCCCTCAGGACATCCCTGTTTGCTGGGTTTGTTTCCTCAAAGGTTATTTAACATGGTCATTTGCAGTGAGAAATTGTTTGCCAAGATTATTGTTGATGGGGTAACTAATCTCCTCACTCTGAGGTCCATTTGGGGACCCATTTTAGAGAGGGCCATTGACTGGAAATAAAGGGATGGGGGGGGTTATGGAGATAGCGTGGTAGAGAGATAGGGGGAGAGAAGGGGTCGGAGTAAGGGGAAGGGAAGCAGAGAGGTACGTGGCAGCATCTATGTGGCTGTGTGACAGGCCCTGAGCTGCCATGTTGGCTCTGTATAGATCTTTTTAATAATTACTGACTGACAGCCAGCCCTGAGTGCAGCACACACACGGATATGACAATTCTCTCAGTGGTTGGTTTAGCGTTCCGCTAATAGCTTTTCTTCACACAAAGTCTGGGATGTCGAGCCGTCCGCCTAGATATAGGGCTAGGTTTTCCTATCTTCATTTGGAAATGGTTGATGGAGAGGAATAGCTTTATTAAATCAAATGCTACAGTGGTGCTCAACCCGGGGTACGTGTGCCCCTGGGGGTACATGGCCTATCCACAGGGGGTACTTGGGAACACTCATGCACATGAGGGGGTACTTCACGGTAGCCAAAAAAGGTTGAGGCCCACAACTGACCTTGTGGATGCAATTTGGAGGACAAAAGCCCATACTGCTTCAGGGGTCAGCAGTTGAAGTGTTATTAATGTACAATTTCCCATTCTTCTCTTGTGCTGTCTTGTTATTTTTCAGTTCCAAATCCAGTGGAACATGACAAGTGATGGAAATCACTGTGTTGGGACAATATAATTGAACAACTCTCTGTCTCTCTGCCTTCTCAGGACAATATAATTTAACAACTCTCTGTCTCTCTGCCTTCTCAGGACAATATAATTGAACAACTCTCTGTCTCTCTGCCTTCTCAGGACAATGTAATTTAACAACTCTCTGTCTCTCTGCCTTCTCAGGACAATATAATTTAACAACTCTCTGTCTCTCTGCCTTCTCAGGACAATATAATTTAACAACTCTCTGTCTCTCTGCCTTCTCAGGACAATATAATTTAACAACTCTCTGTCTCTCTGCCTTCTCAGGAAACCAAAATCAACTGTGTCAGACTTGCTATTAAAGGTATGAGAACTCTTGTTATATTTTCCATGCGTAGGAAGTAAATTGCTTGATGCAATGAAATCAGAGATACATGTTTAACAACAAGTCAGACCAATGAATGCTAATTGTATTGAGTGTTACATTGTACTCTTGCATATTAGTAGACGTTCCCTATTTGAAAGGTATAAGTGACCACAAGCCCCACAATCTTTTCAGTGTTGAACCTGCATGGTTTCGGTCTTTACAGTCCAAGGTTCTGTGCAGCTTTTCTTTTCTTCTCCATTCCACTTATTTTCTTTTCTCCCAACCATCTTTATAAAATAACACATTATTGATCAGTAGCATCAAAGGACAACCTCCATTAATGGACGGTAAAAAAATAAATAAAACCCATTTCATACCATTTCGTTTGATTTCCCTCCCATTTTCTTTTTAAGTTGCTGCGTATTTAGACATACATTTGTTCATTGATGATACTTTTCTTATGTAGTTATACATTTTTCCTTTTTTTTTTTTTTTTTTTTTGTCTGTGTCAAACATTTATCATCATCATCATCAGTGGCTCTCTCCTTTCTTTTCTCTCGCCATCCTCCCATTATGAATTGAGCTCTTTACCGTGATTGGAGTCTACACTTGTAGACACACTGATTGCGTGTCTGCTTTGGAAAATACATGCTTTTTAAAACTTTGTGGCCCTTCATCTCTTCAAGCACAAATACACGGCTTGATTATTTCAATATGAATGCATTTTATAGTTTTATAGTGTATAGAATCTTAATAATAATAATTGTTAACATGGAATTTGAGTTTTTTGAGTTAAACCAAATAAATGTTGCTGAGTTTGAGGTTGTCCTAATAAGGACACCATACATGTTTAGAAGTCAAATTTTGGATAGAAACTGCCACAAAGTTCAAACATATTTTGTGTTCTTTTTCAGTTTTTTTTATCCCATCTCCTTTTCTCCTTCTTCCAGTCAGAACCAACGGTTAACACCAATGCTTGCATTCCAATGTCCCATTCACATGCACTGAGAATCAAACCACTCAAATATTCCTCTGAAATAGACTTATAGATCTGAAGATGCTATTAGAAACATTTCTACTACTTTGCCTTATTCCATTAATGGAAGCTATCAGACCCTTGTTGAAATTAACATATTCAACCATCTACAGTGGGGAGAACAAGTATTTGATACACTGCCGATTTTTCAGGTTTTCCCACTTACAAAGCATGTAGAAGTCTGTAATTTTTATCATAGGTACTCTTCAACTGTGAGTGACGGAATCTAAAACAAAAATCCAGAAAATCACATTGTATGATTTTTAAGTAATTAATTTGCATTTTATTGGATGACATAAGTATTTGATACATCAGAAAAGCAGAACTTAATATTTGGTACAGAAACCTTTGTTTGCAATTACAGAGATCATACGTTTCCTGTAGTTCTTGACCAGGTTTGCACACACTGCAGCAGGGATTTTGGCCCACTCCTCCATACAGATCCTTCAGGTTTCGGGGCTGTTGCTGGGCAATACGGACTTTCAGCTCCCTCCAAAGATTTTCTATTGGGTTCAGGTCTGGAGACTGGCTAGGCCACTCTAGGACCTTGAGATGCTTCTTACGGAGCCACTCCTTAGTTGCCCTGGCTGTGTGTTTCGGGTCGTTGTCATGCTGGAAGACCCAGCCACGACCCATCTTCAATGCTCTTACTGAGGGAAGGAGGTTGTTGGCCAAGATCTCGTGATACATGGCCCCATCCATCCCCCCCTCAATACAGTGCACTCGTCCTGTCCCCTTTGCAGAAAAGCATCCCCAAAGAATGATGTTTCCACTTCCATGCTTCACGGTTGGGATGGTGTTCTTGGGGTTGTACTCATCCTTCTTCTTCTTCCAAACACGGCGAGTGGAGTTTAGACCAAAAAGTTCCATTTTTGTCTCATCAGACCATATGACCTTCTCCCATTCCTCCTCTGGATAATCCAGATGGTCATTGGCAAACTTCAGACGGGCCTGGACATGCGCTGGCTTGAGCAGGGGGACCTTGCGTGCGCTGCAGGATTTTAATCCATGACGGCATAGTGTGTTACTAATGGATTTCTTTGAGACTGTGGTCCCAGCTCTCTTCAGGTCATTGACTAGGTCCTGCCGTGTAGTTCTGGGCTGATCACTCACCTTCCTCATGATCATTGATGCCCCACGAGGTGAGATCTTGCATGGTGCCCCAGACCGAGGGAGATTGACCGTCATCTTGAACTTCTTCCATTTTCTAATAATTGCGCCAACAGTTGTTGCCTTCTCACCAAGCTGCTTGCCTATTGTCCTGTAGCCCATCCCAGCCTTGTGCAGGTCTACAATTTTATCCCTGATGTCCTTACACAGCTCTCTGGTCTTGGCCATTGTGGAGAGGTTGGAGTCTGTTTGATTGAGTGTGTGGACAGGTGTCTTTTATACAGGTAACAAGTTCAAACAGTTGCAGTTAATACAGGTAATGAGTGGAGAACAGGAGGGCTTCTTAAAGAAAAACTAACAGGTCTGTGAGAGCCGGAATTCTTACTGGTTGATAGGTGATCAAATACTTATGTCATGCAATAAAATGCAAATTAATTATTTAAAAATCATACAATGTGATTTTCTGTATTTTTGTTTTAGATTCCGTCACTCACAGTTGAAGTGTACCTATGATAAAAATTACAGACCTCTACATGCTTTGTAAGTAGGAAAACCTGCAAAATCGGCAGTGTATCGAATACTTGTTCTCCCCACTGTATATACTGTATAATCATACTTCCCATAGTTTTCTTCAAAGTGTTTAGCTATATTACTTGAATTTCCTACTGCTGTGTTTTGAAACGATGAAGGCGTCTTTTTTAGAAACATTTTTCTTTGTTTCTTTTGTCTCTCATGCATGCTGACCGGGAACTATAAACCTTCTTAGTGGTAATAGCTAGGGGACAAAATACCACGCCGTACATACTTGTCATCCCCAGTGAAGGTGATTATTGCTCCATAGACAGATTTCTTTCTTGTGTTTTTTATATACATTACTTTGGTTGTTTCCTCCTCCTTCTGTTTATTTTCTCTCTTTCCTCATCTTAATGTATTTGTTTGCATGTCTGGATCCACATAAAGTGTAGCTGGCTGTCATTGGTTCCATTGAGAACTGTAGCTTGGTGTCATCAATTGTTTATTTGATAATCCCTGACATTTGTTTGACCCATAGTTGTCTTGTAGTTTTGCTCATGGACTTATTAATCTTTTATTGAATATGCATCTATAATCCCGTTATACAAATATCTGACAAACATTATTATTTCTTATATTATTGTTATGTCTTTTGTCTTTTGGCAAGAACATTATTTGATAAACAATTGGTCTGACTTTTACTGCAAGGAACGCATACAGTATAATTCTTGCTTTACAATAGGCATGAGTCGACATGAGCTCTACGTCTCTGAGCAAAACACATTATGTCAACCTCCTCCCTACCTTTCCAAGTTGAGCCTGCGTTTACTCACCCAAACATCCCCCATACAACCTGCCTATGTTCCGCCCTCACTGTTTGTCACCGGTGCGCTAAACCCCCTGAATAAATCAGTTAGAGAGGGGGCTACTCTCCTGTCTGGCTACGTAGATACCAATATATTGTCCATGGCCATATACAAGTTCTAACCCTGTTCATCCATATATTGTCTGTGAACGTCACTTACCATTTACCATACATATTGTGTATGTTTTAGGGTTTGCTGCTTGTGTCATGCTGTGTTATGATGAAATATGAGTTGCTTGCCGTGTGTTTGCACTTCAAAAGGATGAGGCAAAATACCCCCCCCCCGACCTCTCCCCTCACCATAACACCAAATCTTATCACAGAGTACAGCTTGCTTTCTCTTGATTCAGAGGAAATGCTGTTTTCTCCGGTGGAGGTGGTGGCCATTTATATGTGTTGCTTTCCTTAGCATCGGAGCTCTGCCTGGGTATATGGAGATCTTGAAGGGATGTCTGACCATGTATTGTGTATGCCTGGTGTCTAGTCGGTAGACATCGTGAGGTGTTGTTTTATGCTAAGTACACTTCAATGAATTTCCATCTACCTCGATGTGCAGTGACAAACTGTTCAATGGCCCTGACTTAAATCGGAAAATGGTTGCTGGAAATCACTTTCTGGTGTCTAGGGAAAAGAACAGCAGGGTTAGGTGAACAAGTTGGCATTAAAGACAGTGTGGCCAATAAACAGACCATTTTAATAGTACAGAATCATTTTGTTGACATTTATTTGGTATTTACCTTTTGAGCACACCCAGCAAACGGGGGACATCGTAAGGACATTCGGTGACGTTCTCATTAGGTCGCTTTAAGGGTTTCGGCGAGACGTTATCCCACTGACGTTCTGAGAGTGTTCTAAGAACATGACGTTAACCTAGGAACCATAAGAGGACGTTCAGCACAGGTTCCAGTTGGTCACAGAATAACATTATAATAAGGTATTTTGATGTAAAGGTTCCTGTTTGGTTCTGATAGGATGTTATCTATAGGACATTCAATGACCACAAGGGGACGTTTCATGATGGTCAAGTGGAGGTCGCATGATGGTCCCAAAGGAACGTTCTCAGGGGACCTTTGTCTAGTTCGCTGTACGTTACCATGACACCACTAATGACCATGTCAGGACCTGTTTAAGACGTTCTCAGCTAGTTGAGATAGATATGTACATATACAGTACCAGTCAAAACTTTGGACATCATGTAGTAACCAAAAAAGTGTATTTTATTTTTTAGATTCTTCAAAGTAGCTGCCCTTTGCCTTAATGACAGCTTTGCATATTCGTGGCATTCTCTCAACCAGCTTCATGAGGTAGTCACCTGGAATGCATTTCAATTAACCCTTTGACGTGTATGATCACGTATTTGTGATCATTGTTGAGTGGTCCCTGCGGCGTACGATCTGATTGTGATTGGAACAGTAGCAACAGAACGTATGACGCAACAAACACGTCTAAACACTATTGTTGTCTGAACAGCATCTAAATATTTTTTTTACTGATGGAAAATAAAGGTCTTAAACTTTATTCCTCAATTTGAACTTTTATTGTAAAAGATAAATGTGAACTTCATCACACGGAACATATCCACAGCCAAACTCATTCCATAAACCAGTCTAAATAACAGGTTGCACTGACAAAAATCTAAACATAAGTTAGCGACCTAACAGCTAGACTAGTTTACAATGTACCACATCACTGCCCAATAGACTAATGTAATGTTGTTTAGAAAAGAAATGCTTGTCAGCTAATAGCAGCTAAATTCTTTATGATGACAGCCATGCTTGTTTACATTTGACAAGCAAACTCCCTAATCCCAGAATACCATTCACTATAATGCTGCATTCAATACAACTGAGAACTCGGAAATGTCCGCCTTTCGACCAGTGATTTCAAAACAACTGGGAAACTCTGAAAAGTTAGCTCCGACTGGGGAAAAATAGATTTGAACATTCGTCCAGTTCGGAATTCCAACTCTGGGCCTCTTTTTAGAGCTCCGACTTTCCGACCTGAAGATCACTAATGTCATGATTTTACGTTGTATTTTTCAGAGTTCCCAGTTGTTTTGAACTCGGCATAAGATGCAACTAAACAAAGTCAAAGATGGCTGGAAAATATCAACTTGGTTTGGTTCCTTTTCAGCATATTACAAATCTGCATGAACCGGAGCACATTACTTGACACATTGTTTACAGTTTTTGACCAATCACAAAGCAAATAAAATGTTATCGCCTCACAGATGATACAAGCCTACTGCCTAGCCTAGCCATGGCATGAACAAATGGTTAACCATTTTAGTCAGGTTTATGGGGGGTTTTCAGGTGCATGGGGGGTGGAAGTGGGGGGATATGATGGAGGAAATATTACTATGATGGGGGATTTATCAATAAATGGGGAGCAAACAAAGGAGAAGTGTATAAACTGAATAAAAATAAAACCCCTGGAAATTGTAAGTGGAGTTTTATACCCATTATATCTACGACCTGGCTTCACTCATGCCACGGTCTCTGCACACAATATATCTGATTACACGCACGCACCATTCAATCTGTTGCTTACATGACTTTGACCCTGTTGTCATTATCTTCCCCCTCCACCCGGCTAAAACCTATCCAAGCCATAACTCACTGCATTTGATGAGAAATATATTCCTCGTTTGGTGACAAGGCATGCATCTGTAGGCTACATATCCAGTGGTGATAATACGTTGACATGATGATCAAAATGTCGCCCCCACTATCCTAGTTTTTCCAGTGGAGAATAATGTAAATGTAATTTAAAAAATATAAAGTATTTAGGATGCCAGCACACCGGATTTAGCACCTCAGGTTTCCCACCCCATCTCACACGCGCAGCCCCTCAGAGCCAAGCTATACCAAAGCCTCTTTCAGATAATGTATAGATGATAATAATAATTATACAATACTCACTGCTACTACTATAGGAAGAGAGCTTTATAACGCCTCATATGAAGCAGACATTGCGGTATTGAAACAATGAGGGTTGTAGAGAATAGCGGCAAATGCAACAATCAAATTCTAGAACAGCAGCATAGAATGATGGTACCAAAATGACTCACGCTGTTATTAATATTTAGAACTTACGCGTCAAAAGGTTAACAGGTATGCCTTGTTAAAAGTACATTTGTGAAATTTATTTTGAGCCAATCAGTTGTGTTGTGACAAGGTGTGGGGGGAGGGGGAGGGGGGGGGGGGGGTATATAGAATATTTGGCAAGAACAGCTCAAATAAGCAAAGAGAAACAACAGTCCATCATTACTTTAAGACATGAAGGTCAGTCAATCTGGAACATTTCAAGAACTTTGAACGTTTCTTCAAGTACAGTCACAAAAACCATCAAGCGCTATGATGAAACTGGCTCTCATGAGGACCGCCACAGGAAAGGAAGACCCAGAGTTACCTCTGCTGCAGAGGATAAGTTCATTAGAGTTACCAGCCTCAGAAATTGCAGGCCAAATAAATGCTTCACAGAGTTCAAGTAACAGACACATCTCAACATCAACTGTTCAGAGGAGACTGTGTGAATCACGCCTTCATGGTTGAATTTCTGCAAAGAAACATTCTCTCAACCAGCTTCACCTGGAATGCTTTACCATCAGTCTTGAAGGAGTTCCCACATATGCTGAGCACTTGTTGGCTGCTTTCCCTTCACTTTGTGGTCCAACACCTTGTAGCATGTCCAAGAGAGAGGGTATAGACTCCACAGGGTTAGATGTGTATAAAATAAGATTGGCTGCATATAAGGACACCTTGTGAGTTATGCCGCCCCTTAGTAATCCCTTAATCCTCTCCTCCGCCCGCAGGGCGATAGCAAGAGGCTCAATAGCCATATCAAATAGGAAAGGGGATAAACAGCAGCCCTGCCTGGCCCCCCTGTGGAGAGGGAAGTAGCTGGAGGTAACATTGTTGGTGCGAACAGAAGCCACTGGGGTACAAGTACAAAATATGAATCCAGGAAAGGAATGACGGGCCAAACCCAAATCTCTCTAGTATTGTAAATAGATATTCCAACTCAACCCGGTCGAAAGCCTTTTCAGCAAGAGAGACGACAACCTCTGGCTGTTGAGTTGAGAGATCATTAAATAGCCGGCACATATTTTAGAAAGATTGCCTACCTGAGATAAATCCGGTTTGATCAGAGTTAATTATATTAGGCTTCATTGTCTCTAAACAGCACGAGAGGACCTTAGTGAGAATTTTATAAATGCACCATAAAAGGCTTATAGGGTGGTATGTGTCAGGGCCTGACTGAGGTGGGAGTAGGATGGCCACAGTCAGGACCTGACTATAGTTCAGGGAGTCATTGTTGAGTTTGGCCAATCCACAATTAGAGGCAGCTGTCTTGAGTTGTCTCTAATTGGGGATTCCCGAAGGACCCCCATATAAACTGGGAGGGGGGGGGGGGGTTGTGGGGTCCTTGGGACGCGAGGGACGAGGAGGAGGAGCAGCTGAGGAGATATTTCGGGTGGGCCGTGGAGGATGACAAGAGAAGGTGCTTTCAGTTTCCAGCCCCAGCACCAGGTCCGGTGGACAGCTTCCTGCACCCGGCCTTGGTGGCCCTTCCTCCCGCCGTTCGGAGGATAGCTTTGAGGCCAGACTGGCAATATGGAAGGAGTGGCTTGCTCTCCTCCACAAACAGGAGAGGGAGGTCACTGAGCTGGAGCTCCTCGCCACTCCAGTCCGAGGCAGGCAATGCACAATTGAAATCTCTGACCAATATCAAATGATGAGAGTTAAGGTCGGGAAGTGTTGCAATGAGGTCAGAGAAATAGAGCGTCACCTCAGTTAGGACCATAGAGGTCAGCCAGAATAACTTGTGTGCTAAACAACTTCCCCATCACTATAATATATTTTCCATTAGTATCTGAGATTACTGTGGAGGAGACAAACAGGGTGCCTTTTCTTATAAGGATGGCTGCCCCTCTGGCCTAAGCACCAACGTTAGAGTGAAATATTTGGTCTGCCAATTCTCTCTTTAGTTTGTGGTCGCTGGAGCGGAGATGGGTCTCTTGGAGAAAAACAATGTCCGAACTTAAGGACTTAAGATGAACATGCACTCAGCTACGCTTGACCACCTGGATAATTCCTTTCAAGTTCCAGCTGATAAAGCAAGTCCAAGTCAATTAGGCATAGTCATAGTAATCAGAAATGAATGTCAGTATGATCACATGGTCAGTGTGCTGAAAGGTCACAGTAATAAATTATAAAGAAAATAAAAAACATCTAAAAACAACAAAATACCCAGAAAACCTTGGACCCTACGCTGGCCTTCCCCCTGTTGGAAGACTGCATCTACCTCTCCTAGACTAGAGCTAAATGCTACCATGTTAAACTGAGCCTCAGTAGAGCTCTGTCCAGGACCAACATAATGAAGTTTACACCTAGAGAAGGGATTCTGGAGGAACCACCTCAGTTATAATGTATCTTAAAACAATATATAAAAAGGGAGGTATAGGTACAATATATAAATAAAACATTTAGATAAGTAAATAGGAAACCCAGTAAAATTCAACATTTGTATAAATGTAACCCTCTGCTGAACATCCTAACAAGCCAGAACACTGAGAAATGACTGGCAAACGCTTGGTAATTAATACCCGTCCTGCAGTGGTCACTCTGCAATACAACCTGCGGTCCCGTACCAGCCGCCACCAAGCACCAAGGCGGACCAACCAGTCAAATAGTAAATAATAATACACCTGGTCCTTTGGGAGTATAAACTTGTAGGTATTAAACATGCTCACGGTATGTTAAGGTATCCTATTATGGCATGGAAAGAGCTCAGTGGCTAACTTTAGGTAGCGACTAGGCTAATTAGTACCAGACCACCTAGCACCGAGGCTGTACAGTCGCAGCTAGTTGGTAAAAGCTAGTTGTGCCATGTACTGTAAATAAAATACTGTTCAAACTATATTGTCCTTAACTATATTGTGAGAACATGTCACCCTATACATACCATCATTGTTCATAACGTTAAATTACTGGATGAATAATTGCATTTTTTTGGCAGCAGGGTGGAGGCACGTTTCTAATCAAGATGAGTTCACTAGTTGGTCCGTAGTCGCGTTAGAATGGCTAGCGTTCCCCCGGCGCTGTCTGTTCTCGAGGTCCTCGACCATGGAAGTGTCACCACTGTAAGTATTTGTTCCATCTTCCAGGCTATTGGTGTCATGTTTCACCAAGTATTCTTTAACGGAGTAGATATTTGTGTTGACCTCGGTGGAGAGAATAGTTATTTGTGCTTATAGGTCAGCTGATAGTGACTCCACCTTAGCCAGCACAGTCTGTTCAGACTTAATGATAGCCGCCGTTACCATGGCTAGGTCAGGGGGGTCAGAGTCCGTGTCAGGTCAGCCTGAGGCTTCAGCAGAGGCCTGATCCTTTGTGACTCGTGGCCGTTGTTGTTTCGACATTTTACCACCTACGAATTCTCAGAAGGCAGCCTGACCTCTGCCCCCTTTTTCTCCGTAATTTTTTCACTCAAATTATTTGGGCCTGGTCTCGAAAGCAGTATATCCTTCACGTTAGACTCATTATAGAAAAAATCTTTGTTCAGTCCCAGGTGAGTAATCGCTGTTCTGATGTCCATAAGCTCTTTTCGGTCATAAGAGACGGTAGCAGCAACATTATGTACAAAACAAGTAAAAAAAATAAGTTGCAAAAAAACTAACAACCAACACCTCTGAAGCAATCTGTAGGACACAGTATATTTTACATGTGTTATCTTGTTGTTATTAGTCCCGCCCTTCAGCTCCATTTAACTCCTCCCATCTATCTCTTAACACCATCCATATTGGATTTCTATTTACCACATATTTTTCAACTGTAATGTTTCACAAAAGTTCTGAATCTTTCTATTCTCTTAGTGTCTACAAATTGTAAATTAAAGAAACATTTTTGCTGAAAGTATTATATTATCGATCGATTGATTATGACTTTTCAAATCGCCCAGTAGTGCCTTGAGCCTCTTGGTATAATGGGTATGACAATTGTAGGGGCCCTGAATTCCAGAATTCACTACAAAGTGATAGAACTCTCTATTTCCCACTATTTGACCAGTTTTATATCTAGTATGATCTGTAGTAATGGGCTTTACAATTTTCGATGACAAAACCCACTAACAGTGTTTTATGGTGACAGTTAATTATTTCATTATTTAGTGGTATAAAAATCAATGCCTCATTAAAAGCACAAAGACTTTTCGACAAGATATTGCAGAAGAAAAGGGAGTCATGAGAAGACAACAACACCTGTAGACAATGGAACGCTTAAACAGAAGATTATTGATTTCAAAATGCTTATTGAAGGATAGCTACATCATTCAGAGTTGATTAGTCAAGACACAAAAGTATAGGCTACTCTTGTGTGTGTCTCAAGTATTACCTCATGCCTTTGAGGGATAACACTATCCACCTGGGCTAAATAAGAATCTAATTATGAATCAATCTGGTAATACAGTAAATATAGGCTAAAAGTTCATTGGTAATAGGCCTCTGTTGTTGGGCCCATTTCAAGGAAGTCGACATCACAAAGGTATTCTGTATCTGAGAATCATTGGATGTTGCCCCCTACAGTTCAAGTCAGACTGTGCAAAGCCTTCACAGTGCAAGATAACTTATTTTAATGCAAATGAGTGCCGACAACGTCTATTCCAGAATTCACTACAAAGTGATAGAACTCTCTATTTCCCACTATTTGACCAGTTTTATATCTAGTATGATCTGTAGTAATGGGCTTTACTTAGTGAAAGAAAAAGAAAAAGAAAGATATCATGTTTCTGTCAACACATGTGTGGCAAGGACCACCCCAACAATCCTGTTTTTATGTCCAAAGAAGCCTGTTTCATAGCTGAAATGCTCTTTGAGGACAAGCACTCAGTTCAGGACAACCCAAACCATCCTGTTTTTATGTGGTATACATTGTAAACAAAGCAGATACATGTAGGGCATGTCCTTTTTATCCAGACTGGAACAAAAAATAAGCCAGATATTGGCTTTCAGAGCCTTTAACGTACTGTGTGTCCCGCTGACCTAAACAAACATCGGTGTTGACATTTTGTTCGGACGCCTAGTCTTGGTACCAATAGCGTTGTGCGTTGTTTACATTGGCGATAAATCACGTTAATCTGAGTCCATCTGACCCAACGCTACAGTGCTCAGATTGTAATCCCTTTAGAGGCACAAAGCATTGTGGCTCTAATCTGCCAGACAATAGCCCTCCAGTCAGCGCATGTTTCCTGTCACATCCCACCGCTGCCACCAGTGTCACTCATCCCTGCCACCCTGCTGTAATCCATCTGCCCACAGATGCGCTGTTAATGAAGTTTGACACGCTCTTTCCATTAAGAAGCATTACAGGAGATCTCAGGAAATGTGAGCAACTAATGTGGCAGCCTGTGGAATCAATCCATCCCTATATGGATGAGCTTACGTTTTAATATCATGGGTTTTAGTCATAATTCCTTTTTGATACTTAACTTTTACCTCAGCCCAAAGTAAAAGGCTTTACATATTTATTTTAAGGCAAACAACCATGTCTGTGGGAGTGCACAGTGATAATTTAATCAGGGAAAGATTACAATTTTTATGATGATGGATCAAGGGTTCTGTGTTAGGTAGCCAGTGACTCAAGTCTTACGGGAACCCTGCGATTTAAAAAGTCTGATTTTCAATATTCCAGATATCCTCATAAAAGACGACTCAAGATGGGTATATTGTGATCATTTTCACTGCATCCCCTGTTTCTGTGGGAACTGCAGGCATAATGGGGCTAGATATACTGTATATTGTTTATATGAAAACCTACAAGCTATGTCTATGACATAATATTTCGATTAGTATAGGGGAGATATGAGAACAGATTGGTTCGGTCAGGGCCCTGTTAGGTAAGTAAGTCTGATTGACGGCAAATCAAGTTGCAGAGTAACACGCCATTTTGACAGCCATATGCCACAAGCTCTTTGGATGGACACGAACATAGTCGTCTTTATTATATACGGTAAACTGAGTCGTGTGTTTTCCCCATTTTCAATTTTTAGGTTAAGTCTATGTAGTTTACATTCAAAGTAATTTAAAATTAATGTTTAGTAAGATTATTCATAAGTGTATCCCTTATGCACAACTTAGTAACTCTCCTGAGGTTAAAGTTCACCGGCTGTAAATGTATTGGCCTGGAAAGGTAATGCTAAGACTTATAGCTTTGAGTAATGTTACGGCCTGGCACTAAGAGAACGGTCAGATAAGGATGCTCAACCTCTGTGACACCTGATCCAGCGTTGGGAGATATAATGTCTTTGAGTGTTACTGACTCTTTGGAGAACACTGTCTTTAATAAACCTTCAAAATACCGTTGTGGTATTGGACTCCAGCATTTCCACAGCTGAACAATCTACATTCCTAACAGCACATATTGTAGAGTTAAGGGTTTGCGAGCTACTGTAAGTCAAGGTGACGCTCAGTATACCTGTGTGTAGCAATAAAAGACAGGAAGATAGACCTCAAACTGTTTAAACCTTGTGTCAAAAGGACATTTTTCAATCAAAAGTCCAAGACATGCCAATGTTATATTCAAAGGATATTTTGTACAAAGGGATATGTAAAAGAGAGGCTAGAAATATGACACATATTGAAATTAGTCTTACCGTGCTCTAATTGTTTATCAAGGTTGCTCATTCATTTTGGTATGTGTACAAAAGCCTTTCATTGGAATAACTCTTAATGTTCTTTCATTGGATTTGAAAGGTTCTCTTTTCGTTATGTGACATTGAAAGTTTGTATTTATCAAATTGGAAAGCGCTTTGTGGCTATGTTTTTAATATTCTCTTTCATGCTTTATTTCTTCACAATTAAGATTGAACTTCAACATAGTCAATATTAAAGCAGTTGTACACGAGAGGGCGTGTCAAACAACTTTTTTTAGAAAAAGCTGTGCTGATCTACGATACTCGGCTCCGCCTCCTCGTACCGTACCTACAACCCCAGCACAACCATGCTATAAGTTGTCTTCTCATGCCCATTGCTTTAATATTGACTATGTTGAAGTTCAGAAATAAAGCATAAAAGAGAAAATAGGTTTAAAAAAATGTCAGAACTCCTCCTGGAACATTTTAAGCTATTCCACTGAAAGGGTTTTGATAGATGTACACATGCTAAAATGAATGAGCAGCCTTGATAAACAATTAGAGCACGGTAGTAGCCTAAGTGATGTCCTTGTAACTTAGATGAACACACACATAAAATGAAAGTCCTGAGAACATCCTAAAAAAAGTCCTGACATGGTCCTCAGTAACGTCCTGGAAACTTACACAGAACCAGACAAAGGTCCCCCAGAGAACGTTCCCTTGGGACCATCATGTGACGTCCTCTTGGCCATCATAAAACGTCACTGGATGTCCCATGGAAAATGTCCTATCAGAACCAAATAAGAACCTTTTCATCAAAATACCTTATTATAATGTTATACTGCGACGAAACCGGGACCTGTACTGAGCGTCCTCTTATGGTCCTGAGGTTAACGTCACGTTTGAATGTTCTTAGAACGTTCTCAGAACATCAGTGTGATAACGTCTCGCCAAAACCCTTAAAGGGACCTAATGGGAACGTCACCTAATGTCCTTAGGACATCCCATGTTTGCTGGGATTTTACTTGTTTTTCTATTGACATTTCCTTGAATACATCCATAGAAATGTTGTTGATGCATGATTTTGCCAGTTTCAGAAAAGGTCTCATCCTGACAGAAATATTCATGTTCTAGTCTATTTTATGGGACGGAGATAGCAACTCAAAATGTAACAATGTTGCAAAGGTCGGGGGGGCAGACCGGAACGTTTGTACACACCCCCATTGTTGCAAACCAAATGTTAGGCTAGAAGCAAAGGGAAATAATGTGTTTAATAAAAGAAACGGACCTTACTCTAACTTCTGTATTTGCAGATGTTTATTTGCACGTTGATTTTCACCATTCATCTGTCCTGTGTGAGAAGCACCCTAACACAAGTTTACTAAATCTTAATTGAACTTCTTTTTATCATTAGGATTTTATCAATCAGGATATAGCCAACATTTCCGCCAACACCCCATAACAGCAACACTATACCTGATCATCTTTTCATGTGTGTCTCCCTTGCATTAGTATTAAAGACCCTGCCATTTTTTTTTGCATGACTTTGATCTTGTATTTAAACAAAAGAAAGGTTATCTCTTTACTGTGGACGTTTGTTTGTATGTGTTTGCATCTATTTGTCCGTCTGATTCAATGAGTGGGTGTGCGTGTCCTCGCATAAGGGTTGTGTGTGCATGTGTGTGTGTGTGTGTGTGTATTATTGTGTGAGTGAGTGCGTTTTGTTTATGGAGGACGGTTGCCCCAGGGTAAACTCCCTCCTCCTCTCTGTGATGTGTCTGTGCCTGTTTGTAGGCGCGTCCACCCAGGACTCGGACGCTGTGGAGCCCGAGAAGCAGGTGGACAGCACCGTCAAGATGGCCGGTGTCATCGCGGGCATCCTCATGTTCGTCATCATCCTACTTGGAGTGGTTCTCACCTTCAAACGCAGGTAAAGAGTGGTATCGAAACTCCTAGTGTGTCCATGATGCTGGAAGTAGTGTGACCTAATGTCCCATCCGCAATATGACTACAATACCTCTGTTGAGCTGAAATACCATCAGGACTAAGGAGGAAGGCATGTTTCTAGTGCAGCTGTCTGTGTCTTGTTAACATGCACACTGGCTTATTTCCATCACATCTGTCTCCTTCCTCTGTCTCTTGCTTTCCCAAACTACTCTAATCACATACTGCCCATGCCATTTTGCTATGCTAGGACACTTAGCATTAAAAAAAAGGAAAAATTCAAAACCTTATTGCTCCACACATCCAGAGACGAATGAAACTCTGAAATATCTTTACTACTGTACTTCATGACCATTAATTTGTGTCATATAGGAGAATAAATAGTATTTGATTATTTGTTAACATTTATAAACAAGGCATATATGAATTGGTAATCAGTCTGGAGACAAAACCGTGGGTGTTACAGGGCCATGGGTTAGCAATACTCACTATGCTAAACGGACAATTGGAAACAAATATTCCCATAAATAGTTAAGACCGTGTGAGGGAGAAGAAGTGCTTCGGCTCCGATATCCTAAGACGCAAGGCATGCTGGGTCATCTATATTTCATTCTTGAAACGTAGATAGTTCGGAGGCGATGTATTTTTTTATTTGCTGTGTTTTACATGGCTTTTAGCCACTATCAATTATTTGTGGCAAACTTGTCGGAAGGGAATACACCGTCCATTTAATCTTTCAAAGTAGTGTTACACATGTTGTAGAGCTTTACAAATGGACTTTGTTTTTTTTGTACTAATAACATACGAATGAATTGAATAGACAGGCAAATACTTAATGGTGATTTTATGTTTTCCTGCCTGGTAGCTTAAGCCCTTAGGGCTCTTCCAGCAAATGTGCTTTTCAGAAAGTCCAAGATAAAAACCGTTGAATAATTAACTCTCAAAAAGGTAGCGTTTTGTATCTGCGCTGAGAATAGGACTAACAAGTTAGTGAGAGAGTCGCTGTCTATTTGAATTGTTATCAGACTAAGACAACTACTGTCTCTGTAACAAGATGGGAGCTGTCGAACTCCGCAGTGCTTCTCAACAGTCTTTCAGAGAATTCTGGAAACTCAAAAGCTTTTTCTCTTGGTGTTTATTGCAGGTTTTTTTTTCTTGAAAAACATAAAACATTTAGGTTTATAAGGTAGAGGTTTATTCTAGTAATGGATCACAGCGTACACCATCAAACCAGCACATTGCAGTGGTGTGATGGTGTACGCTCACATATACAGACACCCTTCATGTGAAATCAGTGATTGAGAGCCAGACCAACACCAGCTAGGGCCCAATCATTATCTCCACTTGGACAGGTGCACATGTTGACCCAGGACATTTTTGCCCAAAACATGTCTGCCTCTGCCAGGATACTAGAACTTGGCTGCAATTGAATCTTCCAGCAAGACAATAACCCCAAGCACACATCAAAATCCACAAAGAAATGGTTAATTAGCCACAAAATAAACATTTTGCAATGGCCGTCTCAGTCTCCGGACTTGAAACCCATTGAAAAGCTGTGGTTTGAATTGAAGAGGGTATCCATAAGCGCAGACAAAGGATATCAAGGATCTGGAAGGATTCTGTATGGCGGAATGGTCTAAGATCCCTCCAAATGTGTTCTCCAATCATAAAACATTTTAGAAAAAGCCTCAGTGCTGATAGTATTTGTATTATTTATTTTTAATACAACCAATTTTTTTTCATCTTTATCAAAAGGTGTCAATAATTTTGGCCCAACTGCATGTTCGTAGAACAAAATGTCTTAAATGTCCCTTTTTCCTAATGCTAGTCTCACGCCTCTCATCTTCTTCCTCTTCCTCTTCCTCTTCCGCCCGCTAGAGAGATACACACATGGAGAACTCTGAGTGTGGGGTATTGTATGTTTATTTTTAGCTACGCATCTTAAGATCGTGCCACACCATTGTGTTTTTTAAACTCATCTGTGATCAGGTGTGTCATTCATCGCCGCCACATGCACGGAAATTCACGAGGCCATTACTTTTGGATACTCTGACCGTCTCTGTCGACCATTTGGGATTTCTATCTTTGGTCTGCTTCACTGTGATTGTAATGTCAGTCTGATTCGTTGATTTATTTTTATTTGGATCTTGCCTCATGCATTGTCAGTTGAGTATTAGATACATTATCTGCAATGAGATATTCCATAAAACGATCAAATTGACAAGCCATAGGATGAACTTGGACCATTGCATTACCATATTAAATGGCCTTAATTATCATTTTTATGCCTTGCATTGCAAGTATACCTTTCAATAAGGTTTTTATTCATAATTTGCAACAATGAATCGCTCAAGCAGCTACTCTTTACCTGCACTTACCCACCAAGTGGAGGGCTTAAAACTCTGCCAATGTCAAATTGGTAATTATTTTCCACAAAGAATGCCATCTTTGGAGTGGTGCACTAATTCAAATTCATTAAGCATTCACCACCACAGCAGGTTTGTTTGCTGAGTGGGTTGTGTTCATTACTGTATGCTATATACAAACACACACACACCACACATGTTATTCACATTACTATGGGCATGTGTGTGTTTCTTTGTGGTTCAACAAGAAGCGGCATGTTACACTGAGTTTATCCTCTAATAATCTAAAGCTATCAATTGAATCATGACAAAAAAGCAAATTATATACAGATATATAGCATTTGCACTGGCTGCCAAATCACAGAAGTAAGAAAATGCTCCTTGCTGTAATCTCTTAAAATAGCCCCACTCCAACTAATTTCCAAAACAACAAACTTCAGCAGCCTCGTTTCCGTTAGCAGATCCCATCGCTTTACCAGTACTAATTTGCTCCGATTTTGAATCCTCCTTACAGTTTTTTACGATCACTTTGTCACTCTAGACACAAAACTCACAACCAATGATCAAAATGCACATTTTTCAAAACTCTAACCCTTTTCTCAATTGCTTGGATACAATACACATAAAACTTAGTTCATTTGTTCATTCAACAAAAATCACCTGTTCAATATGACACAACTTAACATCAAAGTACTACTATTTCAAAAGGCAATTCACACATTACATTTCAAATGAGTGTCTATTCATTTCCTTACAATGATCTAACTATCAATTGATACAACTGCTCAAAATGATAAGTAACTGTTGCATTACTCTTAATGCATAGTTGTATGGAAACAGAGAAACAATCTTCCATGTTTACAATAAATCATGAAAGTGTCAAGATAACGAGATTCATTGTCACCAATTAGCGTGGAGCATGAACCAATTAGGCTACATATCCATCAGACACTGTGTCTATGGTCCCAAATACTGTACCACCTTTTCAGACTATTTACAGTATTGACAGTACTGCACTGTATAGATCAGGCCCTTGTAATTGCTTGTCCAATTCTGCCAACTTGTTACTGATGATTGAGTGCACATTGTGGAATGAGTATATAAAGAGTTGATTGGGATCCAATTGCAAGAGCATAGTGATACGTAACATGGAGCCAGCAGGTGATCCAGGTCACAATGGAGGTCAAGCAGTGGTGGGAGGAAGACGAGGAAGACGAGGAAAACGTGTTGGTCAAAGGAATGGCAGGGAACAGGCACCCCTTCTGAGAGGTGGTCGTGGGCCTCGTTTGAGAGGTGTGGCGGAACGTGGTAGAGGACAGGCACCCCTTCTGAGAGGTGGTCGTGGGCCTCGTTTGAGAGGTGTGGGGGAACGTGGTAGAGGACAGGCACCCCTTCTGAGAGGTGGCCGTGGGCCTCGTTTGAGAGGTGTGGGGGAACGTGGTAGAGGACAAGGCCACGGACCAAGACAGCGGCAGCAACAGCATAGAGTGTCCAATGAAATTCGGGCAATAGTTGTAGACCATGTCATAAATCATGGCATGACAATGACTGAGGCGGCTACAATGATACAACCAAACCTCAGAAGGTCAACCGTGGCCTCAATAATCAGAACTTTCCGCAATGAGAACCGGTAAGTTATCAGCACTAAACATTATGCTACTCTCAATAGTCAAATGACTGCATACCAATGTGTATCACAGAATAGGTGATGTGACCAAGTGTCTTCTTACTCTAATGTTCCCTGTAGAATTGTGACCAGGCCAAATAGTGGAGGCAGAGGCAAGATTCTAACTGACCAACAAGAGCAGGCTGTGGTCCATTTGGTTCGGGACAGAAATTATATTCGCCTTACAGAAATTCGCCAGCATATCTTGGACAATGAAGACATGTTCAACAATGTGGGATCCATAAATTTGCCGACCATCACAAGTTCATATATTTGGATGAGGCAGGTTTTAATCTGGCCAAGACAAGGAGGAGAGGTCGGAATTTGATTGGCCAGCGGGCAACCATCCAAGTACCTGGACAACGTGGGGCCAACATTACCATGTGTGCGGCTATATCAGAAGATGGTGTGGTGGGACGAAGACCTCATATTGGACCATATAATGCAGCTCTCCTTGTCACCTTTCTTGATGAGCTCGATCAGGTTTGTAGAGCTGAAGGTGTGACCTATGTCATCGTGTGGGACAATGTCAGGTTCCATCATGCTCATGTGGTGCAAGCATGGTTTCAGGCCCATGCACAATTTACCACCCTGTATTTACCCCCATACTCTCCCTTCCTTAACCCATTGAGGATTTTTTCTCCGCATGGAGATGGAAGGTTCATGATAGGCACCCTCATGAACAAGTCACTCTTCTCCAGGCCATGGATGACGCCTGCAATGACTTCACAGCAGACCAGTGTCAGGCCTGGATTCACCATGCCCGAAGGTTTTTTCCAAGATGTTTGGCTAATGAAAACATCCATTGTGATGTAGATGAGAACCTGTGGCCAAATCTACAACACAGAGTTGATGACAATGTAGAAGTACAGTAATCACTCCTGTTTTGTTTCTTACAGTACAAGCAAGTTGAGGAACACTGCATTTGATGTTTTACAGTACTGTCTTTTCTTTTCTATTTCATAGCTAATTATTTGATTCAAATAAACCTATGTTGTGATTGTACTGTAGTGTTTTGCATCAATATATTACAAACTTTGTTCAATGATTCCACTGTGTCTGTAGTATTCTCTCTACTACTGCAGTACTTTTACAGGGATGTATTTACTGTACATGTAGTACCATAATGAAACCTGTATCACCTATTTTGTTCTACAATATTTAATGATTGTAGGAACAATGACACAGTGAAACTATCGGTTGCTTGTGTGTGGGTGATCTATAGTTATGTTTCAATGGTATTTCACAGTAAATTTGTTTTTTGAA
This sequence comes from Thymallus thymallus, assembly GCA_023634145.1. Taxonomy (NCBI): domain Eukaryota; kingdom Metazoa; phylum Chordata; class Actinopteri; order Salmoniformes; family Salmonidae; genus Thymallus; species Thymallus thymallus. Next base: position 45,330,942 of record CM042410.1, read on the forward strand.
CCAATGATTGTGCAAGTGCAAGATTTCTTTAAAGATGTGAATGCACAGTGCAATGTTTTGAACATTAGACAGCCTGTGTTACAAGTGATAACCGTTTTGAGTTTTGTGTCTAAAGTTTTGAAAAATGACATCAAGGTTCTGAAAATAGTAGCAAAGTGATTGTAAAAAACTGTAATACCACTGTCAGGTTCTGACTGTGGCTAGGTCTGGCTCCCTCTAGTGGGGGAGTTGGAGAGCCACGGTTAGAGCTTGACAGTTCACTGGGTGTTGGTGGTGTGTGTTAATTTCTATCCCCAATTAGAGACAGCTGTCTCGTGTTGTCTCTAATTGGGGATTCTATTTAAGTTCCTGTGTTTGTCACCTGGGTGTGGGTTATTGTGTGTGTCAGTGTGTGTCAGTGTGTGTCAGTGTGTGTCAGTGTATGTCCTCCAGTTCACGGTTAGTACCTTTTCTTTTCTTGTTTTGTGTATTTAATATAAAATAAAAAGGAATGTCGCTCCACCAACGCTCTGTCTATCGTCCCGTCAATACGAGCCGTGACAACCACTTCAGTTCAGACAATGTACCTTTCAGAACATTAAGACGGGGTAACCAAAGACAATTATACATGTATTGGTGCCCGGGCGCAGCAAAGGCTGTTGATATTATAGATGAACTCCCTGCAAGGCCGTCCAGTCATGGGCTGAGTGAGTTAAGTATCAATTCAGTCGCAGCCAATCCCAGTCCGTTAGCCATTCATTGCCCATTCATGCAGTGTTCTTGTAGCAGCAGCGAACCTCGCCCTTGTCTGCTGATACAACGCCAAGGTCTCCTGAGTTGTGACATGTGGAACCCTTTATAAATAATGGATGGGCAGAGGGGTAAACATCTGATGGTCCACACATGGCTGTGGTGTCAGCTAATGGTTGTCAGTGGGGACATGGACACACACACACACACACACACACACACACACACACTGTCAGCCTCAACAGCCTTATCTCTTTCTACATCCTGTTTGTGTGTGTGTGTAATGTGTTCCTGACCATTGCTCCTGCTGGGATGGCCATACAGAGAGAATGACATTCCCACACACAGATATGAGAGCTGGAGGGTTTCCACAGATGGATTGTGGGGTGATGAGGGAAGATAATGTATCACTGTGTACATAGCTGAGGTCATTGAAATCCCTAATGTTAGACTATCAATGCATCATAGCCATTAGGAATGGCAAGATATAGTCATTGCTGCAGTCAACCAATGGTTGATCTACTATCTATACAAAGTATCAGTGTAGATGAAAGACATGAAATAAGATAATGCCGTATTCTGTAAATCTACGGTGCAGAGGGAGGTATTTGGTTTAGTTTTTTCCTGAGATTTATTGTGTGTTCAGTGAAAAGATTGTTAATCTGGTTCGACGTTGTTCTGTTTCTGTCACTGGATTTGTCATCCATCTGTGAAAGTGTCTGCTTGCCTTTCATTTACATTAACGTATGTGTGTGTGGTATAATGAAACGTGTTTACAATTAGTGTGTTTGTGTTTGTGTGTGTGTGTGTGTGTGTGTGTGTGTGTGTGTGTGTGTGTGTGTGTGTGTGTGTGTGTGTGTGTGTGTGTATGTTGTGTCTAGTGTGTGTGTGTGTGTGTGTGTGTGTGTGTGTGTGTGTATACAGCAATGGTAAGTTGTTACTCTTATTTTACAGCATCGTTCATAATGCATTACCAGGGATGTGAATTACCAGATGCATTCTTAGTAATTCATAATGCATTACCAGGGATGTGAATTACCAGATGCATTCTTAGTAATTCCTTCATAATGCATTACCAGGGATGTGAATTACCAGATGCATTCTTAGTAATTCCTTCATAATGCATTACCAGGGATGTGAATTACCAGATGCATTCTTAGTAATTCCTTCATAATGCATTACCAGGGATGTGAATTACCAGATGCATTCTTAGTAATTCATTCATAATGCATTACCAGGGATGTGAATTACCAGATGCATTCTTAGTAATTCCTTCATAATGCATTACCAGGGATGTGATTTACCAGATGCATTCTTAGTAATTCCTTCATAATGCATTACCAGGGATGTGAATTACCAGATGCATTCTTAGTAATTCCTTCATAATGCATTACCAGGGATGTGAATTACCAGATGCATTCTTAGTAATTCATTCATAATGCATTACCAGGGATGTGAATTACCAGATGCATTCTTAGTAATTCCTTCATAATGCATTACCAGGGATGTGATTTACCAGATGCATTCTTAGTAATTCCTTCATAATGCATTACCAGGGATGTGAATTACCAGATGCATTCTTAGTAATTCATTCATAATGCATTACCAGGGATGTGAATTACCAGATGCATTCTTAGTAATTAATTCATAATGCATTACCAGGGATGTGAATTACCAGATGCATTCTTAGTAATTCATTCATAATGCATTACCAGGGATGTGAATTACCAGATGCATTCTTAGTAATTCAATCATAATGCATTACCAGGGATGTGAATTACCAGATGCATTCTTAGTAATTCATTCATAATGCATTACCAGGGATGTGAATTACCAGATAAATTCTTAGTAATTCATTCATAATGCATTACCAGGGATGTGAATTACCAGATGCATTCTTAGTAATTCATTCATAATGCATTACCAGGGATGTGAATTACCAGATGCATTCTTAGTAATTCATTCATAATGCATTACCAGGGATGTGAATTACCAGATGCATTCTTAGTAATTCCTTCATAATGCATTACCAGGGATGTGAATTACCAGATGCATTCTTAGTAATTCCTTCATAATGCATTACCAGGGATGTGAATTACCAGATGCATTCTTAGTAATTCCTTCATAATGCATTACCAGGGATGTGAATTACCAGATGCATTCTTAGTAATTCCTTCATAATGCATTACCAGGGATGTGAATTACCAGATGCATTCTTAGTAATTCATTCATAATGCATTACCAGGGATATGAATTACCAGATGCATTCTTAGTAATTCCTTCATAATGCATTACCAGGGATGTGAATTATCAGATGCATTCTTAGTAATTCCTTCATAATGCATTACCAGGGATGTGAATTACCAGATACTAGATTCTTAATAATTTGTTCACGTTAACCTTTAAAGAGGAGTTTTTTGTGTGTACGTACACTGAGAGTACAAACATTAAGAACACCTACACTTTCCGTGACATAGACTGACCAGGTGAATCCAGGTGAAAGCTATGATCCCTTATTGATGTCACTTTTTAAATCCACTTCAATCAGTGTAGATGAAGGGGAGGAGTCAGGTTAAAAAATGATTTTTAAGCCTTGAGACAATTGAGACATGGATTGTGTATGTGTGCCATTCAGAGGGTGAATGGGCAAGACAAAATATTGAAGTGCCTTTGAAAGGGGTAGTAGGCGCCAGGAGAACCAGTTTGTGTCAAGAACTGCAACGCTGGCGAGTTTTTCACACTCAACATGGAGCATGGGCCAGCATCATGGGCCAGCATCCCTGTGGAACACTTTCAACACCTTGGAGAGTTCATGCCCAAATGAATTAAGGCTGTTCTGAGGGAAAAGGCGGTGTACAACTCAAAATTAGGAAGGTGTTCCTAATTTTTAGGATACTCAGTGTACTGTATATCATGGCTCTCTATAGGTGGGTAAGGGTTAAATCAATATCATTGTAGATAACAATATCATTTCATAACGAAAATATAATCCGGTGGAGTCCAACATAATGACGCAGCTCTCATGCAGTGGCGCGTTGAGAGGCGTTGTGCAGTTTTACGACAATAATAATAATATATCAATAATATTCATGGCTACCTTTGACTGCCGCAGCTCTAGCGCTCACTCCTTTAATAATATCATCAGAACAATGTTAAAAGGCCATTGAAATAGATGTAGTATCGTCTGTTCCCAAAGTGGAAGATAGAGCCTTGCAGCCTATAATGAAGCCCTCTATCAAATCACCTTTTTACTACCATGACAACCAATTCATACAGCTGCTATTTGTGTTTTCAATGTAAAACAAGTTTGGGTAGAATACAACTTAAAAGGTGTTATCTTCTCACTCGTTCAAGATGGAAGTGTCTCGTCTTAGTTCAGCGATTGGGCTAGGCCTGTAACGGTTGAGTCTGCCTTCACACCATTTGGCTCAGGTTGTTTGATTAGATAGACACTCTTAAGATTGTTTTGAGGGAAAAGGAAGGAAAAAACCCAAAGTTCTCTTGTCAAAACATACTGTATCTGCATACCAGACATACCATGTGAACCGTGTAGTGGATGAAAATGATCTGGATCAATGCCCCTCAACTGTGCTCTTATTTATTATTCAACCACCAGTTCTCATATTGTACGAGATCTTAATCCCGCCTCGCATAATCTCATAGTGAAACATAAGTAATAACCTTTTCCTGCAATGGGCTAAATCAGGGTTACACAGTGTTCCTTGGTAGTCTTAAACAAATCTACTTTGAAACAAAAGTATACACCTCACACACATGGTTATGGGCTTAAAAAAAGAAGACACCGGTCAGATATAGTTGAAATGTATTAAATATTTAGTTTGCATCCCAATATTACACTTTATATACAGTATATACTCTTGGCATTCCCTCAACCAGCTTCATGAGGAATGCTTTTCCAACAGTCTTGAAGGAGTTCCCACATATGCTGAGCACTTGTTGGCTGCTTTTCCAACTCATCCCAAACTATCTCAATTGCATTGAAGATGGTTGATTGTGGAGGCCAGGTCATCTGATGCAGCACTCCATCACTCTCATTAGTCAATTAGCCCTTACACAGCCTGGAGGTGTGTTGGGCCATTGTCCTGTTGAAAAACAAATGATAGTCCCACTAAGTGCAAAACAGATGGGATGGTGTATTGCTGCAGATTGCTGTGGTAGCCATGCTGGTTAAGTGTCACCAGCAAAGCACCATCACACCTCCTCCTCCATGCTTTACGGTGGGAACCACACATGCAGAGATCATCCGTTCACCTACTCTGCGTCTCACAAAGACACGGCGGTTGGAACCAAAAATCTCCAATTTGGACTCATCAGACCAAAGGACAGTTTCCACTGGTCTAGTGTCCATTTCTCGTGTTTCTTGGCCCAAGCAAGTCTCTTCTTCTTATTGGTGTCCTTTAGTAGTGGTTTCTTTGCAGCAATTCCACCATGAAGGCCTGATTCACACAGTCTCCTCTGAACAGTTGATGTTGAGATGTGTCTGTTTCTTGAACTCTGTGAAGCATTTTTTTGGGCTGTAATCTGAGGCTGGTAACTCTAATGAATTTATCCTCTGCACCAGAGGTAACTCTGGGTCTTCCTTTCCTGTGGCGGTCCTCATGAGAGACAGTTTCATCATAGCGCTTGATAGTTTTTGTGACTGCACTTCAAGAAACGTTTCAAAGTAAAAAAAAAACCTTCAGTATTGACTGACTTTCATGACTTAAAGTAATGATGGACGGTCGTTTCTCTTTGCTTATTTGAGATGTTCTTGCCATAATATGGACTTGGTATTTTACCAAATAGTGATATCTTCTGTATACCACCCCTACCTTGTCACAACACAACTGATTGGCTCAAACACATTAACCTCTTAAGGATCAGACCCTTACATTTTTTTGCCTAAAATGACATACCCAAATCTAACTGCCTGTAGCTCAGGATCTGAAGCAAGGATATGTATATTATTGATATAATTTGAAAGGAAACACTTTGACATGGTTGGAAATGTGAAATTAATGTTGTAGAATATAACACATTAGATCTGGTAAAAGATAATACAAAGAAAACATTTTTGTTTTGTTCCATCCTCTTTGAAATGCAAGAGAGGTCATAATATCATAATATCAGTGTGTGAAAAGTTTCAGATTGATCCAGTGAAGCATAGCAATACTGGACTATTTTGTACCAAGTCTGCCCAAAAGGAAAGAAATTCCACAAATGTACTTTTAACAAGGCACACCTGTTAATTGAAATGCATTCCAGGTGACTACCACATGAAGCTGGTTGAGAGAATGCCAAGAGTTTGCAAAGCTGTCATCAAGGCAAAGGGTGGAATTTTTTGGTTACTACATGATTCCATATGTGTTATTTCATGTCTTCACTATTATTCTACAGTGTAGAAAAACCCTGTAATGAGTAGGTGTGTCCAAACCTTTGACTTGTACTGTACATCAAGGAAGACTGAAATATAACAAAACCTTTTGACATAGAAAACACAGGATTTTCTGCTTCTTTTTGGGGGGTAAATATTAATAACATTCCACCCATGAAGCCACTATGCAATTTGACTGCAGGGAAGTGCTACCAGGACTATCAGATTGCTATGCAATCTGGTTTCCGAGCTGGTCATGGGTGCACCTCAGCTACGCTCAAGGTACTTAACGATATCATAACCGCCATCGATAGAAGACAGTACTGTGCAGCCGTCTTCATCGACCTGGCCAAGGCTTTCGACTTTGTCAATCACCGCATTCTTATTGGCAGACTCAACAGCCTTGGTTTCTCAAGTGACTGCCTCGCCTGGTTCTCCAACTACTTCTCGGACAGAGTTCAGTGCTTAAAATCGGAGGGCCTGCTGTCCGGTCCTCTGGCAGTCTCTATGGGGGTGCCACAGGGTTCAATTCTTGGGCCAACCCTATTCTCTATATACATCAACGATGTCGCTCTCGCTGCTGGTGACTCTCTGATACACGTCTACGCAGACGACACCATTCTGTATACATCTGGCCCCTCTTTGGACTCTGTGTTAACTAACCTCCAAACAAGCTTCAATGCCATACAACACTCCTTCCGTGGCTCCAACTGCTCTTAAATGCTAGTAAGACCAAATGCATGCTCTTCAATAGAACGTTGCCTGCACCCGCCCACTGGACTATCATCACTACCCTCGACGGGTCTGACTTAGAATTTGTGGACACCTACAAATACCTAGGTGTCTGGTTAGACTGCAAACTCAACTTCCAGACTCATATTAACCATCTCCAATCCAAAATTAAATCTAGAATCGGCTTCCTATTTCGCAACAAAGCCTCCTTCACTCATGCTGCCAAATATGCCCTTGTAAAACTGACTATCCTACCGATCCTTGACTTCGGCGATGTCATTTACAAAATAGCCTCCAACACTCTACTCAGCAAATTGGATGTAGTCTATCACAGTGCCATCCGTTTTGTTACCAAAGCCCCATATACTACCCACCACTGCGACCTGTATTCTCTCGTCGGCTGGCCCTCACTACATATTCGTCGCCAAACCCACTGGCTCCAGGTCATCTATAAGTCTTTATTAGGTAAATCCCCGCCTTATCTCAGCTCGCTGGTCACCATAGCAACACCCACCCGTAGCATGCGCTCCAGCAGGTATATCTCACTGGCCACCCCCAAAGCCAACCACTCCTTTGGCCGCCATTCCTTCCAGTTCTCTGCTGCCAATGACTGGAACGAATTGCAAAAATCCTTGAAGCTAGAGGTTCCTATCTCCCTCAGTAACTTTAAGCATCAGCTGTCAGAGCAGCTTACCGATCACTGCACCTGTATATAGCCCTTCTGTAAATAGCCCATCCTACTACCTCATCCTGTATATAGTCCTTCTGTAAATAGCCCATCCTACTACCTCATCCTGTATATAGTCCTTCTGTAAATAGCCCATCCTACTACCTCATCCTGTATATAGCCCTTCTGTAAATAGCCCACCCTACTACCTCATCCTGTATATAGCCCTTCTGTAAATAGCCCATCCTACTACCTCATCCTGTATATAGCCCTTCTGTAAATAGCCCATCCTACTACCTCATCCTGTATATAGCCCTTCTGTAAATAACCCATCCTACTACCTCATCCTGTATATAGCCCTTCTGTAAATAGCCCATCCTACTACCTCATACCCATATTTATTTATTTTTAACTTCTGCTCATTTTCCACTCCAGTATCTCTATTTCCACATCATCATTTGCACATTCCATCATTCCAGTGATTATGCTAATCTGTAATTTATTTCGCCACAATGGCCTATTTATTGTCTTCCTAACCTTACTGCATTTTACACTACATTTGCACTCTGTATATATACAGCGGGTGAAATAAGTGTTGAACACGTCACCATTTTTCTCAGTAAATATATTTCCAAAGGTGCTATTGACATGAAAGTTTCACCAGATGTTGGTAACAACCCAAGTAATCCATACATACAAAGAAACCAACACAAATACGTTTAGAAATTAAGTTATGTGTAATAATGTGAAATGACACAGGGAAAAAGTATTGAACACATGAAGAAAGGGTGGTTCAAAAAGGCATGGAAAGCCAAAACAACAGCTGAAAACTATCAGTAATTAAAAAGCAATCCAGCCCCGTCAGTGCAAATTAATATCAGCTAGTTCAGTCCCAACTGATGGCCTACAAAAAGGTCTCATTGCCAAGGTGTCACACAAGACACATCTCATGATGGGTAAAAGCAAAGAGCTGTCTCAAGACATTCGCAACCTAATTGTTGCAAAACATAATGATGGCATTGGTTATAGGCACATTTCTAAGCTTCTGAATGTTCCAGTGAGCACTGTTGGGGACATAATACGGAAGTGGAAAGACAATCATTTCACCATAAATGTGCCTCGACCGGGTGCTCCTCGCAAGATTTCTGACAGAGGAGTGAAAAGAATAATCAGAAGAGTTGTCCAAGAGCCAAGGACCACTTGTGGAGAGCTTCAAAAAGACCTGCAATTAGCAGGTACTGTTGTCTCAAAGAAAACATGAAGTAATGCACTCCACCGCCATGGCCTGTATGCACGCTCACCACGCAAGACTCCATTGCTGAAAAAAAAAAAAGCATGTTGAAGCTCGTTTAAAGTTTGCTGCATAACATTTGGAAAAGCTAGAGAATATAGTGTGGTCAGATGAGAGCAAAATTGAACTGTTTGGATGTCATAATACACACCATGTTTGGAGGAGAAATGGCACTGCACTAAAAACACCATACCAACAGTGAAGTTTGGAGGTGGGAACATCATGGTGTGGGGCTGCTTTTCAGCAAATGGTACTGGCAAACTTCACATAATTGAAGGAAGGATGAATGGCCAATTTACGAGGAGCACCTGGTCGAGGCAAATTTATGGTGAAATGATTGCCTTTCCACTTCCGTATTATGGCCCCAACAGTGCTCACTGGAACATTCAGAAGTTTAGAAATGCGCCTATAACCAATGCCATCATTATGTTTTGCAACAATTAGGTTGCGAATGTCTTGAGACAGCTCTTTGCTTTTTCCCATCATGAGATGTGTCTTGAGTGACACCTTGGCAATGAGACCTTTTTGTAGGCCATCAGTTGGGACTGAACCATCTGATATTAATTTGCACTGACGGGGCTGGATTGCTTTTTAATTACTCATAGTTTTCAGCTGTTGTCTTGGCTTTCCATGCCTTTTTGAACCTCCCTTTCTTCATGTGTTCAATACTTTTTCCCTGTGTCATTTCACGTTATTACACATAACTTAATTTCTGAACTTATTTGTTTTGGTTTCTTTGTATGTATGGATTACTTGAGCTCTTACCAACATCTGGTGAAAATTTCATGTCAATAGCACCTTTGGAAATATATATACTGAGAAAAATGGTGACGTGTTCAATACTTATTTCACCCGCTGTATTTTTCTATTGTGTTATTGACTGTACGTTTGTTTATTTCCCATGTGTAACTCTGTGTTGTTTTTTGTTGCACTGCTTTGCTTTGTCTTGGCCAGGTCGCAGTTGCAAATGAGTACTTGTTCTCAACTGACCTACCTGGTTAAATAACCAGGTAGGTTATAAAAAAATATTTAAAAAATCAAACAGAGGACAGGATTGAAGAGAAATTCCATTGAATCCAATATTATATCTGACTGCAGCACATAGGACTTTAATGTTGATTCCATTAATCCTTGATTATTCGCAATTGTCAAAATGTCATGGCCAAATCAACACATTCATTCCATATTTGGTTTAATGTTACTTAAAGGTGATTTGGCCATTTAAAAATGTCACAATTCCCCCTACAGCTTCCATTGATTGTTAGCTTAGTGGTGGATAACGTTAGCTGAAGTTTGTGCCTGTTTAAAGAAAACCGAACCATGGATTACAATTTCTCCTAGCCCATAAAGATAGATAGATAGATAGATAGATAGATAGATAGATAGATAGATAGATAGATAGATAGATAGATAGATAGATAGATAGATAGATAGATAGATAGATAGATAGATAGATAGATAGATAGATAGATAGATAGATAGATAGATACTGTATTGATCCTCTGGGGGGGAATTTCATTGTCAAGCAGCTACAACGAAAATACACAAAAGACAGATACACGATACAGCAGTATGAAAAAGTATAGAAATACAAGAAGTATGGAGTGCTAAAAGCTATAAAAAGACATTGCATAGTATGGGTGGTTGGCTGAATATGTACACTAAACATTGGTGGATGGTTAACTATACTATACAGGTCGATGGCAGAAAATGCATATGATATGTACATAACTACATTTTAAATCGAGAACCATTAATATCAAGTTGTAAAATCCGGAAATTCCCCTTTAGTGTAGTAAGTGGGTATCAATTGTACCAAAAGAAAACTATGCTAAACACGTTATTGCTTGTCAAGTGTTGTATTTAATGCTGTAGGTATTTGTCACACACATCTACTCCTTTTGATATGTTCGATGTCAACACGTATTGGAACTACAAACCTTTAAAAGAAACAGATACCATCTGCTTTTCAGTCACAGATCTCTGTCAACGATAGCATGGCTTTCTCTCTCCATCTCACTAAACAGAATGGCAGAACAGTATGTCATTACAACATCCCCTCTACTCACTCCTCCTCCTCCTCCTCCTCCTCCTCCTCCTCCTCCTCCTCCTCTACTCACTCCTCCTCCTCCTCCTCCTCTACTCACTCCTCCTCCTCCTCCTCCTCCTCCTCTACTCACTGCTCCTCCTCCTCCTCCTCCTCCTCCTCTACTCACTCCTCCTCCTCCTCTACTCACTCCTCCTCCTCCTCTACTCACTCCTCCTCCTCCTCTACTCACTCCTCCTCCTCCTCCTCCTCCTCCTCCTCCTCCTCCCATCTCCAGTCTCCTAGTTCTATGTTCTCCCAGAACCTCACTGTCGTTTCGTTCCATCTCTCTCAAGGAGTTTCAGTTTGATGGGGAGCCAGATGTGCTATTTATTAATTATTAATAAATTAATTAATTGTGTATTGTTTTGGGTATATTTTATTTAATAAAATTATAAAATGGCTGCATTTGAGTAGAGTACTGTTACAACTATGTGTAGGAGCACCAGTACAGCCTTTACTATGAACAGAGCTCAATGGGAGGGTTGGTTTAACTGAACTGTAGACAGAGAGACAAACCCGGGCCAGCAGAGCATCGATGTCTTTAACCCGTTCTTGAAATTTTCTCCTAATGAACTAAATAACTAACTAATGCAATCTGTTTGTCATTTGTTGGTGCTCAATGTTGTCCCACTGGTCTACCTTCATGCTTCAGAAGAAATACATATTCCTACTCTTATTACCTGTAAGTAGCATTAAGGAAAGACCTTTTCCCAATGTGATGTTTCACCTTTTTATTATCCTTCTTGTTTGTCATGTTCTTGTACTACTAAACCACTGAAAACCTATTTTCAAGCCCTATAGACATGCAATTGTCCAGTTACTGTTTATAAAACACTATTGAGTATAGCAGACTACAGCTAGAGTTTAGATTATATAACTCTATGGCCTTTTCATGGTCAGTTGTACTGCAAGAAAAAGTGTTACTTCAATACTAAGTATTTTCTCAGTCAGACATGCCATGATGGACAAAGCATCTCAACGCCTACAAAAATAACATTCACCCATACCCTCCCCGCCAAACATTTTCCCGTGGCTATGTATTCAGCCATGTCTAACGTTTATTTAGGCCTATTGTAACATCCATTTTGCAAAGCCTTATGTTAGTTTAGACCTGCATGCTGCAAAGACTAGTTTCCTATCTTCAGCGAAAATGCTAGACTGCAGTAGACAGATCTAAATGTTCAGTTCCTAACGTAGCAGAACAGCTTAATCTATGCAATTACAGTGATGGCTATTACAATGTCGGCTGTATTTCACACTGGACGAATTGTTCAATTTGCTTAGTACCGAGTGTGCAGAAGCGTGGCTCTGGGATGTTTACCAGGCATGTAAAGGATTTGAAGGGTTTTCAGAATCCACAGTTCTGCTTCTGCAGCTGTATGTATGTTTCCCTTTTCCTCAAAACTCTTGAAGTATAGATGAACGTTTGTGGTTGACTCCCAGTGGTCGCTGCCTGGAGCTTACTCATGCAGGTTGAGTAGAAGGCCCACAGGCTAGTACAGGCCACAACACCGACACCCGGATGTCTAGTTCAAACAATATTTCCCTACTCACATGACCTACGTATATGAGGATGCACTGTAGGCCACTTACCTCTTTTTCTTTTCGTCCCCTGTTAATATTTTGCTACAAAGTCAGAGGAATTAAGGCTTTCTCTAATTTGAGTCTTCTCTTTGGGGTCCTACAGTGTTTTGTAGAAACAACCACACTAGCCACAATCTCTACTCCACTCTTAATTAAATAAGCTACTCTTTTGCTTGAGAAACAGCAAAAACAAGCACATTATTTTGCATCATCATTGCAAGTCTGAGGTTTCAGTCTTACATTCCAATGCCATGAGAAGCTACACCACAAGACAACTGAGGACTTAATTAACACGCTAAGTCTTTCCGAAATGCATTCCTTCAGATCTGACCCCCTCTCCTTTGTGTGTGTGCGTGTGCGGCTAAGTGCGTGTTGCATGTTGACCATGCGGTAATAGACCCATCCTGCTGAAGCGCATGCTGACTGACTCACCTCACCCACACGGCTGGCTGCTTACTCACTGTCTCGCGAAGGAGTTTTGTGATGAACATTTGCAAAAACCGAGCTTGATATGTTTCTTGGTGAGCATACGTTGTGCTGTGTATGCATGAGGAGACAAAGGTAAAGACGTAACCGCTTTCCCATGATAGAACGGAAGATGATCATTTTACTCCCATCAACTGGATTCACATCGTTAGCATGATGTGGCGGATGTCAGATGCAGATAAGATCTGATATTTTTGTATGACCAATAATATAACACGGTCATGTAGCCTACTACCACATGCTTTAACTAAACTATTATTAGTTTAATACCTAAATCACAGGGGTCACAAAGTTAGATCAACTCTGGCTTCCACTTGACTGCTTATGATAGCTGTTTAAATCAGGGATGGGGAACTCCAGTTCTCGGGGGCCTGATTTGTGTCACACTTTATCCCCAGCTAACACACTCCAATGACCAAGTAATCATGATCTTCAGTTTAAAATGCAGTGAGTTTAATCAGCTGTGTTTGCTGGGGATGGGGGGGAAAGTGTGACACCGCTCCGACCCCCCATCTCTGATTTGTCATAAGCAGTCAAGTGGAAGCCAGAGTTTGAATGGATGCTAAAAACTTTGTAGCTCCACTACCGATATTTTATTGTACAATATTTCAAGATTTTTTTCTTCCTTGTCCAAATATCTCCTCTTCTTTCTTCCACACCACTAACATTCCTCCACTTTCAAAGTAAGAATAGCAAAGTAGCCGCTATAGCCGCCAATCAATACTTGAAATTTGAAGCAGAGCTGTACAAGTACATTGTAGATTGGAGGAAAGGTCTGCCTGAAATGATGACGGCAAAAATGGTTACAGAAGAGAGATTTGATGGCTCCCTGCGTGACATCCAAGTAAAAAACCCATCACATGTCCACCACCATTCACACACACACAGACACTTCACACAGAAACACCCACACTCACGCACATTCAGAGACAGCTCCTTACTGCTGCTATATTAAGACCTGGAAACGTAATTGAGGGGAAAGAAAGGTTCCTACAGATATGACCATCTTGTTATTGCCTCTTGACTCTGTCTGAGGTTTTGCCGATGCAGCGTTTGCCGCTGTCGTTAACCCCAGCTGCTGAAGAAGCAAAGGGACGCATTTGTTTGCAAATGGAAAACAGAGTACAGACTATCATGCCTCCATATTCCACAAGACCTGTCCTGTTGAAAGACAGCTCATAAATAATTAAAGTAATTCTGTTGAATGCTTTTAACTGCAAGAGCTAAAGCATCAACCTTCGTCCTTCCAACTGATGTTAATGGAATATTTATTGCATCGCTACAGTTTATTAATCAACAGGCCTTACAGAGACCTAAACCTTTATAATAACACAAGCCTTGACTGTCTGTTCAACTTGGGAAGCAAATCGAGGAGCATTAAACTACAATGCAGATATTTGTCAATCCCACTATCACGTTTCAGGTAAGACCCAGATGCAGACTGTGTTGAAGTAACAACAGTTTATTACTAGTACAGGCGCAGGCAAAAGGACAGGTCAAGGGCAGGTAGAGGTCAGTAATCCAGATGGGTAGGGCAGAGGTACAGGACAGCAGGCAGGCTCAGGGCAGGAAGAACGGTCAAAACCGGGAAAACTAGGAAACAGGAAGTATAGAGAGACCGAACAGAGGGAAACAAAACCAACAGAGAACACAGGTATAAATACACTGGGGATAATGAGGAAATGGAGACACCTGGAGGGGGTGGAGACAAGCACACAGACAGGTGAAAGATCAGGGTGAGACAACTGGAGGGGGTGGAGACAAGCACACAGACAGGTGAAACAGATCAGGATGTGACAGCTGGAAGGGGTGGAGACAAGCACACAGACAGGTGAAACAGATCAGGATGTGACAGCTGGAGGGGGTGGAGACAAGCACACAGACAGGTGAAACAGATCAGGATGTGACAGCTGGAGGGGGTGGAGACAAGCACACAGACAGGTGAAACAGATCAGGGTGTGACACCTGGAGGGGGTGGAGACAAGCACACAGACAGGTGAAACAGATCAGGATGTGACAGCTGGAAGGGGTGGAGACAAGCACACAGACAGGTGAAACAGATCAGGGTGTGACAGCTGGAGGGGGTGGAGACAAGCACACAGACAGGTGAAACAGATCAGGTTGTGACAGCCACCACCAGTCTTTGTGGAAGATCATAATAGAGGTAACAATGATTATATACTGTAGTCTTAAACTCTTCTTTGAAACAGACTGATTAATAGTGTTTGTTAGAATATAGGCCTTTTAGCTCAAGTCAAATGGTAAGCTCCTGATGTTTTTTTTTTTATTCCTTCAGAACAGTCCAATTAAGTGCCTGAGTTGCTTTGTTCCACATGGCAAGCTTCTGCACGTTTCTTTATAATATCATTGAGACATCGAAAAACGCTGAGAAACTCTTTTTCGTCCAAACAAATTATTTGCCAAATCCACAATTAGTCACTATGACTATGAGGCCCGCAATGGTCAGGAAGGTTTCTATGCCCCAATCACAGGCCAGAAATAGTGATTTCACCACATGGAATAAATCATTGCAGATTATAAAACAGAACACACCTTTTGTCTGAAACGCACCAAAATAGCCCAACTTATTTAACTACTAGATACTCAACAGTGCATAACATGGCCACCTCACTTTTTACCTTTATGCAGTAGTACAAGTTTGTATGATTTCTGTGTAGTTCAACTGCACCATTATCTGGTCTGTGTGACACTGTGTTTGTTTTGGGTGGCGGCTGAAGGAAACTGGCCAAAAAACAGAAGGAGACGGCCAGCAGCAGCAGCACCCAGCGGGAGATGGGACCGGTGGGCACGGCTGACAAGAGCACCACCAAAGTCAGCACTCTGCACAAGGACGACCCTTTCTCCACCAGCAGCCAGGACCTCAGTGGTTTCAGTGAGTCAAGCAAGACCTATTACTAAGATTGCAAAATTCCCAAAAGTTCCTCAGAGGTTTTTCAGAAATCCCGGTCTGTACCAATTCCTACCCTAGCCTGTTTTCCCTCTGGATACCCTATTTCCCTAATTTAAATACGGGGTGTTACCTTTTGTCTGGAGTTTAATTTGCACCTAATCTCACATTTTGTGTGTGCTGTTCTGTTTTGTTTGAAGGTTATCTCCTTTGGTCCACACATAATAATTAGCCAGGCAGCTGTTAGTTTAAAAGTAGCCTACTTTCATTCTCACTGTCTTCACAATACTGGAAAACCACATTCATTTACAGTGCCACGTATGGACAAATACTTCAGCGTAAAACCAAAGTGCCCTTAAGGATCACATCTGAGAATACAACATTAGGGGTGGGTTGCAAACATTTCAATTCAGCGCAATCTGAATCCACCAACATATTATGGCTCTGTTTACAAGGTTATTAGGCACCCACCCAGAAACAGTAGTAATACCCATGAGTGGATGCCAATTTATCTTCTCCAAATGGATTCCATTTTAGCTCCAAATCAAGTTACTGTAAATACTTTTCAATAACACAGTCAGGAACAGGCGAATAAGGTTTGGCCATTTTCTCAGAGCTATAGGTGTGGTCGAGCCTGCTGTGTGCCAGTAATTAGGAGGTTCCTCTCAGAAGCTTTTTCTGGAGAAAATGTCACACTGGCCTTTGGGAAGAGATTAATTTTAAAGTTCGGGTCAGTTGGAGAAAAAGTCTCAACTAATATATACGGTAATTGCCTTCAACACACTGTCCATACTTCAGCTCTGCATCTAACCCAACTAATTACGAAAAGTCCCTATTAGCCTTTAAAACGTAAGAAGAAAAAGAGAATGTGTGGTATGTCTAACGATTCTATGAGAAAACAAGTCCATTGTTAACTGAATTGTACTTTTTGTTCTCAGTTCTCAAATTCCGATTGCCAGTTTCTCATTTTGTTTTTATACAATTAGGGGTTCACCTTCACATGGTCAAAACTCAAGCATAGATTGGTTATTTTGTTCCTAATATGGCACACAGAAACTAGAGCCCATGAGTAACTTGGTCAAGAAGAATGGCGTCGATAGGTGGTGCTGTTATAAGCAGTTTCACTTAAACCCTCATATCCGCAGCCACATTTGACCTAGAGACTTGAATGTAGGTGTCTTTCCTCATGCTGAACCATTTGCCTCTAGGACCCATAGATTTTCCTCCATCTCGGACATTTTTGAAAACCTTTGAAAAACATCTTCTCATGAACCATGTCCAAATAACACCAAACTCAGTATGTAGGTCCATGGTACATATTTTAACATAGTGTGGGAAAAGCTTTGGTTAAGATGGCTGAGTTATTGATAAATCAGAAGATCAGGTTTTATCTGTCCATGTAAATCCACTTCACAATGGCCTATCAACTTCAATGATGAACCATGTTAAGTTTGACGTTGACATCTTAAAAAGTAAGGAAACTATTAACAATTATGCTAATGCTTAAAATAATCATACAAAATCTTCTCAGATTCCCTCCAAATTTGGACAAGAGTTTGAGAACAACGTAGAACCATTAAAAGATACAGTAGATACATATTAGTACTAACATGCTAAACATACCAGTAGATACATATTAGTACTAACATGCTAAACATACCAGTAGATACATATTAGTACTAACATGCTAAACATACCAGTAGATACATATTAGTACTAACATGCTAAACATACCAGTAGATACATATTAGTACTAACATGCTAAACATACCAGTAGATACATATTAGTGCTAACATGCTAAACATACCAGTAGATACATATTAGTGCTAACATGCTAAACATACCAGTAGATACATATTAGTGCTAACATGCTAAACATACCAGTAGATACATATTAGTGCTAACATGCTAAACATACCAGTAGATACATATTAGTGCTAACATGCTAAACATACCAGTAGATACATATTAGTGCTAACATGCTAAACATACCAGTAGATACATATTAGTACTAACATGCTAAACATACCAGTAGATACATATTAGTACTAACATGCTAAACATACCAGTAGATACATATTAGTACTAACATGCTAAACATACCATGCCTTCGGAAAGTATTCAGACCCCTTGACTTTTTCCACATTTTGTTACGTTACAGCCTTATTCTAAAATAGATTAAATAGTTTTTTTCCTCATCGTTCTACACACAATGACAAAGCAAAAAAAGGTTTTTAGAAGTTGTAGCAAATGTATAACAAAACCCCCCCTGAAATATCACATTTACATAAGCTACTGTTCAAAAGTTTGGGTTCACTTTTTCCTTGTTTTTGAAAGAAATTCAAATTTCCAGTCTAAACGTCAACAGTGAAGAGGCGACTCCGGGATGCTGGCCTTTTAGGCAGAGTAGCAAAGAAAAAGAGTCTCCTCTTCACTGTTGACGTTACTGACAACGTCTTTAACCCTTCATTCTGTATTTTACAGGGAAACCATAGGTGACCACCAGGTGTCACAAAAGCATCCATAAAAGGCTTCTAATACACATATTTAACATAATGAACAGTTCACCAACATTCCTCTACAATAATAAGCATTTTCTATATACTTATAAATCTTTTGTAAATCAACCAAAATAAGTTCAATACATTTTCTTACATTAAAATGGCTCTAACACTATCTTTGGTAAGGCCCACTAGTTTTGGAGTGGCGGTTCATCCTAACCCAACCGTTTTGGAGACAAACACTTTCTGCATTCATCCACATGGCTGCTGGCTGCGCTTTGTTACCACTGAAAAAATGGTGAACATTGGCCATTCATTATTATAATGACCGAAACACGGTTGCAGTGGGAGAACCTATTTGTGTAAGTAAATACATTTTGAAAATGTAAAAAAATATTAGCTAAATAGCTAGCTACCTACAGTAGGCCACTAGGTAGGCTAACTCAACTGAGCTGCTAGCTAGCTAACTCTACACACTCTTTAGTTAATTGTCATCAGCTAGCTAACTTCCTATTAGCTAGCTATCTTGATGTAATCATTGTTGATTTAAAAACAAAGGCTACAAATGCATTTGTTGATAACAGTGAAATTGCGTCTCCAGCTGTCAGCAAAGAGACAGTTTAGGCTAGTACTGGATAGGTCAGATCATTTTGTGGGAGTACATTATATGATTCTCCAGTTCCAATCCTTAAAGGGGGAACTAGAGATAAGAGCAACATAGTATTCAGTGCTGTCTTATTTGAGTATAGTGAAGCCTGCTTCTTTTATGTGTTCTGTCCTCAGATATGAAAAACTGTGAAAGCCTGTTTGCAGATTACGAGAGGTTCCAATGAATGTCCCAAGAGACAAATGGTATACGAATGTGTACCTATGTTAGTAAATGTTGTATACAAAAATACAATTTAACATCACACAGTGTATAAACCTATTACAACTGGAGCAGGCCAATCCTGCTGGAGGTCTGCTGGGTGTGCAGGGTTCTGTTCCAGCCCAGCAATAACACACCTGATTCAACTTATCAAACCTGATGAGGTTGATAATGAACTGTACTATTGCTGGTCTGACAATTTTCCAGAAAATGGACTAGTGTTTATTGAACCTTTATTTAACTAGGCAAGTCAGTTAAGAACAAATTCTTATTTACAATGTCTCTAATGTGTCAGTGTTTGTGTCATATTCTCAAATGAACATTTCCTTTTTGTTCAGTTGTAAGATCAGTTTTATTTGATTGTCACTCTCTCTCAGTATATCAGTCATGTGAAGGCATTTTGCAGCTTATCGTATGGCAGCCATAGGCCTACATGGCATTACTGGCATTATGGGCAGGAACAATGCACCCTTTGTCATCTGAAGCAGAGTATAGCTAAACTCACACATGTTGAGCTATTTGTTCTCAATTTAAAATGTTACCGGTAGACAATGTATATGTCTTTTAAATGCTGACATTTACAATAGGTCAATAATATGCTGTTTTATCATAATTTTCTAGAAATGATCGTGAAAAACAGCACATTTCAATCGGTAAATTGGGTACTAAAATGTGGTTTGTCACCAGCTCTTGTTCTGTTGAAACGTTTAGGGCTTGTGACATCATCACTTTACCTCGGTCTATCCTGCTCATTGATTGGGTTAGGATGAACCTTCACTCCAAAACTAGTGGGCCTTACCAAGGTAGTAACTGCCAATCGAATCAACTGTCTGTGAAAGCAAAGAAAGAGACGGCACTAACAAACGTCACAGTAACTTAGCGAAATTCGATTCAATAGGTTTTGTTGTTGGAAAGGTTTAGCTGAAAACTAGGATATAACTGAGTTTTTCATTTAAAAATTAAATGAAGACAGATCCTACATGATAGAGTGCTTGCTTTAATATCCAACTAATCTTGTCCTTTCTGCCATCCTGTGAACTAAAATCCATCATTTCCTGTCTAATTCAGTCAATATATCAATGAAGATATGTCTCTAGAGACATGACAAAACAACTCCTGCTCTGTCACATAGAGATGTCGGATCTTAATATGACCCATTTTCGTTTAATATTTAGAATTGCCGCTAAGGACCATACAATAACTGCAGGTACACTGGGGGTCAGTTCCAGTAGCCTATGGAAGCCATGTGAAGCCTACAGCATGTCTCGTGTGATTATGTGGTTTATGATAGATGGGCAATATTTGTAGAGTAGATTTATTTTTTGTTAGGGAGAAAGTGTTTTTTAGATTAATAGTTTTATTATATGTTTAAGGCAAGCATTAGATTAATGTTTAATTAAATTAATGTTTATCTCAGTGCCTGTGTGGTCCAGCAGGTACAGCTGCTGACAATGCCATGGGTTCAAATGTGGCCAGCTACTGACCTTGGAGGAACTAGTACTTTCTATACTGAACGGAAATATAAACAACATGAAACAATTTCAAAGATTTTACTGAGTTACGGTTCATACAAAGAAATCAATCAATTGAAATAAATTCATAAGGCCCTAATCTATGGATTTCACATGACTGGGCCGGGGTACAGCCACCCACTGGGGAGCCAGGCCCAGCCAATCAGTATGAGTTTTTCCCCACAAAAGGGCTTTATTACAGACAGAAATACTCCTCACTCTATAGCGTTTGAGTGAGCGAGAAAACAACATTACTTTAAGATGGCGAGGCGTGATCCCAGTGACTCGACTGTTCCCGCATTGAGAGAATGAGAACTGCTCCTTTTTAGGCAATCAGGACAATTCTCTGCAACAAAAGTGATCAAGTTAAGATCTGACATCTGTACGTCTAAGTATGCAAAGCCTCCAACACAATGTTCTCCCTCTCATATCAGTATTCTTCCTGTACAACACCTTGTTCATTATTCCACCCAATCATGTGTAATGTGCCTATCAGAATAGCTGGGGTGTTGGGCACAGGTTGTATCTAATGAGGCAGAGAGAAATGTCAAAGCATCATGGGGATCTAATATTTACACGGACAAAGGTAAATAACCTTTTCTCCTATTGCATTCTCGTGAAACATCCTTTGCTACATCTAGGCTACATTGCTGCGAAAGCACATTTTACGTGCAGGTAGAAGTGTAAAGTTTATCTTTGCTACATTAGCATACAGTATGCATGTATGATAGGCTTGTGGTGTGAATTGTCCAAGGTGAGAACGTTTTGGTGGCATAATCTGCACCCATCCTGGTTTGGTTCATACATTTGCTCCGTCTCACTGTACGTCTCCTTTGGGATATTTGGTTAATGTACTGTAGACTCACATTATTCTAGACACTTTCCTTCATGTCTGTTCTCTAATGTCCCCGTTTGGTACAGACCCACCTTTGTCTGTATTTATTTATTTAACCTTTAATTTAACCAAGAAAAAACTCAACAAGTGATACCCTCTCCTCCAGTAGAGAGTGCATTTTGTCTGGATATTGCATCCTGTTTGCTGTGTTGCCTTGTTATCTTCGGGGTTTTTAACATCTCCCCCTTGTGTTTCTCCTCTCAGCGTCTCCCTCTCCCTGCTCCTTCTCTCTGCAAGGCAAAACTCTGCAAAGCAAATCCCTTTTGAATTCCTACTACTCAGGTACACCCACCCCACTCTGAAGAGGCCTGCTTTGTAGTGTTCATAAGGCAATGTCATACTGCTCTTTCAGGTCTCTTCAAAGTAGAACATGTTGAGAAATCAAGCTGTATATTGTAACATTTTCTAGGGAGGACATTTTTGTTATTTGGAGATTAATATTCACTGTCTTCATCTTTTCATGTGTCATGACCGTCTGTAGTGTCCAAGGAGGCTGTTGCAGTCCCTGCAACAACATCAATCGGTAAGTATCTTCTCTCAATCTATTCTTGCATCTCCTTACATTATCTTGCTTTCGCTTTTCATAGGTGTTTAGATGTCTGTTATTGGATTTAACATACAGAAATTCAACCCACTCATTTCTTTCACTCATGCCACATTGAAGACCATTTGCCATGACCACTGAAATAAATCAAACCCAACAAAATGTTAACAAGATACTCTAGTGACTCCTGTGGCAGGCCCGGCGCAGCGATGGGACAAGACTGTAACTACCAATTTGGATATCACGAAATTGGGGAGAAAAAGGGTGTTGGGGAAAAAAATAAAATACATAACGTAGTATTACTACTCATGCAAAACAGACAGCACTCTCCCAGCGTCAGGCCATGGCCATGCTGCTGGCCCAGGGCAGACTGGTTTAGGTCTAAAGGAGATATGCTGCCCCATCAGAAGTCTGATGAGAATCAAATCTAGTGTGTTGCAACCAGTTGAATGCTAATGGAGCGGATCTTGCCCCTTCAGTTTACACACGGACAGATTGAAATCCAATTCTGACTATTTGTCATTCTCTCCCCTGCCTCCTCCTCAAGTCAACTGGCAGCATCTATCTATCTATCTATCTATCTATCTATCTATCTATCTATCTATCTATCTATCTATCTATCTATCTATCTATCTATCTATCTATCTATCTATCTATCTATCTATCTATCTATCTATCTATCTATCTATCTATCTATCTATCTATCTATCTATCTATCTATCTATCTATCTATCTATCTATCTATCTCTTAGCTCTTTCTCCACCGCCTCCTCCTCAAGTCAGCTGGCAGCATCTCTCTCCAGTTCGTTGGTTTATGTACTCCAATTCTAGTAGGTTGTTGATGGTATCCCCACCTGAAATTGGTTACCATCTGGTACATGTTCTGTATACAGATGAAGTCGAAAGTTTACACACACCTTAGCCAAATACATTTAAACTCAGTTTTTCACAATTCCTGACATTTAATCCTAGTAAATATTCCCTGTCTTAGGTCAGGTCACCACTTTATTTGAAGAATGTGAAATGTCAGAATAATAGACATTTTATTTCTTATCACATTCCCAGTGGGTCAGAAGTTTACATACACTCAATTAGTATTTGGTAGCATTGCCTTTAAATTGTTTAACTTGGGTCAAACGTTTCAGGTAGACTTCCACAAGCTTCCCACAATAAGTTGGGTGAATTTTGGTCCATTCCTCCTGACAGAACTGGTGTAACTGAGTCAGGTGTGCAGGCCTCCTTGCTCACCCGCCTTTTCAGTTCTGCCCACACATTTTCTATAGGATTGAGGTCAGGGCTTTGTGATGGACACTCCAATACCTTGACTTTGTTGTCCTTAAGCCATTTTGCCACAACTTTGGAAGTATGCTTGGGGTCATTTGGACCCATTTGCGACCAAGCTTTAACTTCCTGACTGATGTCTTGAGATGTTGCTTCAATATATCCACATAATTTTCCTTCCTCATGATGCCATCTATTTTATGAAGTGCACCAGTCCCTCCTGCAGCAAAGCACCCCCACAACATGATGCTGCCACACCCGTGCTTCACGGTTGGGATGATGTTCTTTGGCTTGCAAGCCTCACCCTTTTTCCTCCAAACATAACGATGGTCATTATGGCCAAACAGTTATATTTTTGTTTCATCAGACCAGAGGACATTTCTCCAAAAAGTACGATCTTTATCCCCATGTGCAGTTGCAAACCGTAGTCTGGATTTTTTATGGCGGTTTTGGAGCAGTGGCTTCTTCCTTGCTGAGCGGCCTTTCAGGTTATGTCGATATAGGACTTGTTTTACTGTGGGTATAGATACTTTTGTACCTGTTTCCTCCAGCATCTTCACTGGAGGTGCTGGAGGTCCTTTGCTGTTGTTCTGGGATTGATTTGAACTTTTCGCACCAAAGTACGTTCATCTCTAGGAGACAGAACGCATCTCCTTCCTGAGCGGTATTACGGCTACGTGGTCCAATGGTGTTTATACATGCGTACTATTGTTTGTACAGATGAACGTGGTACCTTCAGGCGTTTTGAAATTGCTCTCAAGGATGAACCAGACTTGTGGAGGTCTGCAATTGT
This sequence comes from Thymallus thymallus, assembly GCA_023634145.1. Lineage (NCBI taxonomy): Eukaryota > Metazoa > Chordata > Actinopteri > Salmoniformes > Salmonidae > Thymallus > Thymallus thymallus. The sequence goes on from CM042410.1 coordinate 45,355,196, forward strand.
TTTTCTGAGGTCTTGGCTGATTTCTTTTGATTTTCCCATGATGTCGAGCAAAGAGGCACTGAGTTTGAAGGTAGGCCTTGAAATACATCCACAGGTACACCTCCAAAGTATCAGAAACTTCTAAAGTAATTTTCTGGAATTATCCAAGCTGTTTAAAGGCACAGTCAACTTAGAGTATGTGAACTTCTGACCCACTGGAATTGTGATATAGTGAATTATAAGTGAAATAATCTTTCTGTAAACAATTGTTGGAATAATTACTTGTGTCATGCACAAAGTAGATGTCCTAACCGACTTGCCAAAACTATAGTTTGTTAACATGAAATCTGTGGAGTGGTTGAAAAATTAGTTTTAATGACTTCAACCTAAGTGTATGTAAACTTACGACTTCAACTGTACATGTCGTATACCCACGGTTGCCCGCGGTTGACCTGAAAAAAATCTACTGGCGGGTGGAATGAAAACATTCTTTCAATCCGTGGGTTGGCTCGTGGTTCAAAACAATTATATTGTGGGTCGGAAATGTTTTAAAGCAAGATAATATTTGTTTTACAACCCCAGGATCTTGTTGTGTTGCATTGTGTTGCGAATTCCATTCTGTGAGCGGTGAGGCAGACATATACTGTAGGCTACCAGCCACGCACTCAGTGGATCAGGGAACTGTCCATTATTTGTATGGTGCTGAAATTTATATTTCATCCCCACACGTGAGAATACGTTGCCAAGTGTACTTTTTCTGTGTAGCCTAACCGGAGAAATAAAAAGAAAGGTTATGAAATACACCATCATGGAAACAGGTGCTGCACGAGTGAAATCCCCGGTTTAGTTTGAAAGGATTTTGGAGTCATTGTGGACAAGGACAACCAACCTCATTCAGTTATATATATTAATTATTAATTAATATATATATTAATTCGATTCAATTCTATATTCGATTCTGGGAAGAGTTTTTATTTCAACTTAACTATTTGATTATCTAAACAGTATTGAATGTAAAGCTTGTTTTATGTCAGCTATAGGTTTTCCTTAGGTTATAAGGCTAATTATATGTGCCGCATCTCATTGTAAAAAAATGTAGTATATGGTTCTTAATTCATGGCATGGTTTCTTTTTATCCATGTGTTGAATAAACATGCAGATACATTAATAAATGCAGGTTAATAATAGCCTACTACTCTGGAGTCATAAAAAGTAAATACATGTATGTTATTTGGACGGTCACGGGTCTGTGGGTGGGTCGGGTTGAGGAGAAAAATCTGTCCTGATGTTGGATATCAGGTGGGGCTCGGAATTTGTGGCCGTGCAGGACTACTTGGTGGTATGTCTTTTGTTTGGTCCAAGTCCAATGGGGCACATGCTTTGTTTTGTCTGTCCCTCTGGGTACTGTAAGGTACTGTAAACACAGTCTTTGTCTGTCCCTCTGGGTACTGTAAGGTACTGTAAACACAGTCTTTGTCTGTCCCTCTGGGTACTGTAAGGTACTGTAAACACACTCTTTGTCTGTCCCTCTGGGGACTGTAAGGTACTGTAAACACACTCTTTGTCTGTCCCTCTGGGTACTGTGAGGTACTGTAAACACACTCTTTGTCTGTCCCTCTGGGTACTGTGAGGTACTGTAAACACACTCTTTGTCTGTCCCTCTGGGTACTGTGAGGTACTGTAAACACACTCTTTGTCTGTCCCTCTGGGTACTGTGAGGTACTGTAAACACACTCTTTGTCTGTCCCTCTGGGTACTGTGAGGTACTGTAAACACACTCTTTGTCTGTCCCTCTGGGTACTGTGAGGTACTGTAAACACACTCTTTGTCTGTCCCTCTGGGTACTGTAAGGTACTGTAAACACACTCTTTGTCTGTCCCTCTGGGTACTGTGAGGTACTGTAAACACACTCTTTGTCTGTCCCTCTGGGTACTGTGAGGTACTGTAAACACACTCTTTGTCTGTCCCTCTGGGTACTGTGAGGTACTGTAAACACACTCTTTGTATGTCCCTCTGGGTACTGTGAGGTACTTTAAACACACTCTTTGTCTGTCCCTCTGGGTACTGTGAGGTACTGTAAACACACTCTTTGTCTGTCCCCCTGGGTACTGTGAGGTACTGTAAACACACTCTTTGTCTGTCCCTCTGGGTACTGTGAGGTACTGTAAACACACTCTTTGTCTGTCTCTCTGGGTACTGTGAGGTACTGTAAACACACTCTTTGTCTGTCCCTCTGGGTACTGTAAGGTACTGTAAACACACTCTTTGTCTGTCCCTCTGGGTACTGTAAGGTACTGTAAACACACTCTTTGTCTGTCCCTCTGGGTACTGTAAGGTACTGTAAACACACTCTTTGTCTGTCCCTCTGGGTACTGTAAGGTACTGTAAACACACTCTTTGTCTGTCCCTCTGGGTACTGTAAGGTACTGTAAACACACTCTTTGATCTTAAGGCTGTCTGTAAAATAGACTTTCCACTGACCTGTGCATGTTCAGAGGGAAGCAGTGACACTCAGCTGGTCCTGAAGATGTTTTAGATGTTCAGAGTTGTTTTCCCACTTTAGAAGTATCCCTCGGAGCCTCAATCTCACAACCGTGTATTTTACACATTCAGGGTTTTTACTCCCACTTTAAAAGTAGTCCTCCTCTGAACCCCTCATTCTCAACATATGGTATCCCCTATGAGTCCTAGATTCCTTGTTCACCCAATTCATATCCACCAAGTGGGACTACCTGTACTTTGATTGTGATGTATTCAAGTGTTTATATTAAATACATAACTCATGTACGGAACAGGGAAGGTCTGAGCCTACCATATCCTCTTCTTGGTAACTGGTGGTAGTCAGTTTACCTTCCTCAAGCACTGTTGTTGACCACATTAATGGCCAACAGACCCATTCACTGGACGGGGGAGAGAAAGCCAGCTCTCAGAAAACAGAGCCAAGCCGGGGGGAAAATAACCTTGTCAAACATTACAGCAGGCAGGGTACGGCAAGAAAGCAAGTCCAAAGTGATGGCGGCATTTATTGATTTCAGCAGTAAATTTGTACTGTGAGACATCTGTAAATTACCCATAGTACAGTACATGCCATAATCATCTATTTTCACAGTCAACAGTTTCACAGTCAAGTCTATTAATTTTAGTCTGAGACGGTTCCGCTAGCGCCAGCCGAACAGGAGAAAAAATAGAGAAGCAGGATGTCTTAGTGTGGAGGAAGGAGCTTTGAAAAATCCCTTCTCTCATGCAAAGCTTGGCTTACTGTAGCTCTCTTTGTATATCAGTCTTTGGGTTTCGATGGCTCAGGAGTTTCTTTTGCGATGCAAATAGGCATCATTTTGTGAACATTCCATTCCAATCGTTGATGCAGTTCCATTAACTGTCTGGGAGAACGCATGAGACCACAGCTGTTTCATGTAGATAGATAGATAGATAGATAGATAGATAGATAGATAGATAGATAGATAGATAGATAGATAGATAGATAGATAGATAGATAGATAGATAGATAGATAGATAGATAGATAGATAGATAGATAGATAGATAGATAGATAGATAGATAGATAGATAGATAGGTACTTTATTGTACCTATCTATCTATCTATCTATCTATCTATCTATCTATCTATCTATCTATCTATCTATCTATCTATCTATCTATCTATCTATCTATCTATCTACATGAAACAGCTGTGGTCTCATGCGTTCTCCCAGACAGTTAATGGAACTAGACAGTTAATGGTACATGCTTAGCTAGTAGTAGAGGTGTGGCCTTGAGTCAATTCACTGGATCATGGGTCGGTTTTAAAAAGCTGCATGTGATATTGTTCGCTGCCACTGCAGGCAGTCTATTAGATATGACCGGTGGTGCTGTACATTTCAATTTTTCCTCTATCTCTGAGTCATAGGCATTTCATCTTTCTGCATGTGGGCTCAGTCTTTTGATGTGACTTGCTAGCAACACCAGAGGTATCAATGCTTCACCAGAGACCGAAGAAGACAGACAGCGAGAAGGAGAGGCAGGAGAGAGTCTGTCTCCGGTCAGCTGTGTTCTGTCTGTGGACTGGGCTGTTTTTTTTTTAGTATGGCCTTATTTCTATTACAACATATTTGTTGACTGTGATTCATTTCCATTCAGCCAGCTCAATGTATCATCGATAGGTTTAGGCTACAACATTATTTTTGCCCTATATCCATCATGAGGTTGCTATAACCGAGTCTACAAATTAAAGTTTGTAACGTAGAGACACATTGGAGTAATCAAGGTGAGACAGTGACACATTCAACACCACCTTGCACAGTCTTGCCTGCATCTAGCTGATCTGGAGGGCTTAATCATTAGTTCCAAACAGTTGCAAAGCGTTCCATTTTGCAACTAAAGCAAAAGTTTCTATTGGACAAATTAAGGTAGGTCCCTCCCCATTTTGTTTCAATTGCTTCCGTTTTTAAGAAATCAGCAGAATGATCACCCTCACACACAGTTGACTTTCCTAGCAGCCACATACAGCATCATCAGTTTGCTCGTTGTATACTTCCTTCTCACATCTACGCGCTCTCACCTTTTTCTTTGCTTGTGGACTTCAGTGCACAACACCCTGTTTGTGACCAGGCGCGAAAAAACTGCCAAACCTTCATACCATAACCGCTAACCGCTACACAGCAGACACCGTTGTTACCATATTAACGTTATAGTAAAAAAAAACTACAACTATCCATGTGTGCATCACGCAGTGCAGTGTACAGCAAGCAGTTTAGCAGTTACACCGGTGGCAACAAATTAATTAAACCGAAAGCTTACCTTGGAAGAGTTGCAGTGTTGGATAGCCTTAGCCAGCTAGCTAACATACATAGCATTCCTCTCTGTTTGTCAGGTTGTTGAGAAGGCTAAATTAGCTGCATTAGCTAAGTGAAAGGTAAACTAAGAAGGGAAAAAATAGCTAGCGCTTTCTCTCTTTCTCTCTCTCTCTCTCTGCTGCGTCTCGTACATTTTTTAAGAAATGTTTTGTTCTAAACATATTCAACTGTTGTATTTTTCTCTCTTTGAGCCGACTACTCATCACACTTTATGCACTGCATTGCTAGCCAGTGCATTCGGAGAGTATTCAGACCCCTTGACGTTTTCCACATTTTGTTACGTTACAGCCTTATTCTAAAATTGATTACATTTGTTTGTTCCCTCATCAATCTACACACAATACCCATAATGACAACGCAAAAACTGCTTTTTAGAATGTTTAGCAAATTTATTTAAAAAAATGTAAACTGAAAATACATTTACATAAGTATTCAGTCCCTTTGTATCAAGACTCGAAATTGAGCTTGTGCATCCTGTTTCCATTGATCATCCTTGAGATGTTTCTACAACTTGATTGGAGTCCACCTGTGGTAAATTCAATTGATTGGACATGATTTGGAAAGTCCATATAAGGTTCCACAGTTGACAGTGGATGTCAGAGCAAAAACCAAGCCATGAGGTTGAAGGAATTGTCCGTAGAGCTCAGAGACAGGATTGAAAATGTAATTGAATCCATTTTAGAATAAGGCTGTAACGTAACAAAATGTGGAAAAAGGGAAGGGGTCTGAATACTTTCTGAATGCTTTCAGTACTAGATTAATTATGTGATCCTTTGATGTCAGTTCATTCTGCAAGAGCTCTGATAGGTTGGAGGACCTCCTCTGGAAGTTGTCATAGTTACTGTGTAAGTCTATGGAAGGGGGGGAGGACCATGAACCTTCTATGTTTTGTATTGAAGTCAAAGTACATAGCTGATGAGGCTACTGTAGATCTTCATTGCAAAAAGGTGTTTTAATCAGTTAATTGGTGAGGTGAATATATTTAGTATAGTTTTATCTAAAACGTTTCACTAGATTTTATGAAATGCACTGAGTAGGATGGTCCTCCCCTTCCTCCACGGTTGCTGAAGGGAGGTCTTCAGATTCACAGGCAGTGGAGAACTTTCATAGGGCTGGATGGGAGTTCCCACTTTGGGACAATTCTGCTGTTTATTCACCACCAGCAGGAATGCTTTTCCAACAGTCTTAAAGGAGTTCCTTCATATGCTGAGCACTTGTTGGCTGCTTTTCCTTCACTCTGCGGTCCAACTCATCCAAACCATCTCAATTGAGACTTTTCAGATCAAAGGACAGATTTCTAATGTCCATGTTTCTTGGCCCAAGCAAGTCTCTTCTTCTTATTGGTGTCCTTTAGTAGTGGTTTCTTTACAGCAATTCGACCATGAAGGCCTGATTCACACAGTCTCCTCTGAACAGTTGATGTTGAGATGTGTCTGTTACTTGAACTCTGTGAAGCATTTATTTGGGCTGCAATCTGAGGCTGGTAACTCTAATGAACTTATCCTCTGCAGCAGAGGTAACTCTGGGTCTTCCTTTCCTGTGGCGGTCCTCATGAGAGACAGTTTCATCATAACGCTTGATGGTTTTTGCGACTGCACTTGAAGAAACTTTCAAAGTTCTTGACATTTTCCGTATTGACTGACCTTCATGTCTTAAAGTAATGATGGACTGTTGTTTCTCTTTGCTTATTTGAGCTGTTCTTGCCATAATATGGACTCAAACGCACTTAAACGTATTAAGAAACAAATTTAAATGCATTCCAGGTGACTACCTCATGAAGCTGGTTTAGAGAATGCCAAGTGGTCAAAGCTGTCATCAAGGGTGGCTACTTTGAAGAATCTAAAATAAAGATCATACTTTTTGTAGAAATGTCCTCTGGTCTGATGAAACAAAAATATAACTGTTTGGCCATAATGACCATCGTTATGTTTGAAGGAAAATGACCCCAAGCATACTTGCTAAGTTGTGGCAAGATAGCTTAATAACAACAAAGTCAAAGTATTGGAGTGGCCATCACAAAGCCCTGACCTCAATCCTATAGAACATGTGGGCAGAACTGAAAAGGCGGGTGAGCAAGGAGGCCTACACACCTGACTCAGTTACACCAGTTCTGTCAGGAGGAATGGGCCAAAATTCACCCAACTTATTGTTGGAAGCTTGTGGAAGGCTACCCAAAACGTTTGACCCAAGTTAAACAATTTAAAGGCAATGCTACCAAATACTAATTGAGTGTATGTAAACTTCTGACCCACTGGGAATGCGATGAAAGCTGAAGTAAATCATTCTCTCTACTGTTATTCTGACATTTCACATTCTTCAAATAAAGTGGGGATCCTAACTGACCTAAAACAGGGAATTTTTACTAGGATTAAATGTCAGGAATTGTGAAAAACTGAGTTTAAATGTATTTGGCTGAGGTGTATGTAAACTTCAGACTACAACTGTATTTTGTTATTGATTGGTAAATATTGCTAACGGTCTGGAGCAGCACTGTAGCGATTATGTTGCACGTCCGATAATTGAGCTTAATGCGATTTCAGCACTAACCATTAGCCTGCACTTCATTTGAAGAACTGCACACAATAATTCTACAAAACACATTGTGACAGAGTCAACATCGCTTTGTACACCTAAATAGAAAGTCCAGCTGTCTTGAGATCCAGGGACTCTCCCAGACTCGATTTTTCAGCACTGTTAGAATACATTTTTTGCTTGGAAATAATGCTTCTCGGTATGGCATGTTACAAGCCCTGCACCCTCACAACCTGAGCCAAGCTGTACTGCCTGCCTTCACAACAGAGCAATATTCACAACATAACAACCTACTTTGTGTTTCTGCTACCAAGTCATAGACTGTTCTCTCTGCTACCGCACGGCAAGCGGTACTGGAGCGCCAAGTCTAGGTCCAAAAAGCTCCTTAACAGCTTCTACCCCCAAGTCGTAAACTGCTGAACAATTAATAAAATGGCCAACCGGACTATTAACATTGACCCCCCCAGCTACTCTCTGTTTATTATCTATGCATAGTCACTTTAACCCTACCTACATGTACATATTACCTCAACTAACCTGTACCCCCACACATTGACTCGGAACCCCCTGTATATAGCCTCATTACTAACCTGTACCCCTGCACATCGACTCGGTACCGGTACCCCTGTATATAGCCTCATTACTAACCTGTACCCCTGCACAATGACTCGGTACCGGTAGCCCCTGTATACAGCCTTGTTACTAACCTGTACCCCTGCACAATGACTTGGTACCGGTACCCCCTGTATATAGCCTCGTTACTAACCTGTACCCCTGCACAATTACTCGGTACCGGTAGCCCCTGTATATAGCCTCGTTACTAACCTGTACCCCTGCACAATGACTGGGTACCGGTACCCCCTGTATATAGCCTCGTTACTAACCTGTACCCCTGCACAATTACTCGGTACCGGTAGCCCCTGTATATAGCCTCGTTACTAACCTGTACCCCTGCACAATGACTGGGTACCGGTACCCCCTGTATATAGCCTCGTTACTAACCTGTACCCCTACACAATGACTCGGTACCGGTACCCCCTGTATATAGCCTCATTACTAACCTGTACCCCTACACAATGACTCGGTACCGGTACCCCCTGTATATAGCCTGGTTATTGTTTTTATTTAGTAAATAGTTTCTTAACTCTATTTTTTTAACTGCATTGTTGCTTAAGGGCTTGTCAAAATCAATCAATCAATCAAAATTTATTTATAAAGCGCTTTTTACATCAGCCGATGTCACAAAGTGCTATACAGAAACCCAGCCTAAAACCCCAAACAGCAAGCAATGCAGATGTAGAAGCACGGTGGCTAGGAAAAACTCCCTAGAAAGGCAAAACCTAGGAAGAAACCTAGAGAGGAACCAGGCTCTGAGGGGTGGCCAGTCCTCTTCTGGCTGTGCCGGGTGGAGATTAAAACAATTTATGGCCATTAAGGCCAGTTCTTTCTCCAAGATGTTCAAATGTTCATAGATGACCAGCAGGGTCAAATAATAATAAAAGTAGTTGTGGAGGTTGCAACAGGTAAATACATCAGCAGTGAATGTCACTTGGTTTTTCAGTGCAATAGAGCGAGAGTGAGGTGAAAACAGCAGGTCTGGGACAGGGTGGCACGTCCAATGAACAGGTCAGGGTTCCATAACCGCAGGCAGAGGAGTTGAAACTGGTGCAGCAGCACAACCAGGTGGACTGGGGACAGCTAGGAGTCATCAGGACAGGTGGTCCTGAAGCATGGTCCTCCGGGTAGGCTCAGGTCCTCCGGGAGAGGAGGTAGAGTGGGAGAGAGAGCGAATTAGAGGGAGCATACTTAAATTCACACAAGACACTGGATAATAACATCAGATTTAACAAACTGACCCCAGCCCCCTGGCACATAGACTATTGCAGCATAGGTACTGGAGGCTGAGACAGGGGGGTCAGGAGACACTGTGGCCCCCTCCGACAATACCCAGACAATACCCCCGGACAGGGCCAAACCAGGCAGGATATAACCTCACCCACTCTGCCAAGCACAGCCCCTACACCAATAGGGGGATATCAACAACCACCAACTTACTACCCTGAGACAAGGCTGAGTATAGTCCACGAAAAGATCCCCTCCACTGCACAAGCCAGAGGGGGCGACAAACCGGACAGGAAGTGACGCACCCCTCCTAGGAATGGCATGGAAAGCACCAGTAAGCCAGTGACTCAGCCCCCGTAATAGGGTCAGAGGCAGAGAATCCCAATGGAGACACGGGAACCGGCCAGGCAGAGACAGCAAGGGTGGTTCGTCGCTCCAGAGCCTTGCTGTTCACCCTTGCACCCCTGGGCCAGACTACACTCAATCATAGGACATACTGAAGAGGTGAGTCTTCAGTAAAGACTTAAAGATTGAGACAGAGTCTGCGTCTCTCACATGGATAGGCAGACCATTCCATAAAAATGGAGCTCTATAGGAGAAAGCCCTTCCTCCACCTGTTTGCTTAGAGATTCTAGGGACAATAAGGAGGCCTGCGTCTTGTGACCGGAGCGTACGTGTAGGTATGTACGGCAGGACCAAATCTGAGAGATAAGTAGGAGCAAGCCCATGTAATGCTTTGTAGGTTAGCAGTAAAACCTTGAAATCAGCCCTAGCCTTAACAGGAAGCCAGTGTAGAGAGGCTAGCACAGGAGTAATATGATCAAATCTTTTGGTTCTAGTCAGGATTCTAGCAGCCGTGTTTAGCACTAATTGAAGTTTATTTAGTGCTTTATCCGGGTAGCCGGAGAGTAGAGCATTGCAGTAATCTAATCTAGAAGTGACAAAAGCATGGATTAGCTTTTCCGCATCATTTTTGGACAAAAAATGTCTGATTTTTGCAATGTTACGAAGATGGAAAAAAGCTATCCTTGAAATATTCTTGATATGTTCATTAAAAGAGAGATCAGGGTCCAGAGTAATGCCAAGGTCCTTCACAGTTTTTTGGGAGACGACTGTACAACCATCAAGATTAATTGTCAGATCCAAAAGCAGATCTCTTTGTTTCTTGGGACCTAGAACTAGCATCTCTGTTTTGTCAGAATTTAAAAGTAAAAAATTTGCCGCCATCCACTTCCTTATGTCTGAAACACAGGCTTCCAGGGCAGGCAATTTTGGTGCATCACCATGTTTCATCGAAATGTACAGCTGTGTGTCGTCCGCATAGCAATGGAAGTTAACATTATGTTTCCGAATGACATCACCAAGGGGTAAAATATATAGTGAAAACAAAAGTGGCCCCAAAACGGAACCTTGAGGAACACCGAAACTTACAATTGATTTGTCAGAGGACAAACCATCCACGGAGACAAACTGATATCTCTCCGACAAATAAGATCTAAACCAGGCAAGAACTTGTCCATGTAGACCAATTAAGGTTTCCAATCTCTCCAAAAGAATATGATGGTCGATGGTGTCAAAAGCAGCACTAAGGTCTAAGAGCACGAGGACAGATGCAGAGCCCTGGTCTGACGCCATTAAAAGGTCGTTTACCACTTTCACAAGTGCAGTCTCAGTGCTATGATAGGGTCTAAAACCAGACTGAAGTGTTTCGTATACATTATTTGTCTTCAGGAAGGCAGTGAGTTGCTGCGCAACAGCTTTTTCTAAGATTTTTGAGAGAAATGGGAGATTCGATATAGGCCGATAGTTTTTTACATTTTCTGGGTCAAGGCTTGGCTTTTTCAAGAGCGGCTTTATTACTGCCACTTTTAGAGAGTTTGGTACACATCCGGTGGAGAGGGAGCCATTTATTATGTTCAGCATAGGAGGGCCGAGCACAGGAAGTAGCTCTTTCAGTAGTTTAGTTGGAATAGGGTCCAGTATGCAGGTTGAAGGTTTAGAGGCCATGACAATTTTCATGAATGTGTCAAGAGATATAGGATTAAAACACTTGAGTGTCTCCATTGATCCCAGGTCCTGGCAGTTCTGTGCAGACTCAGGACAGCTGAGCTTTGGGGAAATATGCAGATTCAAAAAGGAGTCTGTAATTTGCTTTCTAAGTAAACATTTCACAGTAAGGTCACCTCTTATATTCAGCCCATGTGACAAATACAATGTGATGTGTGTGTGTAAGTCCAGTGTTTCTCACTTACCCACGACATGTGATCACATGGAGCCAGGATCAGGGCTCATGCATCTGTGAGCCATGATTATGAGGTCATGAAAAGCAACAAAAACTTCCCTCCGAGGTCAATAAATCAAATGATTAGCATGAACATATCGTAATCTAAGTTACAGCCAAGTAGACACATTGTGAATACTGGCTAAATGCATATTTGACCTTCAATGCAGCCCCAAGAATTAGCAGCTCAATATTTCAGTGGCTTTCAACGGGATTGAGTCTTTCTTGGTAATATTTACAACATGATATACCCTCTGGGCTTCCACTTTGAGATATTTTCTTGCTGTGGAGACAAACACATAAATAATGAATTAGGTCTGGTCTGGTCTGAGGAGGCATTAAGTGGACCTCTACTGTCTCCAGTGTAATTATGGAGAAATGGAGATGTTTGAGTAATGAGCAGTAATGTAAACACATTACCAGGAAATAACATGAATTAGATTGTGCTCCAGTTGAATCAGAACATGCTCCATGGTTAAATACACTGAGTATGCGAAACATTAAGAATACCTGCTCTTTCCATTACATAGACTGACCAGGTGAAGCTATGATCCCTTATTGATGTCACCTGGTAAAATCGACTTCAATCAGTGTAGATGAAGGGGAGGAGACTGGTTAAAGAAAGGTTTTTAAGCCTTGAGACAATTGAGACATGCCATTCAGAGGGTGAATGGGCAAGACAAAAATATTGAAGTGCCTTTGAACGGGGTATGGTAGTAGGTGCCAGGCGCACCAGTTTGTGTCCAGAACTGCAATGCAGTTTTTCAAGCTTAACAGTTTCCCATGTGTATCAAGAATGGTCCAACACCCAAATGACAGCCAACTTAACACAACTGTGGAAGTATTGGAATCTACATGGGCCAGAATCCCTGTAGAATGCTTTCGACACCTTGTGGAGTCCATGCCCTGACGAACAACTCAATATTAGGAAGGTGCTCTAGAGTTCCTCTGGGGAGATGGGAGAACCTTCCAGAAGGACAACCATCTCTGCAGCACTCCACCAATCAGGCCTTTATGGTAGAGTGGGCAGACGGAAGCCACTCCTCAGTAAAAGGCACATTGCAACCAAAAGGCACCTAAAGACTCAGACCTTGAAAAAACAAGATTCTCTGATCTGATGAAACCAAGAACTCTTTTGCCTGAATGCCAAGCGTCACATCTGGAAGAAACCTGGCACCATCCCTACGGTGAAGCATGGTGGTGGCTGCATCATACTGTGGGGATGTTTTTCAGCGGCAGGGGCTGGTAGACTAGTCAGGATCGAGGCAAAGATGAACAGAGCGCTGAGGTCCTCAGACTGGGGCGACGGTTCACCTTCCAACAGCACACAGCCAAGACAATGCAGGAGTGGCTTCGGGACAAGTCTTTAAATGTCCTTGAGTTGTCCAACCAGAGCCCAGACTTGAACCCGATCGAACATCTCAGGAGAGACCTGAAAATAGCTGTTCAGCAACGTTCCCCATCCAACCTGAGGATCTGCAGAGAAGAATGGGAGAAACTCCCTGAATACAGGTGTGCCAAGCTTGTAGTGTCATAACCAAGCGGGATCAATGCTGTATTCGCTGCCAAAGGTGTTTCAACAAACGGTCTGAATACTTCTTTATTTTTTCCTTCTGAATAAAGCTGTAACGTAACAAAATGTGGTAAAAGTCAAGGGGGACTGAATACTTTCCCACGGCGCTGTACATTGTTTAACATAGGCTATTACATTCACACTGATAGTGACTTCTGAAAGTATTCATACCCATCGACTTATTCAACATTTTGTGTTACAGCCTGTTACATATAATACCCCATAATGACAAAGTGGAAACATGTTTTTTAGAAAATGAACTACAGAAATATCTCAATTACATAAGTATTCGCTTAGTCAATACTTTGTAGAAGCACCTTTGAGTGGTCTTGGGTATGTCTGTATCAGCTTTGCACATCTGGATTTGGGGATTTTCTACCATTCTTCCTTGCAGATTTTCTCAAGCTGTTAAATTAGATGGTGGCGATGAACAGCAATCTTTAAGTCTTTCCACAGATTTTCAATGGGATTCAAGTCTGCTCTTTGGCTGAGCCACTCAAGGAATTTCACATTATTGTTCTGAAGCCATTCCAGCATTGCTTTGGCTGTATGCTTGGGGTCATTGTCCTGTTGGAACGTACTGTACATCTTCACCCACTGTCTAAGGTCATGAATTCAGGCTGTAACATAACAAAATGTGGAAAAAGTCAAGGGGTGTGAATACTTTCTGAAGGCACTGTATAAGGGCTAGGCATATACTGTAAATTGCATTCTGGCCAAATGTAGTCAATATGCAATATTAAATTAATTAGGCTATTGATAAGGCTTAAAAAGACATTCAAATCAAATTATAATAAAAACAAAACTTATTTTAAATAGGCTATAAATACATTTACAGGCACCATAATTGCTCCTCGTGGGTATATAATACAGACAAGGCAACATAGACTATGAAAGGTTATATGTGACCGACCGACTCGATTCGGTCTAATGTAGCAAAATTTACATTGGATAAAAGTAGAGACTCAGAGCTAGAAAATTGTATATCATACACTACAGTTGAAGAACAATGGGAAAGTAATTCTGCTTTGAAAGTTGATAGAATTGTAACCCCACTTTTGAGAAAATGGCCCTTGAATGTTTTGGTACATACTGGAGAGCTCTTCTTTGTCTCCACCCATTCAGCATAGTTCACACCCTCTTAAGCCATAGTCCCACCCATCTCTTTAAGGATTCACATGTGAGGCCATGTGCTGAACAACTAAAGATGAATACTAAAGGCTGGTTTATACTACGGGTGTATTCATTAATTCAGTCTTGAGTGCCAGAGTGCTCTCTGGGCGTTTTGTAAACTCAGATCGTTGTCCGTTTTGCTATCGGAGCGTTCAGAGCGCACACTGGACGCTCTGGCCGAGGAGTAGGGTTGATCCGAGCATTCTGACCTAAAAAGAGCAGTCAAGCACCCAAGCGAACGGGCTAACGTTGGCTAGCTTGCTAGCTACTTCCAGACACAATGAGAGAACACCTCACTCTGACCATTTTACTGCCCTAGCAGAGCTGGTTAGGCTGTAACTGTGCTGGTGGCAACAATTTAATTATGCTTTTTTGCTAACATTTACTGACACTGGCTATATTCAATAAGTGTTGAGAGTTCTTCAATTGTTCAATTATTCTGAGCTCTGGAACACTCAATCGGAGTAGATAGCCAGAGCAAACATACTAGTGACATCTATTGACAGTTGTCGTAGTGACATCATGAACATTCTATTGAAATGGTTACTTGCATAGTGGAGTCTTTTGTTCAGACATGTAGCTGCATTAATCTGCATTAATCTGCAGGTAGCTAACCAACCAGGTTCAATGTTAGCTAGATAATATTAGGCTATAACTAGCAATGAAAATGGCTCTGAGATACAAATAATATTACGACACAGATCATACACGTAACGTTAGTTAGTGAGCCAGTCAGCTAACGTTAGCTAGCTAGCTAACAGTACACTTTAACTTGAAATGAAAATGACCTTCTGACAAAATTACAAACTTATAATATCTGAAATGTAGCTGGCTAGACTCTCTTACCCGTATACATGGATGAACGCTTTTCCCTCTGTCACAGATTTCATGGTTGCCCTTAGTTTGAAGATATAATCCGGAGACAGGTGTTTTATTCAACAGACTTCTGTGTTCTCTTTTTGACACCCTCAGCATATTTGCAATCAAACGCAAGAATGTTCTCCATCTCCTTAGCTACCATCCTGTATTTCCACGGGCATTCCACTGATTTCAAAACTTGGTCCTCCAGAAACTGGAGAGTTCTACTCCTTGCAGTTCTACTAAGTAATATCTTTCAAAAAAAGTTGTCTTAGAAAGGATTACCTACACATACTGACCAGCTCATGTTATAGACAGAAGCGTGCTAAATGCCAGACCAATCCAAATTCATCTCTCGGCATGTCCAGCCCATCCATTATCTCAGCCAATCATGGCTAGTGGGAAGGTTCCTGTCTTTGTCCGTGGCTAAACCAACTAGGCTCGTAATTTAACAATTTTATTCGTATTTACAGATGGCATGAAAGTTTAAATTTTCCAGAAGGCATCTCTGCCAAAAAACACATTTTGATTAAAACATAAAGTTTAGGTTCAAATGGCTCTCCTGTGAAGTAGTGACACTTAGTGTCCTGAAACAAGTCACATATATACTGTACATCCAAACTTTTCACAGGAGCTGGATAAAGATCCAATATTAAGAGAAGGGGGGAATGTCCACTCACTGTTATACTGCTCACAAATGTAATATTTTATAAACATCTTACAGATCATCTTTGCACTTCTCCAGAAATAGCAGAAGAAATTCAAGCCATGTATGTTCTCGCCATAAACTCATAGACGGTGAATCTTTCTGATAAGGTCGGTTTTTAATCAAATTAAATGACAATGAATCAATCTGTTTTTTAAACCAGCAACAATATTTCTAAATAGTTTCGGGTCAGAGGCATGATATCATAAATTGTTTCTCTCAATCCAGTGCACAGACACACACAGGCTTAAATGGAACCAGTCATTTGAATTGAAGAGAACAGATTTAAATGAAACTACCAAATGTCGGCCTTTAACCATACACATATTTTATACAATATTCTGCCCATCTTTCTATTTTTGAAGGACTTTTAGGTGCAGTAGGCTATAAGCCTACATAGGCTACTGTAACATGCATATTTATTTTATTGAACCTTTAATTAAACTAGGCAAGTCAGTTAAGAACAAATTCTTATTTCAAATGATTGCCTACACCGGCCAAACCCGGACGACGCTGGGCCAGTTTTGCGCCGCCCTATGGGACTTCCAATCACGGCCGGTTGTGATACAGCCTGGATTCAAACCAGGGTGTCTGTAGTGACGCCTCTAGGACTGAGATGTAGTGCCTTAGACCGCTGCGCCACTCGGGAGCCCATTTAGAGTTTTTCTTGGAATAGAAACACCCTAATATTAATAAATGTAATTATTTAGCTTAAATATCAGAAATACATTGTAAATAAAGACCAGGATCAGCATCTTTTCATCAATATAAGGTAATGCATAACATCAAACTGCAGTGGTCAAAGGATGTAGTAGATGTAATATATGTGCTCAGAGATGCCCTCTAGTGGTTACATTGAGCATTGACGGCAAATACTGTAAAGCACTGAACCATACGACAGCATACCACACTATACTGCAACTTATAAATGAGGAACCACAGTGTGTGCAGCCTTTGGTACAACATTATAGGAGGACTGAATAGTTTGGAGGAGTTTTCTTCGGTAATCGGACAAGGGGCGCTCTTTGAAAATGGCGACGGAGAGCCTCCTTGAACAAGCGAAATGCAGCTACTGTATGTGAATTATGAGTAATGAGAGAGTGAGTGCAAAGCACTCTCAGTAGACCATTTAAACCTCTTTACTCCTAGGCTACTTTTGGCTAATGGCCAGGATAAAAAGACACACATATGCAATGCTGCTAAACCAGCCTTGTTCAAGGGGAGGGTAGGATATGCTGGGTTTTTAATCATTTTGTTACTTAACACGAGATTCACCGGCACAAAAGGCACATCTCTCCTTCCATTGGATAGGCTGCACTTCCACTCTCAAAATCCATGCCTTTATCAACTGCTTTTTGTTGGTCTTAAAACCTCCCGTTAGCGCTGCATGAAATTGTCACTTTTGCGCTTGTTTTTAAGGACACACCTCAAGTATTTCCACCCCTCCCACATCAGTGCCAGCTAGGTGATGTTAGACACTTGCGCCTCCTTAAGCCGGACAAAAATAGAACTCTAAGTGTGTAATGAATTTTCAAGTTAATTAAGGTGCAAATAGCCACATGAATAAAACATGGGGTGATATTAGCCTACCACATTTGCATTGGTACTTTAGAGAATTTCTCTGCAACTCATCTCACGATTCCTCTTCTTAATTGATTCGTTAGAAGCCATGTGCTACTTCAATCTCACCAATCCTAAATCTTCGGAAGACTCAAATTACAAGAATGTATTTCTTGTAATTGTAAGAATGTAAGTAGTGAAGCAGTGTCTCTTGATTACCCATTTAACTTTAAATATCATCATTAATGATTGAGTTGCAGCGGAGAGAGATAAAATAAGGCTGTTGCTGTCTAGAAACAGGGTCTGGAGAGTCAACTGTAAGGGAGCTTTCAAAGTTTTTCAAGACCTGCAGAGAGCTAGAGAGGTCTCCACTGAAAGAACTCCCTCGATGTTTGGGAGAACGACATTTCATGAAAACAAGAAATTTCATTATCAAAATTAATGTTCCGCTGAATCGTTCTAACACAGACTGTCCGCTATGCAGTTCAATGCTTACCCAAACACGCTCTCTCATGAGAATATCGAAGAGTAAGTAGATACTGAGTGTGTTCTCCTTGGTCCACAGACAGCAGCCATAGTGAGTTGGCTCAGCCATCGTTGACCATCCAGACGTACCCGTACGGGGGCTGTGAGTCGGTGGAGATGTCCTACCAGGCCGGCCAGTTCCAGCCGGCCATCCGTGTAGCCGACCTCCTCCAGCACATCACCCAGATGAAGTGTGGCCAGGGCTACGGCTTCAAGGAAGAGTATGAGGTAAGAATGGTTAGTACGGTTTTGTCAACATTGCAGGGAATTCTAAGTGTTGTTTTTGACATGAGGTCGCGTCATTGTGTCTGTATGCCAGGAACTTAATAATTATGTTTTCAAGACAACTTTGACATCAGTTTTCACTTTGACAAGATATCCTACACGTCGACCAGACATAATCCAGGTGCATTACTGACTTTCTGCCTGAAGGAATCCTGTTGTTATTTGAGATCTGTTTGAGTTTATTTGATTCCTCACCGACAGCTCACATCTCTGTTTGAATGAGATGATGACATCTAATTTGCACTTTCCCTCTATATAACAAGGAAACACTTTAAAAAATATTTATTGATAAATCACATTTAAAAACATCATTAATATTGATAGTTTTACCAAAACAAATTAATTCTCTGAAATATAAAACTGACTTCAACCCAATCCTATTGATCAATGTTCGACTCGTCTTGGAATATGAGTTTTTTAGACACATCTTTACTCTGCATTGCATCTTAATTAAGTCCAGTAAAGTATTTACATTTGAAGGTGGCACAAAAGTGACACTTTTTATTATATAATTATAACCCAACCAAATTAGGCCTATCTGAAATATGAAAATGATCAATGAAATCACCAGCCTATTGTTGTGACATATGTATCCATAGCAGATTGCTAAACAGTACTTTCTATGTATAATATTAACATACTCTGTTTTTGTCAGACAAAACCGGTCACTAATCTGGAGATGTGCGGCCACTTTTGCGTGCCAATGCTTACGACTGGTCGTTGGTCAACAGTCAAGATGCACAACTGTTTGGTTCTCAAACACAGGTTAGATGTATTTTGAAACAAGAACGCGCCGCAAAGTCATAGGCCTATGTTAGTGACCAGATCGGATCGGCAACGGGAGGCTATATGTAGCCTAATTAAAGCATGTATGAAAAATATTTTTCCCCGTTCAGTTTCACGACTTCCCATTGCGGCTATTACATTTTTTTCCATGTTAATTTTATATCCTGACATTTTAATGTATTTTGAAAATATGTTCTATTTGTTAAAATATTATAACTGAGGAAGTGGAAACTCAAAGCACATAAACTAGTTCGCTAACTCTAAATTGAACACCTACTGCTAGTAGCCATGTATTAATCTACTGTACGACGGCCAATGCAGAATTTCACACGCTCCGTATTTCAAAGCCATATCAGATAACTTGATTGTAAAACACTGCGCTTTGAGCTCCATAGTGATGGTTGAGATATAAATGATATTATACCTACAGAAAGCTGAGACCCTCCTCTCTTTACTATGGAGAGTTTTCTTCTCCACTATTAGTTCTATAGACTCACGATGGGCTCATTATAGCAGCCCCAGCGAAACAGCCAGTCACAGCGGCAGTTCCAGACACTTTTATTACAGGAATATTGAGGATAATGCATCTGACTGTTTAACAAATTCATGATTTTATCCGCCGCTTGCACCAGTGCGACCAATTCAAAATGTAACTTGCACAGACAAGTTACAGGGTCGCAAAATGGGACTAAATGGTTGAGTTCTGGAGCCCTGCTAGTTGTCTAGACCCACTTTTATTAACTTTCCCTTTCATTAAAAAAGTATGACTTCCGGGAACACTATGCTGTAGGTGGTCGATTATTGTCTAGTTCTAGACTCTAGAGAGGGCCATTCCTAACGCTGTAATACAGTACTTTACTGATACTTACCGTATACAGTAAGTCAGTTTCTTCCTCCTCTTGGTACATAAGGGCCAACATTTTTATTTAACCTTTAACTAGGCAAGTTAGTTAAGAACAGGTTCTTATTTACGACTGCCTACCCCAGCTTCTCCTAACCCGGACTGGGTTAGGGTTGTGTGTTAATGTTAAGGTTGTGTGTTAATGTTAAGGTTGTGTGTTAATGTTAGGGTTGTGTGTTAATGTTAAGGTTGTGTGTTAATGTTAAGGTTGTGTGTTAATGTTAAGGTTGTGTGTTAATGTTAAGGTTGTGTGTTAATGTTAAGGTTGTGTGTTAATGTTAAGGTTGTGTGTTAATGTTAAGGTTGTGTGTTAATGTTAAGGTTGTGTGTTAATGTTAGGGTTGTGTGTTAATGTTAAGGTTGTGTGTTAATGTTAGGGTTGTGTGTTAATGTTAAGGTTGTGTGTTAATGTTAAGGTTGTGTGTTAATGTTAGGGTTGTTTGTTAATGTTAAGGTTGTGTGTTAATGTTAGGGTTGTGTGTTAATGTTAGGGTTGTGTGTTAATGTTAAGGTTGTGTGTTAATGTTAGGGTTGTTTGTTAATGTTAAGGTTGTGTGTTAATGTTAGGGTTGTGTGTTAATGTTAAGGTTGTGTGTTAATGTTAGGGTTGTGTGTTAATGTTAGGGTTGTGTGTTAATGTTAGGGTTGTGTGTTAATGTTAGGGTTGTGTGTTAATGTTAAGGTTGTGTGTTAATGTTAAGGTTGTGTGTTAATGTTAGGGTTGTTTGTTAATGTTAAGGTTGTGTGTTAATGTTAGGGTTGTGTGTTAATGTTAAGGTTGTGTGTTAATGTTAAGGTTGTGTGTTAATGTTAAGGTTGTGTGTTAATGTTAAGGTTGTGTGTTAATGTTAAGGTTGTGTGTTAATGTTAGGGTTGTGTGTTAAGGTTGTGTGTTAATGTTAAGGTTGTGTGTTAATGTTAAGGTTGTGTGTTAATGTTAGGGTTGTGTGTTAATGTTAGGGTTGTGTGTTAATGTTAAGGTTGTGTGTTAATGTTAGGGTTGTGTGTTAATGTTAGGGTTGTTTGTTAATGTTAGGGTTGTGAAGGTTCTATTCAACTTCTTGGCTGTAAGCCTCCAGTAGCTTCCCTTGTCCTGTCTGTAAACATGAGATGCATTGCCTTTTCCCCTCACTGTGCCTGCACTGATAAAGCCAGCAATTGTGCCTCTTATTTAAAGGGTCATCCATCAACGCCTTTTTGTTATCTGATTTGCCTCACAATTTCAGCATCTATCCCATTGCAAATTAAGTTGGCACTCTTTCGGCACTCATATTTTACTCGCTGCCCGTGTGTCCATGCTTGCTTCTGAAATATAAAGGTCATATTTTTTCACACAGTCGATGGGGAAAGTCAATAGTGGATCGTGACTGCGGTGATGTAAGAATAACTTAAGAGACATACATTCACTGCTTTCTATCATGGTGAAGAAGGCCCCAACTCATTTCAAATGGTTTCCTGTGTGTTCTGTCATTATGTCCATCCATTCCATGCTGAAGCTGCAGTATCTTTTATGACTTGTTCAACGGCTCTGTTAGTGTTGAGAACCTGCGTGTGTGTGTGTGTGTGTGTGTGTGTGTGTGTGTGTGTGTGTGAAATAGCATGTGAAAGAGACAGGGTTGGGGGGGGGGGGGAGCTGGGGACTCTGATTAAAGGCGATAGCGGCCACCTGTGTGTGTTCGTCAGCATAATCGGCCCATTACTCACATCCTGACAGATGCTCTGAGAGAGGGAGACTGCCCTCACTGGCACAAACCACACACACACGCAAACACACAAATGGATGGACCACATAGGAAAACAGAGGAACGGATCACTTAACAGGGACATCTAGAGACACATAAAGAACAAGGAGAATTGAATCAAAGTCAAAAGCATTTGGTCGCCGTCATAAAGGGACACAACCTCAATCACTAGCACAAAGGTTTGAGAGAGAGCCCTCTACCTGCTTCTATCAATGCCAGCAACCCTAATGGCAACCTATTGTGTTAGAATTTCAATGCAGTGTCATCGGTTTATTTTCGGAGAAAATATGTAATCAACCTCATCCCAGGATATGTCTCGAATGGCAACATATTCCCTATATAGATATATATATATATAGTGCAGGGCTAAAAGTGCTTCGGTCAAAAGTACTACACTATACAGATAATAGGGTGCCTTTTGGGACGGGCTGGTTACTGGCCCCAGAGTAGATAAACAGAAGGTCATAGAGCACCATGGAGTACCCACTCACTGGAACTGCCTCTAGGAGCACTCCCAACCAGCCTCTAGGAGCACTCCCAACCAGCCTCTAGGAGCACTCCCAACCAGCCTCTAGGAGCACTCCCAACCAGCCTCTAGGAGCACTCCCAACCAGCCTCTAAGAGCACTCCCAACCAGCCTCTAGGAGCACTCCCAACCAGCCTCTAAGAGCACTCCCAACCAGCCTCTAGGAGCACTCCCAACCAGCCTCTAGGAGCACTCCCAACCAGCCTCTAAGAGCACTCCCAACCAGCCTCTAGGAGCACTCCCAACCAGCCTCTAGGAGCACTCCCAACCAGCCTCTAAGAGCACTCCCAACCAGCCTCTAGGAGCACTCCCAACCAGCCTCTAGGAGCACTCCCAACCAGCCTCTAGGAGCACTCCCAACCAGCCTCTAAGAGCACTCCCAACCAGCCTCTAGGAGCACTCCCAACCAGCCTCTAGGAGCACTCCCAACCAGCCTCTAGGAGCACTCCCAACCAGCCTCTAGGAGCACTCCCAACCAGCCTCTAAGAGCACTCCCAACCAGCCTCTAGGAGCACTCCCAACCAGCCTCTAGGAGCACTCCCAACCAGCCTCTAGGAGCACTCCCAACCAGCCTCTAAGAGCACTCCCAACCAGCCTCTAGGAGCACTCCCAACCAGCCTCTAGGAGCACTCCCAACCAGCCTCTAGGAGCACTCCCAACCAGCCTCTAGGAGCACTCCCAACCATTCTCTAGGAGCACTCCCAACCAGCCTCTAGGAGCACTCCCAACTAGCCTCTAGGAGCACTCCCAACTAGCCTCTAGGAGCACTCCCAACCAGCCTCTAGGAGCACTCCCAACCAGCCTCTAGGAGCACTCCCAACTAGCCTCTAGGAGCACTCCCAACCAGCCTCTAGGAGCACTCCCAACCAGCCTCAAGGAGCACTCCCAACCAGCCTCTAGGAGCACTCCCAACTAGCCTCTGTCTTTTAATGTACATTTTTCAAAGGTTTGGTTGAAGAGTTGTTTTTGCAAATATGTACTGCATGTCAGTCTGTGTATGTATTGCTCTGAACATGAGCCTCTGTCTGTTCTTTTGTGTGTGTGTGTGTGTGCATGCGTCCATGTGTCTTTATGCGTGTGTCCTTGCATGCGTGTGTGTGATGATAAAACTGTGGGGGAGGCAATGCTTCCTCTGCCCTTTGGGCTTTTCTGCTCGTCTCCGTTTCTCTCCCTCCCACACCCCTGTCTCTATCTTCTCACATCGCACCACCAGCGTCTACCAGGGGACGTGAGAGTGTGGGAGTTCTCCCTCTTCTCTTTCTTTTTCTCTTTCTCTTTTTATTTTTCAAGAATATTAATAGGCGTAAAAAAAATTGCAGATTGGAGATGAGAGGGATTGTCTTAAGGACATTTTAGTTTTTCCTTTTGAGAAAAAACTCCAGCAATCCCCTGACCGCAATGTAAAAGGGAAGTTGAACATTTTGCTGCAGGCGTGCAATTATTCACCTCACTCCCACTTGCTCTCATTATCGGACAGGAAACGATGGATAGATAAACACTAGCCAGAGTGAGCCATCGGACTGCAACACACTGGCGCACGGGCCTGGGTCGTGTTCATTAGGTCATGCAACAGAAAAACAAGCATTACTGAAGTCCAGGTAGCGAGGGACCCTGTTTTTAGTTCTGCTTTCTTTGGCGCTTAATGAACATGACACTGAAATCTTCCAAACTCTCAAACACAAGTGATGCCAGAGATGCCCAATATTACATGAGTCCTGGATTTGGAGTTGATAAATTTTTTATTTTTTATTTGACAGTTTAAAAAATACACACAGGTCATACATTTTAGAAACTCGACAGGGATAACACAATAGTCAATTACTTATTTTCATTGAAGTACAGACATAGATACATTACATAGATACAGATATGAAAATGGTTCTATGGTTCAGTCATCAGACATCTTTTGATATTGTTTTTAAAAATACGTTCTGGTCGGTATAGCTTTAAGTTGTTGCAGCACTTTGTCCCACTCAGACGCGCTGGTTTATAGAAAGGTGTTCTTACCGGATAGACTCTAAAATTTGAACCAGTCAATATCAGACTCTTAAATAATTAGATGGGTAATAATTCTGTTGACAAGACCAAGTTGAAATATAGCTGCTAGCAGCAATGCCGGGGTTCAGCTGTGGGCCCACAGTGCCACCATCATAACAAATTGGACACATTGCCCTAGGATGAGCTACTTCTGTACTGTTTACCACACTTGCCAAATATCAGAACTCAAAATCAAACTCACCATGCAATATGCATTTGATGTATCTTGGACAATTTTTGATGATGTTCACTAAATGAAATGTCTTTTCCAGAATCGCTGGACTGATCGGCACCAAATTTGGTATATAGCATCTATGGATACACATCTTCAAACCCAATATATTTCAAGACTCTAGCTGAAACAATATGGCCGTCAATGAACTTGCATTAATGTTTTTTCCTGTCCATCAGTGCCACCATGCAGCCACACTGAACTATACTTTACAGTATAGCTAGACTCATATCCCTGAGGATGTGTGCCAAATTTCATCACTCTGATTCAAACTGATCAAGAGATATAAACATGTGCCCGTTATAGCGCCACCGTGTGGTCAATCTGAATGGGCTTGCTTATGTTGAGTCTTGACAGTGTTATATATACAAATATCCGTGTCTGATTTATATGCACTTATGTGCCAGATCACCCCCACGTGAATGTTTGTTGTTTGACATACTTCCCTGGAAAATATTACCTCGAGAGACCTTGGTCCACAGATGCCATGTATCAAGTTTTGTGCAGATAAGTCATTCAGTACCAGAGAAGTAGCATTTTCGGGGAAATTTGTTCCTTGTGAGGAGAGGGACCTATGTACCGTATTTCACGACTCTACGTCACACAGGTTGAGGGGTGTGAGCTTTCAATTGCTTGTTATAGCTCCAACATGTGGCCAATTGGCATGGCATCGCATGAGAGGGTGTGGCCAATGGCCCTTTACCATCATACAAGGTTACACCCTCCTAGGCCTTACCATCTCACAGGAATGTACATATTTTCACAAACTTTTTGCGGAACTGGAATAATTCTAATTATTACGCCAATAAATACAGCTTCGCTGCTGAACAACTAATTAATACAACGCTTTACTTTATAGATTTGTATACATTCTTGTTTTATTCATAAATGTATTATTCACACATTTCCTACTTAGGGTCTTGAACATCGGCTAAGAAATGATAGCATGTAGCTTGTATATATACACACTAGACTGGAACTACTGAACTACTCGGCACATAGTAAGAGCTTGAATGAAAGGAAAGACTTGACTGGCGGAACTTTCTTGAACAAGCATCCGCCTCTTTGTATTATCGTCAGTTTTGAACAGAGGGAATCAAAAAAGCCAAACTGTAACCAGGGGCGCTCTCTCCTCCAAGAGTGGCAAAGCAACATGTTTTAATCATGTTTCATGAGGACCGTTTTCTCATTCTCTCTTTTCTCTCTCTTGCACTGTCTGTGTCTGGAAGGGTGCAGTACAGAGCTATTTATTTGTATCTTGAACTTTTTACATTCTCTGCCTTTGATCCCAGTGTTTGTGAGCTCTCGTCTGGCTACCGCTGCTAATGCTGTTATCGGTCAAGGGAGTATCTCGTCAAATCCGCCTCTAAAGTCCATTGCGCGTGAGATGGCGCTTTCAAGCATGATGAAACATCATTGAGTCGAGAGCACAGAGGATTGGTCCTGCGAACAGAGGATGAGTGCCGCGAGCGCACAGACCAGTTGAGAGCGAAGACATTTGGTCGAGAGAGCAGACGATGTCCGGCGAGCGAACAGGCCAAACTTGAGAACTTGCAAGTGTGACTTTGGGCAACTTTATTGCTGCAGATCCAAAATATATTAATAAAAAAAAAATATAGAACTGTAAACAAGGAAACATGGTTCAAACGTGTTAAAACATTTAAAGTCATCAAATTGTCAACCAATAATAGTCAATTTATTTGTAAAATGTTTGATTGGATTTCCGGATGGTGGGGGTGGGCTTAGAGATGGGTGCGTGTCTAGAAACCATAGATTGGTCACTTTCACTGGAGTGATGGATGAACTAACAAATGCTTGCCCTTGGCCAGTCCAGTGTTGTGTTTTGTGTGATTGGTTGAGGCTTCTTGGATACAGAACGTCAAACAAATACGCTTCAGAGCTGTCTGTTTACAGTGGTTGCTCGTTTTAAAAGTTGCAGCATACTGCAGCATGGCTTGCAAGATGCTGTGGTATGGATCAGCATAGTATTTTACTGTCGGACATTTTGCCGTTAATGCTGTTAATGCTTGTTGAAACCACCAGAGGGCATCTTTGAGGACGTCTTTATGAAGCTTATTGGAGATTGCTTACTTTCCTAAATAATCCTACAGTACAGATGTCCATGCAGGCCAGTCATTTTGATTGCTAAACACTATCTGAAAGAGCATAAGTTAATTCATTTTGTTGACATGAAGCAAATAAAGGTTAAATAAAACCATAGCTTCTGTAAATAAAAACAGTGGTACAATTATATCATTTAACTCGATAAAATTATGTGTTTTTTTCGTTAGGGCAAAGCTGGTCTTTTATTAATGAAAGCATAAAGATGTTGAACAAATACCAACATTTAGTATTCCCATGTAGCTCAGTTGCAGTGCCAGGGTTGTGGGTTCAATACCCATGGGGGACCAGTACGGAAAACATAATGAAAATGTTTGCACTCACTACTGTAAGGAGCTCTGGGTAAAAGGCGTCTACTAAAATGTACTTTTGTTTTAAAGTACTTAAGCATCTCTACAGACCCAGCCTGCCCCTCTAAGCTAGAACAGAGGTGTGTCATTGAAATCACCAACAGTGATCCCCCCCCCCCCCATTGTACACACCTCGGCAGGCGGCTCAGTCACCATGGAGGCCTAATCTCCCCTTTATGTGTTAATTTGTGATGCTAGGCCGTCATTGTAAATAAGAATTTGTTCTTAACTGACTTCCCTAGTTAAATAAAGGTTAAATATAACCACAGCCTCAGCTACTAGAGCACAGAGAAATACATCTTAGAACAAGCTTTTCTGTTATTTTGAAAGAAATTGTCCTAGTGGGGAGACTAAAGCTGCATATGTAACAGCCTTGATTCCGTCCATCTCCTCGCCCCTACCTGGGCTCGAACCAGGGACCCTCTGCACACATCGTCAACAGCCACCCTCGAAGCATCACCCATCGCTCCACAAAAGCCGCGACCCTTGCGTAGCAACGGAACAACTTCTTCAAGGTCTCAGAGCGAGTGACGTCACCGATTGAAACGCCACTAGCGTGCTCCGCTAACTTGCTAGTTTCACACCGGTTACACATAACCAAGTCCAAGTTCGTGGGCTAGAAGAACCATCCTCACATTTTTTTTAAATGCCACATCTCCCCTGCTTTTCTCGCATTTGCTAATTGAGATCGCCTATTTTTATTCACATACTGTAGGTATATTTTCTTTACGAGGATTCTTTGCGGGAAATATTTTCAAACAAGGAAGTGCTGCGAGGCACGTTGTGCATTTTAACCAATCAGGTTGCCGAAAAGGGCCTTTAAATGCCAGTAGCCAATCGGATGCCAGGAAATGACTCATAGTGTTCCAGCTCAGCTAACTTGCTAAATAGCGATTTTCGTAAATTCACTTGATGACATATAAATATGCTCAATCGTTTGTCTCTATATTAAATAACATATTCCTCTCAATTCGTTATGAGGTTATAATTACTTAGATTTGCTTCCACCGTAATGTTTTTGTCAGCCATCTTTGCTTTACAAAGGCACCAGCTATGTGTCCCCATAGCGTCAAATAGCGTCAAATTCGTCATTGGAACCACTCAATATGATTGGTCATATAAAAACCTTGGGACCCAAATGCATAAAGAGTGCACTAACTAACTAGCAATGAAGCCGTGACGCTGGGTACCTCTAAGTCCTGTGGCATAAGCTCGCAACTTTTAAAGGAGGAACCACTGTAGCTCTATTTTGTAGCTTGCTAGCCAGCTTGAACAGTAAGCACCAAACGACTTGGGAAAATCAGCTTCAACTTTATATATAAGCAAAGTAATTGGGAAATAAATTAAATAGCTGTACTATACCTTGAGTGGAATCTACTTGCTAGATAATTGTTAGCCAGCAACGTCTGTAAGACAAAAAGCAGATAGTCGGCTCTAGCTAAGCAACACCATAGTCCACCACTTGCTTATAGTTTTTCTTCACCTTTCCACAAAGACGTATGTCTTAACAGGGTCTACAGACAATCACAGACTACAAAAGGAAAACCAGCCACGTCAATGACAGTCTTGCTTCCAAACAAGCCAAACACCTTTGCCCACTTGGAGGATAACACAGTGCCACCGATGTGGCCTTCTCCGTGGCTGACGTGAGTAAGACATTTAAACATGTTAACCTTCGCAAGGCTGGCGGCCCAAACGGCAACCCTAGCCACGTCCTCAGAGCATGCGCAGACCAACTGGCTGGTGTTTTTACAGGCATATTCAATCTCTCCATATCCCAGTCTGCTGTCCCCACATGCTTCAAAATGGCCACCATTGTTCCTGTACCCAAGAAAGAAAAGGTAACTGAATGAAATGACTATCACCCCATAGTACTCACCTCTGTCATCATGAAGTGCTTTGAGAGATTAGTCAAGGATATCACCTCTACCTTACCTGCCACCCTAGACCCACTTCAATTTGCTTACCGCCCCAAAAGATCCACAGACGATGCAATCGCCATCACTCTGCACACTGCCCTATCACATCTGGACAAGAGGAATACCCATATAAGAATGCTGTTCATTGACTATAGCTGAATATTCAACACCATAGTACACTCCAAGCTCATCATCAAGCTCGAAGCCCTGGGTCTGAACCTTCCTGACGGGCCACCCCCAGGTGGTGAAGGTAGGAAACAACACCTCCACTTCGCTGATCCTCAACACTGGGGCCCCACAAGGGTGCATGCTCAGCCCCCTCCTGTACTCCTTGTTCACCCATGACTGTGTGGCCAAGCACGCCTCCAACTCAATCATCAAGTTTGTAGACGACATAACAGTAGTAGGCTTGATTAGCATCAACGATGAGAGGTGAGGGATCTGGGAGTGTGGTGCCAGGAAAATAACCTCTCACTCAACATCAACAAATCGAAGGAGATGATCGTGGACTTCAGGAAACAGCAGAGGGGACACCCCCCTATCCACATCGATGGGACTGCAGTGGAGAAGGTGGAAAGCTTCAAGTTCCTTGGCATACAAATCACTGACAAACTGAAATGGTACACCCACACAGACAGGAGGCTAAAGAAATTTGGCTTGGCACCTAAAACCCTCACAAACATTTACAGATGCACAATCGAGAGCATCCTGTCGGGCTGTATCACCGACTGGTATGGCAACTGCACTGCCCGCAACCGCAAGGCTCTCCAGAGGGTGGTGTGGTCTGCCCAACGCATTACCGGTGGCAAACTTCCCGCCGTCCAGGACACCTACAGCACCCGATGTCACAATTGCAGACCTTTGGCATTCTAGTTGTCAATTTGTTGAGGTAATCTGAAGAGATTTCACCCCATGCTTCCTGAAGCACCTCCCACAAGTTGTATTGGCTTGATGGGCACTTCTTATGGTCAAGCTGCTCCCACAACAGCTCAATAGGGTTGAGATCCGGTGACTGTGCTGGACACTCCATTATAGACAGAATACCAGCTGACTGCTTCTTCCCTAAATAGTTATTGCATAGTTTGGAGCTGTGCTTTGGGCCATTGTCCTGTTGTAGGAGGAAATTGGCTCCAGTTAAGCGCCGTCCACAGGGTATGGCATGGCGTTGCAAAATGGAGTGATAGCCTTCCTTCTTCAAGATCCCTTTTACCCCGTACAAATCTCCCACTTTACCACCACCAAAGCACCCCCAGACCATCACATTGCCTCCACCATGCTTGACAGACGGCGTCAAGCATTCCTCCAGCATCTTTTCATTTGTAAGCGTTCACATAATCTTGCAATGAAAAGTAATTTCTGACAAAATGTGAAACTTATATGTGAAAATGTAGCTAGACTCTTACTCGTATACATGGATGAACGCTTCACGGCTGGAACCATTTAACTAGCCATTGTTTGTAGCTACAGCTTGTTTGGCCAGCGTTATAAAGTCACTCCGGTTCACACTGACCGTGGCGTGTGCAAAAAGTAGCCCATCACAACTTGTTCCAACTGATCTGCTAAATTCAGGGCAGCAATATTTTTGAGAAAAGTAGAACACATTTTGTTGTTCTCGATGGCTAGTGTTATATCTTTCTAAAAAGCAGCGGTAGAAAGGATTATCAACACTGAGCTGCTCACATTGTAGACAAAAGCATGCTACCTGGCAGACCAATCCAAATTCCCGGCATGTCCAGCCCATCCGTTACCTCAGCCAATCATGGCTAGCGGGATGGGGTTGCTGTCTTTTTCCGTGGCTAAACCAACTAGGCTCGTATTTACAGATGGAATACAACTTTGTTATTAAGGCACATGAAAGTTCACATGTTCCAGAAGGCATTTTCCCCCCAAAACACATGATAATAATAAAAAAAAATGCCTCCCTGTGAAGTAGTGAGGAGCGACATATGTCTAGCTTCCTGAAACGGGTCACATATGCAAAAACCGTACAGTGCCTTCAGAAAGTATTCACACCACTTGACTTTTTCCAAATTTTGTTGTTACAGCCTGAATTAATTTTTGGTGCCACTGATCTACACATCATGTCAAAGTGGAATTAGGTTTTTAGACATTTTTACAAATTAATACAAATATGTACGCTGAAATGTCTTGAGTCAGTAAGTATTCAACCCCTTTGTTATGGCAAGCCTAAACAAGTTCAGGAGTAAAAATGTGCTTAACAAGTCACTCACTCTTTGTGCAATAATAGTGTTTAACATGATTTTTGAATTTATTTTTATTTATTTATTTTACCTTTATTTTACTAGGCAAGTCAGTTAAGAACAAATTCTTATTTTCAATGACGGCCTAGGAACAGTGGGTTAACTGCCTTGTTCAGGGGCAGAACGACAGATTTGTACCTTGTCAGCTCGGGGATTCGATCCAGCAACCTTTCGGTTATGGGCCCAACACTCTAACCACTGGGCTACCTGCCGCCCCATCAATGACTACCTCATCTCTGTACCCCACACATACAATTAGCTGTAAGGTCCCTCAGTCGAGCAGTGAATTTCAAACACGGATTCAATCACAAAGACCAAGTATGTTGTCTTATGCCTTGCAAATAAGGGAACTGTTAGGTATATGGGTAAAAAAAAATCAGACACTGTTGATATTTACAATTACTCGAGAAGGAGACAAGTCATAACTCATGACCAGGTGGAATTGATATTCAGTCAAGCGATTTATTTGGTGCAAAGATATTTGGTAACTCGTGCACGGGCTCGTTCCTTCAGCTCTTATGGAGTCGTCCGGAACAAAGAGACCTTCTAAACACGTGACACACATATTTATACAGAGCAATAGTAATAAAATGACGTAGGTAGAGTCTGGTAGATTCACACTCCTGACTGGTCGTTGTTATGGAGGGGCGGTGTCGACTTCCCATTGGCTCTTGGCAGTGTTCTTCGTCCTCAGAGTCCAGCCCTCATAAGTCTGTGTGTGTTTAGGGTTAGCTGTTCTAACAAATGCGCTCGAGCTAATGTGTGTAATACAGCGTTGGCAATAAGCGACATCAAGAATATATTTCTTACAACACTAAATATCCCTTTGAGCATGGTGAAATTATTAATTACACCCAGTCACTACAAAGATACAGGAGTCCTTCATAACTCAGTTGCTGGAGAGGAAGGAAACTGCTCAGGGATTTCACCATGAGGCTAATGTTGTTAAACAGTTAATGGCTGTGATGGGAGAAAACAACTGAGGATGGATCAAAAATATTGTAGTTACTCCACAATACTAACCTAAATAGAAGCAAGGCTGTACAGAATAAAATGATTCCAAAACATGCATCCTGTTTTCAATAAGGCACTAAAATAATACTGCAAAAATGTGGCAAAGAAATTAACTCTTTGTCCTGAATACAAAGCATTATGTTTGGGGTAAATCCACCAACACATCAGTGAGTACCAATCTTCATATTTTCAAGTATGTGTTGGCAAATATGCAAATATTGTACAATCCTGGTGAGCAAAGGTCTTAGAGACTTACCCAAAAAGACACAGCTGTAATCGCTTCCAAAGGAGACTCTAACATGTATTGACTCAGGGGAATACTTATCTAATCAAGATATATTAATTTTTTATTAAACTTTTTAAAAAATCTGGATTTTTCTTTGACATTACAGAGTATTTTGTGTAGATCGTTGATAAAAATGACAATTAAATACATTTTAATCCCAATTTGTAACTCAACAAAATGTGGGAAAATTCAAGGGGTGTGAATATTTTCTGAAGGCACTGTATTTCCTAGAATACACACACACTTGCATATACAGACCCATTACCCATTACTCTCTCATGATCAACAAACCTACAGAGAAAGAGAGACTAGGTGTGTGTTTACCGTGATCCAGGGCGGAGGAATATTATCAGGCATGGTGTTGGCACAGCGGTTGTTTGTTGAGATCACACTGAGACACATCACAGTCATCAACACCTCCTTCCACTGGTCCGGTAACTATGCCAACACAACAGGTACATAGAAATTGGAGTCTGATACCACTGTTCAGGTAGAGGGATACATATGTGCTGAGTTGTGTAAGGCACAAGATTAATATCAAAGGTGACTCACAGGTCCAAACTTGGCATCGCCTGCCTTGTAGGTGTAGTGGTCGAGGGCGATGAAGTAGAAGCCTGACTCCACCTTGTCAGACATACTGTCTGTTCTCTACACTGACCCGTCTCCTGAGAACAACTGCAGTGAGAGAGAGAGAGTAAAAATGCGATGTCAGGAAATGTCATAGACAGAATTCAATTGTAGTTGAAAAGTGAGTTTTTTTTTATTCAAGGTAACAATACATTTTAAGACGGCTGCTGTATCAAAACAGGCAGCTATTGATAATCCTTTAGCCAAATAAGTGATAACATACTGTGTGGGACTTAGCCGAGCTGTACCAATCCATGCCTCTCGTCAGTCAGTATGGCTCAGTATTGAACAGCCTTCCTGTCATTTCATGCCTAACCCTCATCGTGGAGAGCTAACCTCCTATAGGTTTTCACTTCATCCCTTACTTAACGTACAGTTTAGTATAGAACCATCCTCAATAGAACCATCTTTCTAACCAAATAGACAGCAGTTGGTCAAAATCAATAACATGTCATCTTCCCTAAGTGATAATGTCCTAATAACAACGCCTCCATACAGCGTCAAAGCAATTAGAGGAACTCTCAGTACCACTAATGAGAACGATATGTGACCAAGGCGACACCGTTCTGCTGAGGACACCCAAACCACAGTGTCTGTAGCCCTGCTTGGAATATTTAGCCTAAATCGCCTATTGGTTGAGACGCAGGCCCCTGTTCTAGCTTGGTATGTCAGGGTGGGCAATTGTAAAATGTGAATTGGGCCAAGTTGGAGGTAATATTGTATTTAGGTTAAAGTTTGAGAATATACAGTTGAAGTCAGAAGTTTACATACACCTTAGCCAAATACATTTAAACTCAGTTTTTCACAATTCTTGACATTTAATTCTAGTAACAATTCCCTGTCTTAGGTCAGTTAGGATCACCACTTTATTTTAAGAATGTGAAATGTCAGAATAATAGTAGAGAGAATGATTTATTTCAGCTTTTATTTCTTTCATCGCATTCCCAGTGGGTCAGAAGTTAACATACACTCAATTAGTATTTGGTAGCATTGCCTTTAAATTGTTTAACTTGGGTCAAACGTTTCGGGTAGCCTTCCACAAGCTTCCCACAATAAGTTGGGTGAATTTTGGTCCATTCCTCCTGACAGAACTGGTGTAACTGAGTCAGGTTTGCTCGCACACGCTTTTTCAGTTCTGCCCACACATTTTCTATAGGATTGAGGTCAGGGCTTTGTGATGGCCACTCCATTACCTTGACTTTGTTGTCCTTAAGCCATTTTGCCACAACTTTGGAAGTATGCTTGGGGTCATTGTCCATTTGGAAGACCCATTTGCGACCAAGCTTTAACTTCCTGACTGATGTCTTGAGATGCTGCTTCAATATATCCACATAATTTTCCTTCCTCATGATGCCATCTATTTTGTGAAGTGCACCAGTCCCTCCTGCAGCAAAGCACCCCCACAACATGATGCAGCCACCCCCGTGCTTCCCAGTTGGGATGGTGTTCTTCGGCTTGCAAGCCTCCCCCTTTTTCCTCCAAACATAACAATGGTCATTATGGCCAAATAGTTCTATTTTTGTTTCATCAGACCAGAGGACATTTCTCCAAAAAGTACGATCTTTGTCCTCATCAGTTGCAAACCGTAGTCTGGCTTTTTTATGGCGGTTTTGGAGCAGGGGCTTCTTCCTTGCTGAGCGGCCTTTCAGGTTATGTCGATATAGGACTCGTTTTACTGTGGATATAGATATTTTTGTACCTGTTTCCTCCAGCATCTTCACAAGGTCCTTTGCTGTTCTTCTGGGATTGATTTGCACTTTTCGCACCAAAGTACGTTCATCTTTAGGAGACAGAACGCGTCTCCTTCCTGAGCGGTATGCCGGCTGCGTGATCCCATGGTGTTTATACTTGCGTACTATTGTTTGTACAGATGAACGTGGTACCTTCATGCGTTTGGAAAAAGGATGAACCAGACTTGTGGAGGTCTACAATAATTTTTCTGAGGTCTTGGCTGATTTCTTTTGATTTTCCCATGATGTCGAGCAAAGAGGCACTGAGTTTGAAGTTAAGCTTTGAAATACATCCACAGGTACACCTCCAATTGACTCAAATTATGTAAATTAGCCTATCAGAAGCTTCTATAGCCATTTTCTGGAATTTTCCAAGCTGTTTAAAAGCACAGTCAACTTAGAGTATGTAAACTTCTGACCCACTTGAATTGTGATATAGTGACTTATAAGTGAAATAATCTGTCTGTGAACAATTGTTGGAAGAATTACTTGTGTCATG
Source organism: Thymallus thymallus (assembly GCA_023634145.1). Taxonomy (NCBI): domain Eukaryota; kingdom Metazoa; phylum Chordata; class Actinopteri; order Salmoniformes; family Salmonidae; genus Thymallus; species Thymallus thymallus. Next base: position 45,390,393 of record CM042410.1, read on the forward strand.
CACAAAGTAGATGTCCTAACCGACTTGCCAATGTTGGTTTCATCAGACCAGGGAATTTAATTTCTCATGGTCTGAGAGTCTTTAGTTGCCTTTTGCCAAACTCCAAGCAGGCTGTCATGTGCCTTTTACTGAGGAGTAGCTTCCGTTTGGCCACTCTACCATTGCTCAGTTTGGCTGGGCGGCCAGCTCTAGGAAGAGTCTTGGCGTTTCCAAACTTCTTCAATTTAAGAATGATGGAGGCCACTGTGTTCTTGGGGACCTTCAATGCTGCAGACATTTTTTGGTACCCTTCCCCAGATCTGTGCCTCGACACAATCCTGTCTCGGAGCTATCCGGACAATTCCTTCGACATCATGTCTTGGTTTTTGCTCTGACATGCACTGTCAACTGTGGGACCAAATATAGACAGGTGTTTGCCTTTCCAAATCATGTCCAATCAATTGAATTTACCACAGGTGAACTCCAATCAAGTTGTAGAAACATCTCAAGGATGATCAATGGAAACATGATGCACCTGAGCTCAATTTTGAGTCTCATAGCAAAGGGTCTGAAACATTTCTAAAAACCCGTTTTCACTTTGTCATTATGGGGTATTGTGTGTAGATTGATGAGGAAAAACATGTATTTAATCCATTTTAGAATAAGGTTGTAACCTAACAAAATGTGGAAAAAGGGAAGGAGTCTGAATACTTTCTGAATGCACTGTATTCCATTCCAGCCATTACAATGAGCCTGTCTTCCTATATCTCCTTACACCAGCCTCCTCTGATGTACAGATAGGCCTAGTCATGAGGTATTCAATATACATTATATGGTTAGCAGGCGAGTCATAACAGGGCCCATTAGTGAAAAGTGAACATTACATGATGAGCAAGGCTCTTTTCATCTACAAGTTCTTTGAGTCAACAAATCAAAAGATTTCCAATAGAGAAAGAGTTTGTGGCTGGAGGAATGGCACCTTTCATGTAATATTGACTTTCTGTCTTTTAACACGTAAAACTTTCATCTCCTTATGCTACAGTTCACTGCATCATTACAAAGTCATTGTTTGCTTACTGGTTCCTCCAATGTTAGCAGTTTTATACTATAGCATGGTTTTACTGTATGTACTCAAGTAAGTTGTTATTTTGACAGTAAGGTTGTTATTTCCAGCAATGTTTGATAGTGTGTGTTGTAATTTCAGGGCCTGACGGAAGGACAGGCGGCCCCATGGGAGACCGCCAAGAAGGATGAGAACCGCAACAAGAATCGATACGGGAACATCATCGCTTGTGAGTACTGAGGTGACTCCGTACTGAGCTAGACAAGGGTGTTCGGTGTATTTGTGAGTACTGAGGTGACTCTGTACTGAGCTAGACAAGGGTGTTCGGTGTATTTGTGAGTACTGAGGTGACTCCGTACTGAGCTAGACAAGGGTGTTCGGTGTATTTGTGAGTACTGAGGTGACTCCGTACTGAGCTAGACAAGGGTGTTCAGTGTATTTGTGAGTACTGAGGTGACTCCGTACTGAGCTAGACAAGGGTGTTCGGTGTATTTGCTCAAGCCTTTTCAGAGCTCAGGAGTCTCCTGTTCTCATGGTATACTTTTGCTCGACATGAGGTCCTGCTCACCAGACTGGATGGTATGGGTCATAGGCACCAAAAACCACACTCCGCAAAGTTAGCTACCTCACCCTCACCATTTATTGACACCATTGTCTCTCCCTGGCCTCATCCTGGACTCCACCCTATCCTTTGACCACCACATCCGACAGATGTGGTGTCAAATCTTCATTCTTGCACCTCCGCAATATAGCAAAAGTCAGGTCCTCCTTCTCCCGTCCTGCCAATGAAACCCTCATCCGTGTATTCATCACCTCCCGTCTGGACTACTGCAACTCACTACTTTCTGGCATTAACGCAAGCTCCCTCCATAAGCGCCTAACGACTCACCCACACTAAGTCCTGGCATCACATCACCCCCGTCCTCCGTGAACTCCACTGTCTCCTTGTCTCCCAACGCATTAACTACAAGATCCTCCTTCTGACCTACAAATCCCTTCTCCACCTTCACCCTTACCTCTCCAACCTTCTTCTCCCCTGCCAACTCACACGCTCACTCCGTTCCACTACAGCAGGCCACCTTGCCATTCCGAAGTCCAAGCTCCAGAGTTTTCAGTGACAGGGCCTTCTCCAGGGTTACTCCAAGGCTCTGGAACTCCCTCCTTCCAGCCATCTGTGAATCTGAGTCCATCACCATCTTTCAGTCCCTCCTTAATCACCACCTCGTCACCTTAGCCAACCCCTAAGCCCCACCCCCACCACTAAGCCCCACCCCCACCACTCTCTTCCACACACACATTCTCCCACACACACACCTGCTCGTTCACTCATACACTAACACATCACATTCTTTTCCCGTCTTTATAATAACTTTATTTGAATTGTGCTTTTCAATACAAATAATAAACTGCTTCGTATCATATAATAATAAAATAAAAGTACTTGTAAAAACTAAGAAGGAGGAATACAAAATAAGAAAAAATTATCATTCAAATCATACATTGGAATCATTCATTAAAATCATACATTAAAATCGTCTTTATACTGTAAGTGTATCTTCAGCAGACACATAAAAAGAGGCACTGGATCTGCAAGCCTGATGTCCTCTGGCAGACTATTCTGAAGTCTAGTAGCAAATGGCCAGTTCCTTTCATCTCGACTTTTGAATTGTCAACAGTGCCCTGCCAGAGGGTCCTGGCTCTTAGGGAGATCAAAAATCTAAGATATAGGATGGGGCTAAACCAAGCCTAGCCTTAAACGTGATTAATACACATGTTTAATATATTCTAAAAGTGACTGTTAGCCAGTGCAGAGAAGCTAAACTAGGTGTGACATGGTTACATTTCCTGGTGCCTGTTAAAAGCGAAGCTGTAGACGATGGAGTGATTTTTGACTGAGACAGGTTTACATAGTTACAGTAATCTAGGTGTGTGGAAATAAAAGCATGTATATGTTCCTCCAGATCAGTGGCTGAGATAAAACAAAAACTGTATTTCTTAGATGATAAAAGCTAGACAACCTTCTTTACATGCAGCTCGAGGTTTAGTCAGGGTCAAAGAAGACACCAAGGTATCTGGCTGTAGGCTTTACAGAGGTTTAGTCAGGGTCAAAGAAGACACCAAGGTATCTGGCTGTAGGCTTTACAGAGGTTTAGTCAGGGTCAAAGAAGACACCAAGGTATCTGGCTGTAGGCTTTACAGAGGTTTAGTCAGGGTCAAAGAAGACACCAAGGTATCTGGCTGTAGGCTTTACAAAGGTTTAGTCAGGGTCAAAGAAGACACCAAGGTATCTGGCTGTAGGCTTTACAGAGGTTTAGTCAGGGTCAAAGAAGACACCAAGGTATCTGGCTGTAGGCTTTACAGAGGTTTAGTCAGGGTCAAAGAAGACACCAAGGTATCTGGCTGTAGGCTTTACAGAGGTTTAGTCAGGGTCAAAGAAGACACCAAGGTATCTGGCTGTAGGCTTTACAGAGGTTTAGTCAGGGTCAAAGAAGACACCAAGGTATCTGGCTGTAGGCTTTACAAAGGTTTAGTCAGGGTCAAAGAAGACACCAAGGTATCTGGCTGTAGAGATCAAAATAACTAGAATCTAGCATTGACAGCCAACAGAAGGCCATTACTGACTTTCAATAAAGCATTTTAGATGCTGTGAAGTGAGTATGAACAACTTGAAATAAGTTGAGAGCCACCATTTGCTTGAAAACCACTTTTTCTAAAGTCTTGGATAAAAAAAGGAAGCTTAGAAAAAAATCTATAAACTGTTAGCAGAGATCAGGTGATGCCAGCATGTCACTGTTAGGGGTGGGGGTACCAACAACACGCTCTGTTGTCTCCAACTGAATTTTAGAGTTGTGGGAGTCCTCAGAGATCAGGTGATGCCAGCATGTCCTCAGAGATCATTCCTTATCAGATCCTTCATTATTTCATATAATTTTTGAAGTTTAAAGGCCGTCCGTTTATGTTCAGCCTTTCTAAGTTCACTTAGAAAAGTGTGGTAATTTAACCAGGTTGAGACACTGACAGACAATTTATTAATAGTTTTAACTGGTGCCACTGAGTCTAAAGTAGCCTGACTTGTCATTGAAATTATTTACCAAATCATTAGCGTGAAGGCATAACTGGTAGGGGATAGAAAAGCTAGCAGTTGTGGTGTTTTACTAGCAGATGCGAGAGCGAGTGGGGACAGGAACATTTTTAGGAGGAGGAGAAGGCATTTTAAAAAAACAATGAAGATGGTCAGAGATGCACATCAACAGTTTCCAAGTTATCAATATTCAGACCATAGAACAGCACTAGATCAAGAGTACTGGCTTGGTTGTGTGTCGGCACGTAGCGCAAAGCTAAAGGTTTCTAACCGGTTAAGAAACTCTTCGCTCCAAGAATAATAACCCTGTCATATTTAGGCGTTATCCAAAGAAAGCAGGTCAGAGAATTCTGCAATGAACAAACTATTAGGTTTAGGATGGCGGTACACTAATATATATATAAGATGGCTTGATTCAGGGCTACATATAAACGTCTCTACGAATGAAGGCTATCCCACCACCACTGTAGCTTAAAAAAAAAAGGCTGTAGGGGTAGTTTCAGTTAGCATGAAAATATCAATGCTGTTGTAAATAGTAAAATCATTGCATATGAACAACTTATTATTGAGAGATCTTACATTCAATAAAATGATCTTGACATGGATAGAAGAGTTAGAAGGAAAATAAATTGTTTTATTTTAACCCTTTCTGCGGTCAGGAAATTATGGAATGGTGGAATGTTTTTCTCATAATGAATAAACATTCTTTAATTTAAAATGTGGTTTTTCTATATCAAACGGTTTTGTTATATTTCAGTCTTCTGTGATGTGTATATAAAGTGTAATATTGGCATGCAAACTCAAATGTGAATACATTTTTAAACTATCTGACATGGTACATGTGTCTTCTTTTCTTTAAGCCCATAACCATGTGTGTGTGAGGTGTATACTTTTGTTTCATAGTAGATTTGTGTAAGAATAACAAGAAACACTCGGTTAGAGCCTGAATTAGCCCACTGCAGTAAAAGGTTAACCGTATTACGGGACATAATATGCTCTCCATGTCCTCTGTTGCTAATTATGACAGGGTACTTCGGCTGTCCCCATAGGAGAACCCTTTTGAAGAACCCTTTTTGGTTCCAGGCAGAACTATTTTGGGTTCCATGTAGAACCCTCTGTTATTTTTAACCATTCCTGAACCTTAGACCAGGACAAGCTACATAGGGGCAACGCCATAATATATTATCTAGTGATTCTGTCTCTAGTGATTTTAGCGGGATCCCAAGACACAAATTTGCGGTAAAAAGCAACCACGTCACGGAATCCGTAGCTAGACATGACACGGTTGACGGCTTGTGGATCTGGTCGCAGTAAACACTGCAGGGAGAGGGAATGGTGTATGTGTTTGAATCTGAAAGTGCGGCAAGTGAAGTGTGTGACAATGAATGGAAAATGGAACAAAACGTGCAAGCTTTGTGGTAGAAGACAAGGACCGGTCCCATAATGCATGTTCTTATTGGACAAGGAGATGCATTTGGGAAATCCATATGTAATATTGACGACTGTGTAGAAAGCAGTGGGAAAGGTGGATTCAATCAAGGTTACTAGAAAAATTGTTGTTTTGGTTAATTGTGATCATGAAGAACAGAAGAAGCACAGCACTGGATCTGGCAAAATTGTCCATGTCAGAACTTACAAGTGTTGATCTTCGGAGCAGGGCACCAGCCAAAGGAGTTATTCGGAAAGTATTCAGACCCCTTGACTTTTGTTACGTTACAGCCTTATTCTAAAATGGATTTAATCGTTTTTTTCCCTCATCAAAATACTCTATAATGACAAAGCAAAAACTGTTTTGGCAAAGTACGTTGTTGAAGCACCTTTGGCAGCGATTACAGCATTGAGTCTTCTTGGGTATGACGCTACAAGCTTGGCACACTTGTATTTGGGGAGTTTCTCCCATTCTTCTCTGCAGATCCTCTCAAGCTCTGTCAGGTTGCATGGGGAGCGTCGTTGCACAGCTATTTTCAGGTCTCTCCAGAGATGTTCGATCGAGATGTTCGATGCCACTCCTGTGTTGTCTACACTGTGTGCTTAAGGTTGTTATCATGTTGGAAGGTAAACCTTTGTTCCAGTCTGAGGTCCTGAGCACTCTGGAGCAGGTTTTCATCACGGATCTCTCTGTACTTTGCTGTAACATAACAAAATGGGGGTCTGAATGCTTTCTGAATGCACTGTAGTTGGAGTCTCGTTCGATATAGATAACGAGTACCTTAGTCAGAAAATCCCAGGAGTGGTCAGTGCACGTCGCCTGACCCGTATATTAAATGGAAGGAAGGAGAAAAGCCTATCAATATTATTGTTGTTTGAGGAGACTCTACCTGAATATGTGAAGCTTAGATATGTGAGGTAAGCGGTGAGAGCATGTGTGTCCAAACCATTACAGTGTGGGAATTGTAAAGGATATGGTCACGTGTCAAATGTTTGCACACAGGAGAAGTATAGTATTGAAGAATCTGTCAATGGAAAATGTTGCAACTGTGGTGGAGGAAGGGTTGCAAAATTCCACATTAGGTATAAAACTTAGACTTTTGATTTTGATCTATTTCTTAAAAACATGTTTAATAAAAACAACAAACCGAGTGTAACTAACATTCATCACTTAGCTGTGCACTCTCATGGCGTCTTTAGGCCCCTCCCCCTTCTCTTTGTTTCATGTATTTGTTTCTTCCTGCTGGTAGTCTGGGGTTGTTTTGTTTCTTCCTGCTGGTAGTCTGGGGTTGTCTTGTTTCTTCCTGCTGGTAGTCTGGGGTTGTCTTGTTTCTTCCTGCTGGTAGTCTGGGGTTGTCTTGTTTCTTCCTGCTGGTAGTCTGGGGTTGTCTTGTTTCTTCCTGCTGGTAGTCTGGGGTTGTCTTGTTTCTTCCTGCTGGTAGTCTGGGGTTGTCTTGTTTCTTCCTGCTGGTAGTCTGGGGTTGTCTTGTTTCTTCCTGCTGGTAGTCTGGGGTTGTCTTGTTTCTTCCTGCTGGTAGTATGGGGTTGTCTTGTTTCTTCCTGCTGGTAGTCTGGGGTTGTCTTGTTTCTTCCTGCTGGTAGTCTGGGGTTGTCTTGTTTCTTCCTGCTGGTAGTCTGGGGTTGTCTTGTTTCTTCCTGCTGGTAGTCTGGGGTTGTCTTGTTTCTTCCTGCTGGTAGTCTGGGGTTGTCTTGTTTCTTCCTGCTGGTAGTCTGGGGTTGTCTTGTTTCTTCCTGCTGGTAGTCTGGGGTTGTCTTGTTTCTTCCTGCTGGTAGTATGGGGTTGTCTTGTTTCTTCCTGCTGGTAGTCTGGGGTTGTCTTGTTTCTTCCTGCTGGTAGTCTGGGGTTGTCTTGTTTCTTCCTGCTGGTAGTCTGGGGTTGTCTTGTTTCTTCCTGCTGGTAGTCTGGGGTTGTCTTGTTTCTTCCTGCTGGTAGTCTGGGGTTGTCTACAGTTGTAAAGCGCTGTAGAAGTCCCATGTATTATTGATTATTATTAGACATGCTCTAGTCCTTTGCAAACAGAAGGTCTCACAGATAATACTGGTTTATACTCTTTGAAATTATTAAATCTCTCCCATAAGAGAACCACATTTTCAACCCTCTGACAAGTTGTTTTAATTATGCCGCATTCTTTGAAAACAGTGCTGTCTACAGTGTTATGTCATATTGTCAAGGCCCCTAATGCAATACAATGACATGAATACATTTTTATTAAGGGTTTAGATCTCACTGGCGACTTCCTACAAGTGAAGGCTTTTTAAATGAAAACTTGCTCTAAAATGAAATAGCCTGTCATATGCTGATAGCCAACAGGAATTATGATGCATTTTCTGATTCTATTTTAATTACATGAGCTTGTAATGGAAACTGTCCATCTTACTGCATGCTCATACAAATGCTACATTTCTCATGACATTCTTTGAAAAACCACTGAGAAAGTAGTCTCTCTTATTTTGAGACATTCAAAATTATAATTTGAGAAATATGCTTTTCCTCCCAACCCGTGCCAACCAAGCCTCGAAACATCCACACAGTGTCTAACTGGATATTAATCAATACTAAAGCTCTCCCTCCCAGCCACGCTGCCCGATTACCTATAACCATTTTTGGAACAGGGAGAAGAACGGAGAGCACTTTAGATTATAGGCAGCTGTCCCATTCCATTTCTTCTGGTCCCCCCCCCCACACGGTGTAAACGTAAAGCCTCCCATATGGTCATTTTAGAAGTCAGCAGACTCCACTACCAAAATAAACAGTGTTATTGGCAAACATTTACATATCAGAGAGACTGGAGGAACCGGCAGCAAACCTGCAAAGAAGAACTGCCTACAGGAACCTCTCAAAACAAATCCTTTCGGATTCCTTTCTGTTCTTTTCATTTTCTTCTCTTCCTGTCCAGAATAGTCCTTTGCTGTAGCATTTCAGTTGTTTTAAGTAGGAAAAGTCTTAAGTTACAACAATGTCACTTATTTATTGGGGAAAAAAAGCACATTTGATACATTCCCCGGGGGAAATTCACAGATGCTTGCTGACTGGATTGATGGTTTATATATATTGGTCTCCTGAGTGGCGCAGCAGTCTAAGGCACTGAATCTCAGTGCTAGAGGCGTCACTACAGACCCTGGTTCGATTCCAGCCTGTAAACCAATCTGCCGTGATTGGGAGTCCCATAGAGTGGCTGACGTTTGGCCCGGGTTTGGCCGGTGTAGGCCGTCATTGTAAATCATTATTTGTTGTTAATTGACTTGCCTAGTTAAATAAAGGTTAAATTAAAAAAAATATATATTTTATTGATTGGAATGCTGTGGTTGCTATTGATAGTAGGTGTTTTCAAAGAGGACCGCAGCTCCCATGTCACAGTTGGGTCAATGTGAGGGACACTTTGAAATTATGGTGAAGGAAACTTACTTCACAGAGTCAGACAGACCGTTTTCATCATATACAGTAGGCCTGCAACTCTGGCTTAAGGGTTATTGATTTCTCAAATAAATAGCAAGGTGTTTGACATACTGTATATGTTCTACAAGAAACCAGAGAGGGAGCAAAGATGTTTAGCTGTCAAAAGTAAAAGTCTATTGAATCAAGATCATTCGATATTCCTTGTCATTACAATTATATCCTCTCTCTCCAGGAAAAGCAATCTAGAGGGCTTTACCTGATTCAATCTTCTTCAGACATGAACCAATACTGCCCAATTACTGGGTCAACAACACAACCTCCACTGAGGTATGAGTTTATTACACAAACTGCCACTCACTAGTGTGTTTTGAATCATGTGTAACACCGTCATAAGGTGCCTTGTGAAGAAGTGCTCCCCTGAATAATAAGTATCCCAGTTTTTAATTTCCATTAAAAATAACATTGAGGTAACTACCACTCTGACAACTCACTGATAGTCAATTCCCTTCAAGTTGGGCTGCATGTGTGTGTGCACGTCTGTCAAAGCGAGGGCTCTTTGCAAATCGCTCATATCTTAACTGGCGTTCATTCCTGGCACGTAACGTTGAACTATCTTCACAGGTTCCCTTGAAGTCGTTGCCGTAGAAATCTCCTCTGATGTATTGACCAAAGACTGACGATTAGCATTCCCTTGACTCACTTCCCCAATGCTTGTTTACTGGGTGCTTTTTTTGCACCTCTCATCAATGTGAAAAAACAAAAAACTCTCAGGAAGCATTGATAAAACACAACATACAGTAAATAGGCTCCAATTGAGTGAGGTTATTAAACGCTGGGTATTAACAACTGTATGATGTAACTGGGGTGTAATTAAGAATTATGATTAATTGCTTGTAATTTTTGGTTAAGAGCTCCAATGTTTGATTGACAACTACTGACTTATTAGAGAAAATAGTATTTATTTAATGGAACCCACTGATCCTAGCGTACAAAAGAGTCTGATATAACCTCCTACAGTATATTTTAACAGTACATTTCAATATTCCCTGTTGGGCAAAGACCTCCCTTCTCCCCTCCTTGCTAATACACTTCCTCCGCTGTAATCCTCTCCCGATCTGGATGACACTTGATGAAACCCTCAGCATCTCTCAGGTACACCTCGAGGCAGAGTTTAATCTCTGAGCTGCGGAACAGGATTAAACCGGATCAGTCAACTACCAGCATGCTTTGCGGGACAATCATCAGGAAACAGCATTCTGCCTGTTTGACAGCAGAACCTCCAGGAGGGCTGACTTTAACAGACTATTAAAGTTCATAATGCATTCAGCCACATTGACAGTTTAGTGGCAATGTATACATTCTCTGGGGACAACATCATCTTTAGTGATTAATGGAGCTGTGACATACCACGTGTTACCCAGAGAAGCCAGGTCCCCTTGAGCAATTCAAATTTCAACACTGCTGTGTTTTTAAACATCCCTACGTTTTCACTGTAATCCTTTCTACATGCCTGTAGACCAGGCATGGTAACTGGCTGCCCATGGCTGTGGATCAATTTACTTGTAAATCAGCGTTTTTTTTTCTTGTTAAGTCAGTCACTGATTTTTTTATTTATTTAACCAAGCAAGTCATTTAAGAACAAATTCTTATTTACAATGACGGCCTACACCGGCCAAACTCTGAGCCAAGTGTGCGCCACCTTATGGGACTCCCAATCACAGCCGTTTGTGACACAGTCTGGATGCAAACCAGGTTGTCTGTAGTGACTCCTCTAACACTGAGATGCAGTGTCTTAGACCACTGAACCAGGTTGTCTGTAGTGACATCTCTAACACTGAGATGCAGTGTCTTAGACCACTGAACCAGGTTGTCTGTAGTGACATCTCTAGCACTGAGATGCAGTGTCTTAGACCACTGAACCAGGTTGTCTGTAGTGACTCCTCTAACACTGAGATGCAGTGTCTTAGACCACTGAACCAGGTTGTCTGTAGTGACTCCTCTAGCACTGAGATGCAGTGTCTTAGACCACTGAACCAGGTTGTCTGTAGTGACTCCTCTAACACTGAGATGCAGTGTCTTAGACCACTGAACCAGGTTGTCTGTAGTGACTCCTCTAACACTGAGATGCAGTGTCTTAGACCACTGAACCAGGTTGTCTGTAGTGACTCCTCTAGCACTGAGATGTAGTGTCTTAGACCACTGAACCAGGTTGTTTGTAGTGACTCCTCTAGCACTGAGATGCAGTGTCTTAGACCACTGAACCAGGTTGTCTGTAGTGACTCCTCTAGCACTGAGATGCAGTGTCTTAGACCACTGAACCAGGTTGTCTGTAGTGACTCCTCTAGCACTGAGATGCAGGGTCTTAGACCACTGAACCAGGTTGTCTGTAGTGACATCTCTAGCACTGAGATGCAGTGTCTTAGACCACTGAACCAGGTTGTCTGTAGTGACTCCTCTAACACTGAGATGCAGTGTCTTAGACCACTGAACCAGGTTGTCTGTAGTGACTCCTCTAGCACTGAGATGCAGTGTCTTAGAACACTGAACCAGGTTGTCTGTAGTGACTCCTCTAGCACTGAGATGCAGTGTCTTAGACCACTGAACCAGGTTGTCTGTAGTGACTCCTCTAACACTGAGATGCAGTGTCTTAGACCACTGAACCAGGTTGTCTGTAGTGACTCCTCTAGCACTGAGATGCAGGGTCTTAGACCACTGAACCAGGTTGTCTGTAGTGACATCTCTAGCACTGAGATGTAGTGTCTTAGACCACTGAACCAGGTTGTCTGTAGTGACATCTCTAGCACTGAGATGCAGTGTCTTAGACCACTGTACCACCTGGGAGCCCAATGATAGTCACTCAATTAGCCCATGTCAGCAAAATGTTTGTAGATTGGTAAATTAATCTAGCAGCCAGCTATCTAAACTTGTAGTATGTTAGTCACTCTCACTCAGATTTCATATTAAAAACTGCAAACATTTCTCTCCGCTCTATGGCAAAATCTGTAGATTTGCAGGAAATTGGCTGTAAAACTGCTAATTTTCCTCACTGCCCCATGGCAGAATGTGTAGAGTTGCAGCTTTAAAAGGGCAACATTTTCTCTCTATGCCCCATGGCAGAATGTGTAGATTTGCACAATATTAACTTTTCCCTGATGTAGACTGTGAAACTGAGATTATGATACTCTGCAGGTCTGAGACAGAATTTTATAGGCAGCAGACAAAGACAAATCAGATATGCCTTCTACTCAAGTTCATATGGACCAAGCTGCTCCCCAGAATTCCACTTCTTGAAAAGTCCAAAGTAAACAAACCCCTGCACCAAACTTCTACAAGAAACAGTAAAAAGGACAACAGAGCAGCAAAAGAGAATCAATAGTTCAGCCGAGGAGTCGGTAGCATGAATCAGTAATGAGTTCAGGACCCCTCTGTATGAGGACTGGGCTAGTGATGCCTTTATTGTGCTTGAGGCATATGAGTGTTATAGCCTGGAGGCTTGCACAGGGAAACCTTGTGTGAGTGCGGTACTCTGTGGCGCCAAGAACATCCAGCCTTCGTTTTACCCTTCACACAACCCCCTGCCAGCCCTCATCCAGGAGCCTGGCTCGGGTGCGTCAGGGCCGGAATGAAAGACCCATGAAAGACCCAGTAATCCTGCTCAGTAATCCTGATAGAGGAGATGATGAATATTTTACCACAGGTTGAGGTCTGTGCTGGCCAGGGTCACATTTTATTTGGATAGTCCGGATTTTCCATCTGTAGATGCTCTTACAGATGGTCATACTATCAAAACCTATATGTTGATAAGCAGCAACTGTTTGATAAGGTTACGGTTAGGTTTATAATAATGGTTAAGGTTAGAGTTAGGGCTAGGGTTAGGGTAAGCGTTCATTTTAGAGTTAGCATAAGGGTTAGGGTTAGGGGTAGTTAGTTTAAATGTTATTTATTGTCTGTAGATAGTCTGTAGAGCATCTACAGATTAGGGTTGAATATTTTCCCAGTATTTCTCAAATGTTCCATCCCCAGAATAAATCACCTTTCTCCGGGGTATTTCCAGACAAATGTTCCATCCCCAGAATAAATCACCTTTCTCCGGGGTATTTCCAGCCAAATGTTCCATCCCCAGAATAAATCACCTTTCTCCGGGGTATTTCCAGGCAAATGTTCCATCCCCAGAATAAATCACCTTTCTCCAGGGTATTTCCAGTGTCGTTCTAAAGCATATAAAGTATATAAATATGTCTGGATTTGATTAAAGCTTTGATCGGCATGATAATTCAAGGCTGATGCTACCTGAACCTGATGAGCCATACATTAAAGCCGTTATCCAATACAGCATATAGTATAATAGACATTATGTGCTACTACAAAAATACATAAAAGCCCATAGATGTAGCTATGCTCTCTTGGGTAAATAGATGAAAAGCTCAAGTAGGCTAATCTTTTTGACTGTGGACTGTATTACTGTACTTTATTGTATTATATGACTGGAAATACGCACCTCGTTCAAACCAGGAAGCTGGGAGAGAACATGGGATGCTGGTGCTGAAGTTACAATCATAGGCTAGCAAATATGATTTTTAATTTAATAGGTCCTTGTTTTTAGGCTGGTGCATATATAGGCCACCTTTCATACATTTCCCCTAACGTTGTGTAATGTGCACATTAGCCTACCTCCCCTTTCTCTCTCTATTGTTGCTGAATTTCTTCCTTGCTTTTAACAGTTAAATGAAATAAGTGTTGTTGTCCTTGATCTTTATCATTGTAATGGCTTGAATAACATAGTAATAGAATAAGATGTAGACGGCTTTCACGTCTCATCACGAAGATTGAGTGGTTATGGGTGATAGTCTGAATAAAAGACTGTTATAGGCCACCGCCACCGCTCGTTCTCTCTTTATTAAAACAGCAAACAAGAGCTCGCATCCCTCTTCGAAAAGTCTATTAAGATAATAAATGAAAAAATATATATAATTCCAGCAAGCTATTCTAGTCTAGATTTTCCTGGGACTCCAAGAGCTAAGGAGCGTTTTTTTTAAGGAGAGGCCAGCGGAGCGCAGGTACATATTGCGCAAGAGAAAGAGGCTATAAATTAAAAGCTTATGCATAACCCATCATTAGCTAAATATACAGTGGCTTCATAAAGTATTCACGCCCCTAGACTTTTTCCACATTTTATTGTGTTACAGCCTGAATAATAAGTTGCATGGATGCACTCAGTGTGCAATAATAATAGTGTTTAACATGATTTTTGAATGACTACCTCATCTCTGTACCCCACACATACAATTATCATCTCTGTACCCCACACATGCAATTATCATCTCTGTACCCCACACATGCAATTATCATCTCTGTACCCCACACATACAATTATCATCTCTGTACCCCACACATACAATTATCATCTCTGTACCACACACATACAATCATCATCTCTGTACCCCACACATGCAATTATCATCTCTGTACCCCACACATGCAATTATCATCTCTGTACCCCACACATACAATTATCATCTCTGTACCCCACACATACAATCATCATCTCTGTACCCCACACATGCAATTATCATCTCTGTACCCCACACATACAATTATCATCTCTGTACCCCACACATGCAGTTATCATCTCTGTACCCCACACATGCAGTTATCATCTATGTACCCCACACATACAATTATCATCTCTGTACCCCACACATACAATTATCATCTCTGTACCCCACACATACAATTATCTCTAAGGTCCCTCAGTCGAGCGGTGAATTTCAAACAGAGATTCAACTACAAAGACCAGGGAGGTTTTCCAATGCCTCGCAAAGAAGGGCACCTATTGGTAGTTTGGTCAAATAAGAAAAGCAGATATTGAATATGCCTTTGATCATGGTGAAGTTATTAATTACACTTTGGATGGTGTATCAATACACCCAGTCACTACAAAGATACAGGCGTCCTTCAGTTGCAGGAGAGGAAGGAAACCACTCAGTAATTTCACCATGAGGCCAATGGTGACGTTAAAATAGTAACAGATTTTAATTAGTTAGAGTGTTTAAAGAAAACTGAGGATGGTAGGTAGGTAGGTAGGTAGGTAGGTAGGTAGGTAGGTAGGTAGGTAGGTAGGTAGGTAGGTAGGTAGGTAGGTAGGTAGGTACTTTATTGATCCCCGAGGGGAACTTTCTTCGTCAAGCAGCTACGAAAAAACACAGGGCAGGTGCAAAATGCCAGAACAAAAATGCACAAAAGACAGATACACGATACATGATACCTAGAGCGGCAGTATGAAAAAGAAGTCTGGAGTGCAAAAAAAAGCTATAAAAAATACATTGCATAGTATGGGTGGTTGGCTGAATATGTACACTATACATTGGTGGATGTTGGATGGTTAACTATACTATACAGGTCGATGGCAGAGAAATACTTCAATAGATAAAAGTGCGTATGATATGAGTGAGGGTAATAACAGTTTACTTAATATACAGTCTGGCTAAATGAACAGGTAAGTGAATATTTTGCATGGTTAAATTAACTGTACAGGTAAATATACAGTTAAATGTACAGGTAAGTGAATATTTGCATGGTTAAATTAACTGTACAGGTAAATGACAGGAAGAGACACTTAAATAGCTAAATATGTGTATGATATAATTTAGGGTAATAATAATAATTCCCTTAAAATACAGTCCTTACTGCAGGGTTTAATTACAGATAAATGCACGTATTGCACATTCAATATACTAAAAGCAATGAAAAAAGATACAACTGACAGGATACTAATATACATTCCTGAGCAAATTACTACGTAAATTCAGTCCAATAATTACTTACAATATTTCACGTGATATGATATAACAACTGTACATGAATATGTATATATAGACCTGAATGAATAAATAAGTCCTGAGTGATTACAGACCAGAGTTACTCACGGATGGATGCATAATTGTTAAACTAGGTCCTAACACCCCAACATTTCCAGGTCTATGTTGCCGACGGCACGGCACCCCGGTGAGGCATTAAATAGTCTAATAGCCGCCGGCAGGAAGGACCTCCTGTAGCACTCTCTGGCACACCGTGGTGGGATCAGTCTGTGACTGAAAGTGCTCCTCTGCGTCATAACCATGGCGTGCAGAGGGTGGGTGACGTTGTCTTTGATGGCCAGCAGTTTGGCCAGAATCCGTCTCTCCGCCACCTTCTCTAGAGTGTCAAGGCTAATCCCCAGGACAGAGCTAGCCTTCCTGATCAGCTTATTTACCCGAGAAGCATCAACAGCCTTTAATGTTTGCTCCCCAGTACACCACTGCAAAAAAGATGGCACTGGCCACCACAGACTGGTAGAAGGTATGCAGTAGTTTACTGCACACGTTGACGGACCTGAGCCTCCTCAGAAAGTAAAGTCGGCTCTGGCCCTTTTTGTACAAAGCCCCGGTGTTACCAGCCCATTCCAGCCTGTTGTCCATATGGACTCCCAGGAACTTGTATGACCCAACCATTTCCACATCCATCCCCTGTATAGGGACTGCAGTCAGTTGGGCCTTGGTTCTCCTGAAGTCCACAACCATCTCCTTTGTTTTGCTGATGTTGAGCTGAAGAACTGAAGGTTCTTGGGCACTGGGACCAGGCAGGATGTTTTCCACAGCACAGGGATCCTTTCCAGGCTCAGGCTAAGGTTAAAGCGGCGCTGGAGTATTCCACACAGTTGGTCAGCACAGACCGTGAGCTGATGCCATCAGGGCCCGCTGCTTTCCACTGATGTAGTCTCTTCAGCTCCCTCTTCACTTGGTTGGTGGTGAAAGCCAGCCCAGGTGGGGAGGTGGGGGGAAGGGGGGTGTTGAGGATCAGTCCAGAGGTGGGGGGAATGGAGGTGTTGCAGATCAGTCCAGAGGGAGCGGGGGTGGAGGTGGGGAGGGGGTCGCTGATTGTCTCAACAGAGGTGTTGTGAGCAAAGTGGGGGTGGGACAGCCGTGAGGGTGTGTGGCCTGGGGAGCTGGAGGGGAGGTGGACAGGGCCAGTATCGAACCTGTTAAAAAATTGGTTCAGCTCATTGGCTCTGTCCTGGGTCCCCTCCGTCTGCCCACTGTTTGACTTTTTGAAGCCAGTGATATTTCTCATACCCTTCCACACCTCTCTCACCTGGCTCTGCCTCGCTTGTCCTCCATCTTCCCCTTATACACTCTCTTCCCCTCAGCAATCCGCAACTTCAGCTCCCTCTGGACGCATTTCAATTTGTCCTTGTCCCTGTCCCTCTCCTTGAAGGTCCTCTTCTTCTTATTCTGCAGGGCCTTCAGGTCGCTGGTGACCCAGGGTTTATTATTTGGAAAACAGCGTACCTTCCTGGTGTGTACAGTGTTGTCTACACAAAAATGTATATAGTCCATTATGCAGTCAGTAAGTCCATCGATGTCCTCCCCATGAGCCTCACAGAGCACATCCCAGTCTGTTGTTTCAAAGCAGTCCTGTAGGGCCTCATTTGCCTCCGGAGACGATCTCCTAATGGTCCTAGTGGTTGCAGGCTGCTGTTCGACCAAAGGCCTGTAGAGTGGAGTGAGGTGGACAAGGTTGTGATCTGATCTACCGAGGGGAGGGAGTACAGTGGAGTTGTATGCATCCTTCACATTAGCATTTAACAAGTCCAGAGTTTTATTATTCCTGGTTGGGCACTTCACCAACTGTTTGAATGTGGGCAGCGTTGAAGAGAGAGATGCATGGTTAAAATCCCCAGAAATGGCAAAGAAGGCACTGGGATGCGCTGTCTGTAACCTGGCGATAGCAGAGTGGATGACGTCACACGCTGTGTTTGCGTCAGCGGAGGGCGGAGGGCGGGATGTAAACAATAACAGTAATGGCCGCTGTGAATTCCCTCTGCAAATAGTAGGGCTAACGGCTAACAGCTCAATGTCCGGGCTACAAAACTGTTCCTTAACAGTAATACGTCTCGGATTACACCTTACCGGAAGAAAAGCTATCCCTGTCCACTCTGATGGTCCGGAACCCGCCGATAGTTACGTTCTCTATGGGGATGTTATCATTTAGCCATGTCTCTGTAAAGCAGAATAGGCTAGCTTCCCGGTAGTCACTTTGTCCATGGGCCAGGCCATCAAGCTCATCCATCTTGTTATGTAGCGATCTCACGTTGTCCATAATGATAGACGGTATAGCCGGCTTGTATTTCCTAAGCTTTGCCTTACACTTCCGACACACCCTGCATCCACGCTGTCGCCTTTTCAACTCGTCCATAATATCAAACTTTCCCCTGCGGTGCAGCAGCGCTGAGTGTGCTAAATCCAAGAGCTGGACTCGGTTGTAAATAATTGAGGACTGGAGTGTACGTTCGGCGCTGAGAAAAATAAAAAGTGCCTCAGTGATAAAAAGGACCGCTAAAACCATCGTAAAACAGTAGCACTACATAATCCTGAACTATTATAGTTACACTGTTGCAACAAAAACTCACAAAAAACATACTAAAACAACAATTAACGCACAAACAATGGGAGCTGCTTAACAGGCGACCAGCAGGGCGGCGCCAATCACTATGCTGTAGTTACAATACTAACTTAATTGACAGAGGGAAAAGAAGATAGTATGTATACTCAGGACTTATTAATATTACAAAACATGCATTGTGTTGCAACAAGACACTAAAGTAATACTGCAAAAAATGTGGCAAAGCAATTAATTTTTGTCCTGAATACAAAGTGTTATGTTTGGGGCAAATCCAATACAGCACATTACTAAGTACCACTCTCCATATTTTGAAGCATAGTGGTGGCTGCATCATGTTATGGGTATGCTTGTCATCATTAAGGACTGGGGAGTTTTTCAAGATAAGAAAGAAACTGAATGAAGCTAAACACAGGCAACATCCTAGAGGAAAACCTGGTTCAGTCTGCTTTCCACCAGACACTGGGAGACAAATTCACCTTTCAGCAGGACTTTAACATACAACACAATGACAAATCTACACTGGAGTTGCTTACCAAGAAGACAGTGAGTTCCTGAGTGGCCGAGTTACAGTTTTGACTTAAATCTGCTTGAAGATCTATGGCAAGACTTCAAAATGGTTGTCTAGCAATGATCAACAACCAATTTGACAAAACTTGAAGAATTTTTAAAAGAATAATGGGCAAATATTGTACAATCCAGGTGTGCAAAAGCTCTTAGAGACTTACATGTATTGACTCAGCGGTGTGAATACTTATGTAAGAGAGTGCTCGCATATCTACTGATTTAAAGCAATGCTATTCAGTGACAGGCTGTTTTAAAACTCTGCAGCTGCAATAAAAAACAACAACATTTTTTACAATTTCAAAATAAGGTGACCCCTGAAAGCCAGATGGAGATGTGTAGATTAGACATGCATTCAGTTGTTATTACTGTAGAATAGACAATTCTGCAGCAAATGTAGGCCAACCTGCCACAAGAAAAAAAGTTACTATGATGAGGTGATACATGCATTGTGAACTGCGCTCTCCATCCTGAGCGTTGATGATTGATCATGCAGAGAGAAGGCCATAGAGAAGCCAGATTTAGACATATAATTTAACAGTTCCATTTCATGTCATACTGTTTATAAATAATGTATAATAATTTTCCAGTTTCTCGCAGTTATTTATCCCTGGAAAAGTGAGTGGGAGATGGACTATACAAATAAAGTGTTACCCTGGCCAGCCCCACGCCCATCCCCAGTCCCAGCTAGCATCCCCACCAGTGCCTCCAGTCCCTGCCCAATTATACGCACCACTCTGGACACGGATCGAGGAGAGGCGACAGCTGACACGGCCTTGTTTAGTTACCTCTGTCTCTCTGCATGCCGTGATCATGATCTCTGTGGAAGGGAGGAGAGCAAGATGCATGCAGATGGTCTCCTGGCGTAAGAGGGGGTTATATGAGAGGAGAGGAGTGTCGCTCGGCCGACCAACGTAATGTTGGTTATTAACAAGTAAAGAGAGATCAGAAAGAAGATAACCCCGGATTATAGGCCGATATCTATGATAAGCGCAGATATGAATCTATCCTTGTCAGTATATGCCTTGCTGGCTGCTGGGCCTTTCAACCAGGAGATCAAATCAGTCTTGAGCACATTTGCATTTCACAAGGATCAAAGTGAGACGAGAGCAGTGTGTTGCTCATCCTTCCTTCATCATCAGGTCCTTTCCTCCTCCTCTAACAGGCCCCGCCACCACCGCCATCACCATCAATCCCTTCGTTGCCAATAGGAAGCCCTGTGGAGTCACACTCAAGATTTCACATGTAGAAATTACAATTACAGTAATGGGTCATGTGTTTGTGGAGAGTGAGGTAGATTTTGCTGTTGAAGTAACTAATTCAGTCATGCAGTGAGATTAGTCATGTTCTCTGTGTTAGTACCTAGTGGCGCTTTGGCAGTTCCAAGATGGAAATCGTTTCGCTGACGAGGAGGAAGGAATCTGTCTCTGTAATCAGTCCCATGGGTTTAATATACTACACAGAGTGACTGATGCTTCTAAGGTGTAATCAGTCCCATGGGTTTAATATACTACACAGAGTGACTGATGCTTCTAAGGTGTAATCAGTCCCATGGGTTTAATATACTACACAGAGTGACTGATGCTTCTAAGGTGTAATCAGTCCCATGGGTTTAATATACTACACAGAGTGACTGATGCTTCTAAGGTGTAATCAGTCCCATGGGTTTAATATACTACACAGAGTGACTGATGCTTCTAAGGTGTAATCAGTCCCATGGGTTTAATATACTACACAGAGTGACTGATGCTTCTAAGGTGTAATCAGTCCCATGGGTTTAATATACTACACAGAGTGACTGATGCTTCTAAGGTGCCTACAAATGGGTATTTTGCCATAAAAATTCTGCAAATCAGTCTCTCTCTCTATGGTGTGTTTTACATATAATTTGTGGTAGCAGCACATGTAGGCTGTGTACTAAATGGCACCCTTTTCACTATTTAGTGCAGTACTTTTGACCAGGGCCCAGACTAGAGCACTGGTCAAAAGTACTGCACTATGTAAGGAATATGGGACGCAGCGTAGTCCTCAGACATGGCGTTCAGGTGTAGTTGTGTGAACCTTAAATGGGTAAATGTAACTTTAGGCCTGCTCTTTATGAATATTTGACCCCACAGATGACCACACTCGTGTCAGACTGCAACTGCTGGATGGAGACCCCCACTCGGACTACATCAATGCCAACTACATAGACGTAAGTATCAGGCAGCAGAGACGTGAAGGGAATGGACTGCTACTTTTTATCAGAACCTCTCTTTATTTGACAGCATTATTTTCACTTCAGATCCTCTTTACTAAAGATACAATCAAATATTGCACAGAGCATTATGGGTACTGTAGAAGATCATGCTAGTATGTGCCTGTAACGTTGACATATTATTATCTGCTGCAAACACATTGCATCTGAGCATGTATTTGCAGCTCTTTGGATGAAAGCATCCTGCACTGACATAAGTACGATAATGACTGTATGATTGTCTGTATTATGCTGTGGGGGATGTGAATGCCCTGCACTTCAAGAAGCAGTATCAGGATAAGTCGGCATTACGGCTGTATCTATAATCATGTCATCAAGCCCCATTTCCTCTAATAAAACAATGACTGGGTCGATTGTGCCAGGATCCGCTGGTAAAATGTACTGTTATACTCGGCTCTAGCCCGAGGAGTGCTGATTGTTAATTAATCTCACAGCGGTTGCTATAGTAATGAATTAGAAAATGTTTTTTTTTTTTTTCACTCACGTTTCCACTTGATATGGTGAAACGACAATGTCGTATTATTGATATGGCGGATAGGATTTGATCTGATTTGGAAAGGACCTTGCGCTGTTGCCTTTGACTATGTTTCTCTTCTCTTTCTCACAGGGGTATCATAGACCAAGACATTACATCGCTACACAAGGTAATTCAATTGGATGGAGGGGAGGTCTGCAAAGACAGTAGACAGCTGGAAAAGTGTCCCCAGACATGGAGGAGGCAATTACCTGGACACCCTAAATAAAATAAAAACACAGTTAAAGCCAATAACACGTTTAAGACGCCATTCCTTTAGTTCCATAACAAATCTTAAATTGATCGTGGGCATGGTTGTGCAGCGGATAAGTTCCTCTCCTTCTGGGATCAGATAAAGAATGATGAGACGGTGATGTTATAAATCTTAAGATTCTTCAGAAAGAATAACTGAATTGGGAAGCCAATGGGGGCTGTAGTCAAAGGTAGTGCACCTTATAGGGGATAGAAGATGCCATTCTCGAGGATGTGGTACCATTTTGAATGCAGCCATAATGACACAATTCGAACACTTGGCTCCTATGTGTACTTCCTGGTTCCTGTTATGATCATCTCTGTCCAATCCTTCTTGATCTTATCCTTGCTTTCTTTTCTCCCTCCAGGCCCCATGCAGGAGACGGTGAGAGATTTCTGGAGGATGATCTGGCAAGAGAATTCTGGCAGTATCGTCATGGTTACGAACCTGGTGGAAGTGGGCAGGGTGAGCGCATCAAAGTGGATTTGAAAGGTGTTAGAGGAGTACCACTCTGGGGACCAGTGGCGAACCGTGACTATTGGAGCTAGGCCCTCAGTTGCGGAAAAAGATCTGACATCATACAAATAGATAGAGAAGTCGGATGCCTGTGTTTACAGAGCATGACTTGAGACCTTTCTTTAGCAGACCTATGTAGGAGAAGCAATACTTTGACGACAGAGTCAAACGGTCCTAAGCCACTCCTTGGCTGTGGCTCACAGAAGCAGAACACGTACATAACGGTTACAAATATCGATAGCAGGAACCACGTTAGAAGAAAACACGGTTGCGTTGTTTGAAAGAAACATTTGCCAAAACAAACAGTCATTCAAATAGTGGTGGAATAAATTCAACCACACAACTACTCACATTGTTTCAAGACCACGGACAGTATATTCTGTCAGAGAGAAAAACGTTGCGCTGTATTCAATGTTCTATCTCCAGCATGCAACAATAAAAAAATGCACCACAACACGAAATGTCATGTACCCAGTACTTCTAATTGTAACGTCATTACCTTTGA
The DNA here is from genome assembly GCA_023634145.1 of Thymallus thymallus. Classification (NCBI taxonomy): domain Eukaryota; kingdom Metazoa; phylum Chordata; class Actinopteri; order Salmoniformes; family Salmonidae; genus Thymallus; species Thymallus thymallus. The sequence goes on from CM042410.1 coordinate 45,413,410, forward strand.
TTTCACCACACAACCAGTGATCTAAAGTTGAAATAATATTTTACACATTGTATTCAAAATAATATGAACGAGATAGCAAAAAAAAGCAAGCTGTAGATGAAAACATAAAGTCCACTCACCATAATGATTATCACTTAAAAACCAAGTCCATTCTCTTCTGTATGAAACGGCAGGTTCATATAGCTTGAGTAAACTATGACATGACGACAAACAATGCTGAGGCAGGGAATGGAGCTGGAGAACAGACAGATATAGGAGAGGTAATAAACAATGCTGAGGCAGGGAATGGAGCTGGAGAACAGACAGATATAGGAGAGGTAATAAACAATGCTGAGGCAGGGAATGGAGCTGGAGAACAGACAGATATAGGAGAGGTAATAAACAATGCTGAGGCAGGGAATGGAGCTGGAGAACAGACAGATATAGGAGAGGTAATAAACAATGCTGAGGCAGGGAATGGAGCTGGAGAACAGACAGATATAGGAGAGGTAATAAACAATGCTGAGGCAGGGAATGGAGCTGGAGAACAGACAGATATAGGGGAGGTAATAAACAATGCTGTGGCAGGGAATGGAGCTGGAGAACAGACAGATATAGGAGAGGTAATAAACAATGCTGAGGCAGGGAATGGAGCTGGAGAACAGACAGATATAGGAGAGGTAATAAACAATGCTGAGGCAGGGAATGGAGCTGGAGAACAGACAGATATAGGAGAGGTAATAAACAATGCTGAGGCAGGGAATGGAGCTGGAGAACAGACAGATATAGGAGAGGTAATAAACAAGTGATTGAGTCCAATAATCGATGATGCGCGTGACGAGGGAAGCAGGTGTGCTTAATGATGCTGGAAGGAGTGAGTAGTGCAGGGCGGGAGCAGGCGTGACCACCTGGACGAGCCTGACCGGCCGGCCGAGGCACGGGTGCTGGGCGTAAAATCCTGACGTACCGGCAGAGGCGTGGGAGCCTGGCGAGCCGGCTAAGGCATCGGAACATCTCCTTGCATATGTGTCCTGCGCCCCCATGGAACTCCGGTCTCACAGTGTCCTCGTAGATGGAATCAGATGTTCCTTTTCCCCTCTCTGTGGTGTTGCAGAAGTCGTCCACCCTGGACAAGCAGAACTGCATGTCAAACTCCCTGTTCTGCAATATTCCAAACAGCACGTCAGAGCATGCAAATATGGAGTAGAACGCAGATAGCAGGAAGCAGAACTCGAAGCTTGTTAGGTGCATCATGTGAGCGGTGTCTTCATCAAAGTCATCGTGATGGTCCACTATGTATTCAAAGAGTTCAATTAGTTCTGCCTTTTTTTCATACACAGTGCAAACTAAGGGTGAGAAGTTCCATCGTGTTGGCGCCACTCTGGGTAGTCTTCACTGGCATATTTCATCCAGTAGTTTTGTTCGTTTGACAGATTTTGAGAAAAACACTGCTAGGCCACCAAGATGAGAAAAATAAATCTTGCATTCTTTTAGCTTACCAGCACCTCGTGACATCACCAGATTAAGAGTGTGAGCATAGCAATGAATGAACAGAGCTTGCGGGATAGTTTCTTTCACCTTGGCTCGTACTCCGTTTATACCAGAGGCCGTGACTGCGGCCCCATCATAACACCGTGCCACAACTTTACAAATTATAATATATAAAAATATATACAGATTTGTATCTATTCTTAGGTCCTCTCTGAGGGCGTAGAGAGCCCTGACGGCTCCCCACTGCTGGCTAAGAGCGTTTGACGTTATTGCAGAACCGTCATCGTTCTTATACTGAATGGATTTCTGTTTCTTTCCCCATTGCTGGGGAAACACTTCCCCTTCCCTACACCTCATACCAATACTATTCACAACAGAAAATAGTTCCAATCAACAACATATATGACATTCAATTAGGTCTCTTTGTATATTATGAATATAATATCAACCACAGACATAGAATGAAATTACTGTTCCTGAAATGTTATATTTAATAATATTATTTCTGTCCATTTCGGGAACACTTTTGGCTCAACAGCACCCCAGAGGCAAAAGTCCCGTACAGCCTCTTTAAGAGACTTGATTTGACCATGTATGTTTCTCTTCCTAGGTGAAGTGCGTGAGGTACTGGCCTGACGAGACTGAAGTGTACGGAGATATCAAGGTGACACTGATCGAGACAGAGCCACTGGCCGAGTACGTCATCCGCACCTTCACAGTCCAGAAGGTAAACCGACTAAGTCAATAACCAGGCTCGCTTGTTTTGTTTTCATTCATTCCAAAGTAACAGATTTACATTTGTCGTTGACTGTGAAGCTATGTTGTTCTACTGGGAAATGGGAGTATAACTGAACACTAGTAATCAGTGAGGATTTGCATTGAAAGAAGCATAATATAGTTGGGATGCAGGATTCAGAATTCAACACCATTGTTCTGTTAGCTCCCTTTGAAAGGAAAACATCAGAGGAGCAAGCTTTGATAGTCTTGAAATACATATTTTGTGGCTCTGTGAAAGCCGCTTAAGCAGACAACACAACAGCTTGTAGTCAACGAATTTCGCATGCAATTAATCCATCAGTTTTGCAAGAAAGCAAAAGTTCCTTTTAACCTTTTCACACTCTCCAATTGAAAGGGAAACAAGACGTTGTCATCACAGAACTCCACTATCACACCATAACCTTAATTCCCAGGCCTTAAAAAGCAGTGCACCGTGATGGGTTCACGCTTCGTATGCTTTCAAATATAGGGTATTAAATTGTTTTAATTGCGTCAAATAACGAGCTCTGAAATTATGAAAAGCATTATTAATGACGAAGCCAAAGGGATTATATTACTGCACCACGCAGATAGATAGATCTTAAGGCCCGCACACACACACAGACTTTAATCCTTTGAAAATAAAATAAGCCAGAGCCCACTGGGTTGGCATGCTTAGACATAGTTCACCCCCGATTTACACCGTTACCACCTTCAATAGTGCACCTGTCGACCCAAGTGTCCATACACTCCAAACAGGCAAGGCATTTTAACTGCAGTGTTGAAGTGTTATGTGGGCTTTGCCGGCATATCAATGCTGGCAGGCAGGGATTAAACAGTTCACCAACCCAAATGGCAATTAACCACTTAGCGTTAGCTCAGAGAGTTCCGTTTATTAGGAGCCACATTAGCTACTGCACATGGAGCAGGTACCCTATGTAGCTCAGTCGGTAGAGCATGACGCTTGAAATGCCAAGGTTGTGTGTTCGAAATCATAGGGTAAGAACACGTTTAAAGCCTCAAAGGATAACATGATCCAACTTTCAAAATGAGTCATTTAAAAACAAGTCCTTTTTGCCCACAGCAGTCAACTAGCTAGCTAGCTAGCTGTTTAGCTTTCTAAACAATCAACAAGTTAGTTAGCTACCACATGCTCTTGTCAAACTGTCAACAGAGTAGCTAGCAAGCAAACAGATATGCTGAATAACAGTCTAAAAACCACTTGGTACCCCCTTTGATGCTTTTCTGGGAAGGCTTTCCACTAGATGTTGGATCATTGCTGCGATGACTTGCTTCCATTCAGCCACGAGCATTAGTGAGGTCGGGTACTGATGTTGGGCAATTATGTTTTTCATGGTTCGGGCTAGGCTCCTTAGTTCCAGTGATGAGAAATCTTAACGCTACAGCATACAATGACATTCTAGACGATTCTGTGCTTCCAACTTTGTGGCAACAGTTTGGGGAAGGCCCTTTCCTGTTTCAGCATGACTGTCTATGGGGTTGAGGTCAGGGTTCTGTGCCAGTCAAGTTCTTCCACACCAATCTCGACAAACCATTTTAGTTTGGACCTCACTTTGTGCACGGGGGCATTGTCATCACTGGAACTAAGGAGCCTGAACCATGAAAAACATCCCCAGACTATTATTCCTCCTCCACCAAACTTTACAGTTGGCACTATGCATTTGGGCAGATAGCGTTCTCCTGGCATCCGCCAAACCCCAATTTTTTGGGGGGGATTGCCAGATGGTGAAGCTTGATTCATCACTCCAGAGAACGGGTTTCCACTGCTCCAGAGTCCAATGGCGGCAAGCTTTACACCACTCCAGCCAACGCTTGGCATTGCACATGGGGATCTTAGGCTTGTGTGCTCCTATGATGGTGCCACGTTCAAAGTCACTGAGCTCTTCAGTACGGGCCATTCTACTGCCAATGTTTGTCTATAGAGATTTCGGGTGGGGAGATTTTTTTTATTTTTATAAACGTATAGGAAAAAAAATTACTTCAAAGAGTCAGTGACATACAAACGGAAGAGAAAGAAACCCGACAAAAGTACAGAGGTGATCATTTAGAATTTTAATTGTAATTTCAATTTATTTAACGGGACCTGAAGAATTGTAGGAAACTGTCGCGGGTCACTACTTCAAATCAAATCAAATTTTATTGGTCACATACACGTGGTTAGCAGATGTTATTGTGGGTTTTGCGAAATGCTTGTGCTTCTAGCTCCGACAGTGCAGCAATGTCTAACAGTTTCACAACATATACAGTTAAAGTCGGAAGTTTACATACACTTAGGTTGAAGTCATTAAAACTCATTTTTCAACCACTAATTCTTCCAACAATTATTGGAATTGTTATTTCACTTGGAAGATTATTTCACTTACAATTCACTATATCACAATTCCAGTAGGTCAGAAGTTTACATACACTAAGTTGACTGTGCCTTTAAACAGCTTGGAAAATTCCAGAAAAGTATGGAATGGCTTTAGAAGCTTCTGATAGGCTAATTGACATAATCTGAGTCAATTGGAGGTGTACCTGTGGATGTATTTCAAGGCCTACCTTCAAACTCAGTGTCTCTTTGCGCGACATCATGGGGGAAAAAAAGGTACCATGTTCATCAAACAATAGTATGCGGGTATAAACACCAAGGGACCACGCAGCCGCCATACCGCTCAGGAAGGAGACGCGTTCTGTCTCCCAGAGATTAACGTACTTTAGTGCGAAAAGTGCAAATCAATCCTAGAACAACAGCAAAGGACCTTGTGAAGATGCTGGAGGAAACAGGTACAAAAGTATCTATATCAACAGTAAAACGAGTCCTATATCGACATAACCTGAAAGGCCGCTCAGCAAGGAAGAAGCCACTGCTCCAAAACCGACATAAAAAAGCCAGACTACGGTTTGCAACTGCACATGGGGACAAAGATCATACTTTTTGGAGAAGTGTCCTCTGGTCTGATGAAACAAAAATATAACTGTTTGGCCATAATGACCATCGTTATGTTTGGAGGAAAAAGGGGGAGGCTTGCAAGCCGAAGAACACCATCCCAACCGTGAAGCACGGGGGTGGCAGCATCATGTTGTGGGGGTGCTTTGCTGCAGGAGGGAGACCTGGTGCACTTCATAAAATAGATGGCATCATGAGGAAGGAAAATTATGTGGATATATTGAAGCAACATCTCAAGACATCAGTCAGGAAAATAAAGTTAAAACTTGGTTCCAAATGGGTCTTCCAAATGGACAATGACCCCAAGCATACTTCCAAAGTTGTGGCAAAATGGCTTAAGGACAACAAAGTCAAGGTATTGGAGTGGCCATCACAAAGCCCTGACCTCAATCCTATAGAAAATGTGTGGGCAGAACTGAAAAAATTGTGTGTGAGCAAGGAGGTCTACAAACCTGACTCAGATACACCAGTTCTGTCAGGAGGAAAGGGCCAAAATTCACCCAACTTATTGTGGGAAGCTTGTGGAAGGCTACCCGAAACGTTTGACTCAAGTTAAACAATTTAAAGGCAATGCTACCAAATACTAATTGAGTGTATGTAAACTTCTGACCCACAGGGAATGTGATGAAAGAAATAAAAGCTGAAATCCTAACTGACCTAAGACAGTATTAAATGTCAGGAATTGTGAAAAACCGAGTTTAAATGTATTTGGCTAAGGTGTATGTAAACTTCCTACTTCAACTGTACCCAAATACACATAAATCTAAGTAAGGAATGGATGGATTAAGAATAGAGCGGCATTGGACTAAAATACAGTGGCATAGTATAGAATACAGCATATAAATATGAGATGGGTGATGCAATATGTACACAATTAGAGTGTCTAAGATACTGTAGAATAGTGTCGAGTGCAGTTTATACATAGAGATGAGTGATGCAAGATATGGATACATTATTAAAGTGGCTAGTGTTCTATTCCTTAAAGTGTCTATAGTCAGTCACCTCTGATGTGTTAGTGATGGCTGTTTAACAGTCTGATGGCCTTGAGATAGAAGCTGTTTTTCAGTCTATCAGTCCCAGATTTTATGCACCTGTACTGACCTCGCCTTCTGGATGAGCTCGGGTGGTTGATGTCTTAGATTTTTTTGGCCTTCCTGTGGCCTCGGGTGCTGTAGGTGTCCAGGAGGGCGGGAAGTTTGCCCCCTCTGGAGAGCTTTGCAGTTATGGGCGGTTCAGTTGCCGTACCAGGCGGTGATACAGCCTGACAGGATGCTCTCAATTGTGCATCTGTAACCGTTTGTGAGGGTGCTAAATTTCTTTAGCCTCCTGAGGTTGAAGAGGCGCTGTTGTACCTTCTTCACCACACTGTCTGTGTGGGTGGATCATTTCAGTTTGTCAGTGATGTGTACGCCGAGGAACTTGAAGTTTTCCACCTTCTCAACTGCGGTCCCATCGATGTGTATCGGAGGGTGCACCCTCTGCTGTTTCCTGAAGTCCACGATCATGGACCATCATGGACTATCTATCTATCTATCTATCTATCTATCTATCTATCTATCTATCTATCTATCTATCTATCTATCTATCTATCTATCTATCTATCTATCTATCTATCTATCTATCTATCTATCTATCTATCTATCTATCTATCTATCATCTCCTTAGTTTTGCAGACGTTGAGTGAGAGGTTTATTTTTCCTGGCACCACACTCCCAGAGCCCTCACCAACTTGAGGATTGAGTTGGAGGCGTGCTTGGCCACGCAGTCATGGGTGAACAGGGAGTACAGGAGTGGGCTGAGCATGCACCCTTGTGGGGCCCCAGTGTTGAGGATCAGTGAAGAGGTGTTGTTTCCTACCTTCACCACCTGGGGGCGTTCAGACCCAGGGCCTCGAGCTTGATGATGAGCTTGGAGGGTACTATGGTGTTGAATGCTGAGCTATAGTCAATGAACAGCATTCTTACATAGGTATTCCTCTTGTCCAGATGGGATAGGGCAGAGTGCAGTGTGGTGGTGATTGCATCATCTGTGGATCTATTGGGGCGGTAAGCAAATGAAGTGGGTCTAGGGTGGCAGGTAAGGTGACGGTAATATGATCCTTGACTAGTCTCTCAAAACACTTTACCTTTGCTTTCTTACAGGGACAATGGTGGCTGTCTTGAAGCATGTGGACAACAGACTGGGATAGAGAGAGATTTTACTGGGATAGCTGGTCTGTGCATGCTCTGAGGACGCGGCTAGGGATACCATCTGGGCCGGCAGCCTTGCGAGGGTTAACACGCTTAAATGTCTTACTCACGTTGGCCACTGAGAAGGAGAGACCACAGTCCTTGGTAGCGGGCCGCGTCGGTGGCACTGTGTTATCCTCAAAGCGAGTGAAGGTGTTGTTCAGCCTGTCTGGAAGCGAGACATCAGTGTCCGTGACGTGGCTGGTTTTCCTTTTATAATCCATGATTGTCTGTAGACCCTGACACATGCGTATCGTGTCTGAGCCGTTGATCTGTAACTCAACTTTGTCCCTATACCGACGTTTAGCCTGCTTGATTGCTTTGCGGAGGGTATAACTACACTGTTTGTATTCTTCCATATTCCCAGTCTTCTTGCCCTGCTTAAATGCGGTGGTTTGCTCTTTCAGTTTTGTGCGAATGCTCCCATCTATCCACGGTTTCTGGTTGGGTTAGGTTTTAATATTCACAGTCCGCGTGATCAAAACAATCTTGAAGTGTGGATTCCGATTGGTCAGACCAGTGTTGAATAGTCCTTACTACGGTTGCTTCCTGTTTGAGTTTCTGCCTATAGGAAGGAAGGAGCAAGCTGGAATAGTTGTCCGATTTTCTGAATGGAGGGCGGGGGAGGGCCTTACATGCATTCCGGAAGGTAGTATAACAGTGTTCGAGTGTTTTAGCAGCACAAGTACAACAATCAATATTTTGATAGAATTTCGGAAGCCTTTTCCTCAAATTTGCTTTGTTAAAATCCCCAGCTACAATAAATGCAGCCTCAGGATATGTGGTGTCCAGTGAAGTTCTTTTAGGGCTGACATGGTATCGGCTTGATGGGGGATATAGACGGCTGTGGATATTATTGCCGAAAAACTTTCTCACAATCAAATGCCGACCGTACTAAGTCGGGTGAACAGAAGGTCTTGACTTCCTGTATTTTATCACAGTTACACCATAAGTCGTTAATCAAACAAATATCTCCACCCTTCTGCTTCCTGGAGAGATGTTTATTCCTGTCGGTGCGATGCACTGAGAGCCCAACTGGCTGTATGGAGTCAGACAATACATACAGAGAAAGCCATCTTTCTACGTTACAATCACTGGTGTCTCTCTGAAAAGCAACTCTCGCCTTGAGCTCATTAACTTTATTATCCAGAGATTGGGCAATCTCTAGTAGTGCGGACAGCCCAGTACATCACTGGGGCTGAGCTCCCTGCCATCTAGGACCTCTATACCAGGTGGTGTCAAATGAAGACCCTAAAAATTGTTAAAGACTCCAGCCACCCAAGTCGTAGACTGTTCTCTCTGCTACCACACGGCAAGTGGTACCGATTGACCAAGTCTGGAACCAACAGGACCCTGAACAGCTTCTACCCCCAAGCCATAAGACTGTTAAATAGGTTAGTTAAATAGGTTAGTTAAATAGTTAACCAATAGCTACCTGGACTAACTGGATTGACCCTTTTTGCACTGACTTTTTGACTCATCAGATACGCTGCTACTGTTTACGATCTGTCACTTTATTCCTAGTTGTATGTACAGTACATATCTACCGCAGTTACCCATCGAATCGGTACCTCTTGTATATCGGCAGGTTATCGTTACTCATCGCGTATCTATTATTGATTCTATTATTATTACGTGTTTTACATCTCTATTACGTCTCTATTTTCTTTCTCTCTGCGTTGTTGGGAACCTTAAGTAAACATCTCACTTTTAGTCCACAACTGTTGTTTACAAAGCATGTGATGAATACAACTTGATTTGAAGTCTACATTTGAGTCCACAGTTTATAATATAATATGCCATATAGCAGACAATTTTATCCAAAGTGACTTACAGTCATGCATATGTACATTTTTCATAAGAATCGGCCCAACGTTTCCAAGAAGTCCACTGTGTATGTCTCTATTTGAGCCTCCAATTTGTTTTCTTCAGAAGGGCCACCATGAGATTCGGGAGATCCGTCAATTCCACTTCACCAGCTGGCCTGACCACGGGGTGCCCTGCTACGCCACCGGCCTCCTGGGCTTCGTCCGCCAGGTCAAGTTCCTCAACCCGCCCGACGCCGGCCCCATCGTGGCCCACTGCAGGTACATACTGACTATGCTGAGGTTGGGACTACTGGGATGACATATTTATCACTCATGGCTTTCGTATATGTATTTATTTATCCCTTTTTCATCAGATAAGTTGGCTCTGAACATATTAATTCAGTATGTCAACAACCTGTGCGCCACAAGACTAGGCATTAGCTCAAGGTTCTAACTCAAGTCTTCAGGTCTCAGACACATTTTCCCATCACAGTAATGGGTTTTCGAACAGCCTCCATTACATGACTGCTCAGTAACTTGCTGTGGAATCAGACAGCGGAGTTAATTCACAAACCTATAGGGCAAGAAAAAATAAGTTGGCCGACTGATGGAACTATACTCACTGACTCAGGTAACTCCCAAATACCTGCACACTCTCTTTGACTACCACCTCCTGCTACACCACAGGCCCCTATGCTCCCCAAATCCCCACAGGAATAACCACCACAGAAGCTGGGAGCTGTCACTTCCATTTTTAGTGAATGAGTGAGAGCGATGGGAGACTAAGGCCTCTCTCTCTCTACTCCACCCCTGTGAAGTGGAGGGAGGCAAGGGGGAGTGGAGGAGAGGGGATGGATGGAGGGAGTGCATGTGCACAATGAGATGTGACATGGAGAGGCTGCTAAAGGGCACAATGCAATTTCACATTTGGCTCGGGACTCTCAAAACAAAGCAGATGTGACTAAGACATTTTCAGAGTGGATTAGCTCAAGTGCCAGGCGCTGTGCTTTCTTTTCCCATGAAGCACGGGGAGCCTTTTCTCCCTCTAATACATCCGAGGACGAGATGGGGAGAGACTATGGCAAATGTTATTACTCCCAGTTTATTCCCTTCTTATCTTTGCAATCATAAATTGGATTGATGAAATTAAACTTTAAGAATTACCTGGGAAAAAAGGAGGGTTCACACCTGCCGCGGGAGAGTGACATCCACCTGGTCCCCATATAGTCTTGGATATCCCCGACCTTGGAGAAACATAAGCCTATGGGGAAAAAACTTCCTGGGAGTGTTGTCTTCAGACAGACAACTCTCCCAACAAATCACAAGTTTGTGTAGGGGGGCTTAAAATGCGGGCGGCAATTGGGCTCATAGAAAAGGTTGTCCTCGAAAAATAGAGGCGGTCCAAATGCGGATGCAGGTAGCTAGCTAGGCTTAACAGTGCTTAGCAGCAGGGGAGAACAACTTGCAGTCTCCCTGGAATGAGGCGAGGAACACCATGTCCTCTCTATAATTATGGCACATAAATCATCACAAATTTGACTGCAACTTGTAAAACGTTACTGTCTGGTAGCTAGCAACCTAGTATTGTTCAGCTGATAATAACTTAGACATCCAGCTAGCTAACCAGCTAATACTAGCTTTAAATGTCTCACTAGCCATTAGTAATTGGCTAGCTAATCAAATCAAATGTTTTGCTTATAAATTAGCTCTACTACAGGCTAAACATTTCCCTTATCTTCACTAAGATTATCTTCACTTATTATCCATGTTTCTTCTTGGATGCCCTCTGTTGACATAAACCAATATCAATCACCCATGTACACTACTGTAGTTAGATACTGTACTACTACTACTACTGTGCTCACTGGCAAGTTTCTTTCCTGTCCCGCAATTTTGACAATGCTTTAAGTAATCATTGATTAGTTAGGAACACCTCATCTGGTTGTCTAGGTCTTAACTGGACACAAATTGAAAGGAAATAACCAAAACCAGCAGACACACGGCCCTCAAGGAATTGAGTTTGACACCCCTGATCAAATGCAACAAAAAAAAAGTTTGTATTGTATGTTGGTTGTCAAGCATTCCCTCTAATCAAAGATCAATTTACTTAAACCTGTGGATCCAGGTGTGTTTGGGCAGTTAGTACCATAAATAAATAAAGTCAGTTCTAGAGAAAAGACAGTGTTTCTCCCTGTCCTACCCTTTGTGACATTGTAGAACCATTCAGTTGAGTGCATTTGTGGCACAACTCATATGATCTAAGCATGAATCCGGGGTCTCTTTGAGCTCTTTCGTTGTCTGTCGTGCTAGGGGCAAGTAGGCAGGCATCACCATGGCACCTCCAGGGGCCTCTGCTGGGGTTAGATATAACAATAACCAATTAGTGTAAGCTGGTAGTAGTATGAACATATGGAACCTAAGGAGTGGCTAGTGTCCTGTCTGATCTCAAAAATCCTGTAATCCTGTGAATTACATCCTGTCTGTCATTTTCCTCTTTGATACACTTGACTAACAGACCTAGGGATGGTCTGAGAGAGTGAGGGACCTTATAGGTCAGGCCTGGGTAATTATGTTCCATGGAGGGCCACATTAGAATATATTTTTGCCATCATGGGCCAGAATCATATTAGAGGATTATACATCATGTGTATGACTGTGTTGACAGATATATCTACTGTAAATCACTATGACTGTGTTGACAGATATTTCTACTGTAAATCACTATGACTGTGTTGACAGATATATCTACTGTAAATCACTATGACTGTGTTGACAGATATATCTACTGTAAATCACTAAGACTGTGTTGACAGATATATCTACTGTAAATCACTATGACTGTGTTGACAGATATATCTACTGTAAATCACTAAGACTGTGTTGACAGATATATCTACTGTAAATCACGTCCAGATATGCTACTTATTGTACTTTTTTAACACGCACAGAAATAAACCACATCCATGTTCTCCTTTTGGTTGGTATTTTCATTATTAAACATACAATGAACTACATGGAGGGAAAAGTACACTGTGGGCGTTGACTAGAGCAATGAAGTCAGGTATAGTTTCTGACGTCGCTATGAGCAGGATTGCTGAGAGGTGAGAGTCAGTAAGAGATGATCTGTGCCTTGACTTGTTATATTTCATCACTGAAAATGTCTGTTCACATTCAAAGGTTGACTCAAACAGTACAAACATCTTCTGAGCATGACTCCTAATCTTTGGAAAGTTTTGTTCATCGAGAGATGCATAGAACCTCGTCCCCGTAGCGACATACTATTCTTAACCTTAGTGAACCTCGTCAGTGACATTGTTTTGAATAGTTCTCCAATCACTGCATCAGACTGAAGATCGATATGCTCAAGTTGCTGGTCAGTGGGAGTGTTATCCACATTGAAGGTGAAAGGAGAGGAAACCAACAGCATGTCATTTTCCAACACTTTGAAATCCTCAAAATGACGAGAACTCTCCATTCAAAACACGCAGCAGCGATGTCATCTGATAGGGAACAGACTAGTGGTGTCAGAAGGTGGGTGAGATTGTTGGCTTCTACTTGGCGGGTCAGGAGGAGTAATTTTCCCTTGAAGGCTTTGACAAGGCTGTACATCTGATGTGCAAAAAGGCCCTTCCCTTGTAGTTTGGAATTCAGTTCATTCATGAGGACCATGATGTCACGGTGAAGGCAATATCAGCCTAATATTCTTTATCTTGCATTTGAGGGAAATCCACATATTTTCCTTTCATTTGCAAAAACTCAGCAATCTCCGACTTCAGGTCCCACACGCTTTTCAGCACCTTCCCCAAACTCTGACTCTGTCTCTTCCAACAGTGAGACAAACTGCCTGTTGTTTAAAGATTTTGCTCTTATGAAGTTTACCACTTTAGTGTCTGTATCCACAACATGGCTCATTTTCAGAAAACATTTACAGAGCACCTCCTGATGAATAATGCAATGCAGGAAAATACTTTGCTGATCTGGGTTCAGCTAAGCTACTTGATCTTGTATCCTTTTCAAAAGGCCAAAGAGTTTTCCTGCCAAGTTTGGGCCATCAGTGGTCACACTGGATAACTTTTCAAAACTCAGTCTCAGCTTTGCTACACACATATTAACTCCTCCAATAAATCTTTCCCTGTGGTTGTGCTCTTCATTGACTGCACTGAAGCAAGCTCCTCTGTAATTTCTGTAAAGTCTGGGGTTATGCCTCGTAAGAATATCAACAACTGTGCCATGTCACGTACATCACTGCTCTCATCCAGGGCCAAGCAGCAACAGGTGAAATCCTTTACCTTGTCTTTCAACTGTTGTTCCATATTCTCTGCAATGTCCTCAACACGCCGTGTCACTGTTCGTCTTGACAGGGAAACATTTTTAAACTGCTCTTTTTTGTCAGGGCAAAAAACCTTCTTTAATGAATTCGCCCTCAGCTATTTTGTGGGACAGTACATAGCTAGCTCTCGCAATTCTGTCGTTTGCTGAATGCAGTTTTGTGAAAAGTCCTTTTGCAACTGAGAAAGCAACTCTTTTGATGCACTTGCCCTCTGCTCAGAAGACATATTCCTATATTTCTCTGCATGCTCTGTCTGGAAGTGTGGGGACAAGTTGTAGTCTTTCAAGATAGCAATGCTCTCTTTGTACACTAAGCACACAGCTTCCCCTGATACCTCAATAAAGACACTAAGCACACAGCTTCCCCTGATACCTCAATAAAGACACTAAGCACACAGCTTCCCCTGATACCTCAATAAAGACACTAAGCACACAGCTTCCCCTGATACCTCAATAAAGAAATATTTAGATATCCTCTTACTGGAAAACCCTACATTCATTGTCTACTTTTCTTTTAAATCTTAGAAAAACTAATTTTCGCAATATCTAACTAGCTACTATTTGTAACTGTGACGTGTGTCAGCCTGTCAGTCACTGTCTGTCCTCGGGCAGTTGAGATTAATATGTGCCTTCAAAAAAAATGAAGCAGTGGGAGTTAAAACATTACACAAAGGCGAGTATTCATTGGGCTTTTCAAAACTTTACTATCGCAAATTCTTTATATGATCTAAGCATGAATCCGGGGTTCTAGGTAATCTTAACAGCTAGAACAGAAGTGGGAGAGCTCTCACCGGCTTCATATACATTGCACAGCAACACATTCAAGCATTTATTCAGCTGAATCCTCATGTTCAATTATATCTGAGTTTGCTAGCAAGCTCAATAGCTAGCTAGCTAGCTAAATAGCAAAGTCTACTTATTCCTGTCTGTAGATGGACACCAACTAGGTAGTTAATGTTTGTTAGTTGTCAAATTGACAAATTCACTGGTGTCGCAACACAACAACAGAAACTGTCAGTTCGCCATCACGCCATGTGAAGGTAGCAGATGCAAACTAGCCACTTGTGAAATGCAGTAATTAAAAGAAAAACTCCATCTTGCTAGGTTGGTAGAGCATGGTGTTTGCAACACCAGGGTTGTGGGTTCAATTTCAATGGGGGACAATGTATGTGCTCACTATTATAAGTTGCTCTGGATAAGAACGTCTGCTAAATGACTAAAATATTATGAATACTTTCGGCGGAAGTTGTAAAGACGTCTCAAACTGTAGCATTCAAAGATTGCAGAAGTAAGCCCCCGTGGAGCGCTGACAACGGATGTCCAATGGAGCTGCATCGAGGTTGGCAGCCATTCCCCTACTTAACTGAAATATACATAGATGGGATGCAGATGAAGGCCAACAGGATAAGCGTAGGCCCCCATTGACAGACTCCTTGGCTGTTATCCCTTTGCCAGGACCCAGTTGTTTGCCGCTCTCGCCATTAATCACTGGCAGCTGACAGGCAATCTGACAGGCTGCCGAGTTACTGAGTGGCCCCCGGCTCCTGAGATCCGGAGCTGTCAGGATGCTGCGGAGGGAATGATGGCTGAGCACCTCCCCTCCTCTACCTCTTCTCCACCACAACCCCTTCCCTCCCTCGCTCCCTCACAGCCCCTCTGCTGGGTGTGTTTCCTTAACACTTAACACCGGGGTCAGGGGATATAACTCTAACGCCTACCGGTCACTCGCAGGGGCTGATGGAGTGCGCTGTTTGTCAGCGCCATAGGGCTGTACCGCCTCCTTTGGCTAACTGTGGGAGTGCAGCCGGTTCAATATATGTTTATCATAGGGCAGGAGCATGTGTCTTCATGTGTCGCCGCCGCCGCTAACAATGGGAGGTCGATACAGAGGACAGATTAGGAGCTCTTTGGCTGTCCCCATAGAACTCTTTTTGGTTCCAGGTAGAACCCTTTTGAGTTCCAGGTATAACCCTTTTGGGTTCCATGTAGAACCCTCTGTAAAAAGGGTTCTAAATGGAACACAAAAGGGGAGGCGTTCATGCAGGAACCAATGGGGTTGGGTACCAAAAATGGCTCTTCAAAGGGTTTTCCTATCGGGACAGCCGAGAACCCTTTTAGGTTCTAGATAGCACATTTCTCTCTAAGAGTGTACTGTATGGAAAAGACATTTCTGGAGACATTGATTGAATGCTTTTTCTTTCTCTCTCGCTCTCTCTTTCTCTCCCCCCTCTCCTTCTCCAGTGCCGGGGCTGGAAGGACAGGGTGTTTCATAGCTGTGGACATCATGCTGGATATGGCCGAGAACGAGGGTGTGGTGGACATCTTCAACTGCATCCGCGAACTGCGCTCACAAAGGGTTAACATGGTGCAAACCGAGGTTGGTGAAGCAATGTACTATTTAGCTTATGTGTGTGGATAGTGGGTAAAGAAGAGAGTAGAATTGCATCATAGTTGAAGCATTAGTCATTACAGTGCCCTGCAAAGGAAATAATGATACATAATGATACATCAAAAATGTTTGAAAGTGCTGTTAGCCAATTAGGATAGCATTAACCATCCTTATACCTAGCATTAATATGGCATTTTGAGGTTAGCATTAGCCATTCACATGTTATTTAGTTCAATAGTGCTGATAGTGGTTACTAGCAGTTACACAGTTCGCACTAGCCATCCTCATACCAAGTGTAAAGGGAGTGCAACCAAAGTTCAAAGTCACAGCAAGTCTGTTAGCGTAGCATTTGCTATCGCCATGGCGAAGGGTTACGAGACTCAAGCAGTAGCCTGCTATGGTTAGTCTTTCCCAGACAGTCACCAGACTGATCCTATTTCATAACCCACTGCCACAGTTAGTTGCACTGCGTGAAATATTCATATTTGCTGTTCATTGACTATTTTAAAGTGTGTCCTCTGGAGGCACATTGTAAAGCAGAGATATAGGATATTGTAAAGCCTAGACATTTGAATGTAAAGTGAGTCCTATGCAGGGAGAGTCTAAAGCATATACATTTTATCTCAAGAATGGGAAAAGCCCCCTAGACCTTGAAACCAGATTCTATTTCTATGGTCTATAAGCCTGGGCCTTAGATGCCAGACGGGCCAATCCAGGCTATTAGGGTTACATTTCCCAGTGGAGCATGCAGTCAGTAATGGAACAGTGGTTATTAGTGGGGAAACAGCACCTGTGAGATAATGTGTGTGTTTGAGATCAACTACATTGCAGTCGGGCCGAACAGAATCACTGATCTATGAATCACCTTGCATCCCAACTAACTACACATTATTCTGTGATTCTCATCTTACTCAAACTACACCCCTGAAACACTCCAATGTCAATAGCAAGAATGACAAAATGGCTAATAGTAAATAAGCATCAGTATTCTCCATAACTACTATTGTTTCATTAACTTCTGTGCACCCACTACCATTGTATATTCTCAATGACCGTTCGTTCGTACACAACATCAGCAAGCGTGATATCACTTCTGATCAAATGTGTGTGGTGTCTCCTATGGAAGATTTCCCAAGTCAGGCGAGCCTAGCTACCTCTGGAGTCATGCATCTTTCATCCCAATGATCCCATAAATATTAAATACATGCTGAATAATAGATAACTTAGTCCGCACACGTTTTTATTCTGTGAACGAGTTTGCAAGTGTGTTTGCTAAGTGTCTGAGGGTTACGACGAGTTTTGCAGTCACCCTTAAACAACAGCAAACTCATGTTGTTCTTCATGTTACCGTCTCTGGTAAACACACACTATATCAAATAAAATCTATGTTTATTTGTCATATGCACCGGATAGATAGATAGAATGGATTATCTATGCACACAGAGCAGCTCATGTTACAAACAGGTGCTACATGGCAGACCAATCTGAACTCATCTATCGGCATGTCAAGCCCATTCATTATCTCAGCCAATTATGGTAATTTAACAATTTTATTCGTATTTACAGATGGCATACAAGTTTGTTATTAAGGCACATGAAAGTTCACATGTTCCAGAAGGCATTTCTGCTAAAATAACACTTTTAAAGCCTCTCCTGGGAAGTAGTGACGTGCGACATACGCTTAGCTTCCTGAAATGGTTAACAAGGCTCTTCAGAGAAGGAAGGGGAGGACCATCCACTCAGTGAATTTCATTTTTTTTTGTTGTTGAGTGAAACATAAAAAAGTAGATAAAAATATAATAAATATATTCACGTCACCAAATAACTGATTAAAACACACTGTTTTGCAATGAAGGTCAGGCGAGTAGCCTCAACAGCACTCTCTGGGGCAGCACCATGGTGTAGCCGGAGGACAGCTATTCTCTGTACTCCTCTGACTTCAATACAAAACCTAGGAGGCTCATGGTTTTCACCCCCTTCCATAGACTTACATAGTAATTATAACAACTTCCAGAGGACGTCCTCCAACCTATCATGGCTCTTGCAGCATTAGCTGACATCAAAGGAGCAGAAAATGTATCTACTGAAAGCATAAGCTAGAGCTAGCTAATACTGCAGTGCTTAATATGTAGTGAGTAGTTGACACAGAGATAGAGAAAGACAATAGTTGAACAGTTTTGAACAAATTAATTTCTTCAAAAACAGACAGCCTCTGTGTGTAGCACTGCAGGAGTCTCTTAGTTTGAGTCAGGTAGGTTTTATTTTGTTAGATTTCTCTTTCACTTTCACTTACTTAGCTAGCTAATGCTACTAGCTAATTTTTCCTAGGCTATCCAACACTGGATCTTTTCCAAGTCAAAGTAAGCTTTGGGTTTTATTAATTTATTGCCAGCCGGTGTAACTGCTAAATAGCTTGCTGACTGTACACTGTAATGCATGATTGTAGCGGGTTTACTAACACGTTGGTTCTAGTAGCTGTTATGTTATATTATAAGGTTAGCTAATATGGTGACTACCATGTAGGCTGTGGGTAGAGGTTATGCTATGGAGGTTTGAGTTGGAAAGTTTTTTTTGCCTAGTGTCAGACAGCTGTTGTGTTGTGCACTGAAGTCCACAAGCGAAGGGAAAATGTGAGAGGAGGAGAGCGCGTAGATGCGAGAAGGAATTATACATTGAGCAAAGTGATGATGCTTGTATGTGGCTGCTATGAAAGTGATCTGTGTGTGAGGGTGATCAGGGGTGTATTCATTCCACCAATTCTGTTGAAAAAAACGTTTCTTAAATGGACGCAATCGGAACAAAACGGAGATGAACCTACCTGAATAGAAACTCTTGTTTGCAATTGTTTGGACTAATGATTCCACCCTAGATCAGCTAGATGCAGGCATTCATTGATTACTCCAATGTATCTCTCGACCTGGTCACCTGCGTTATAAACCTGCATTCGTAGGCTATGTTGTAGCACCCTTTGAGTATCATATAGTAGCCTAAACCTATCGATGTTACATCTGCTGTAATAGAAAGAAGGTCATGCTCCTAAAAAAATAAAATAGTCCTCCTTAATCTTAAACAGCATCGACTGCTACTGATATATATAATTTTTTTACTTAAACCTTCTCTGGGCCGGATTGAATGGTCTCGCTGGCCCACGGGCCGAATGTTACCTACGCCTGTTCTAATGCCTGAGCCTTCCGCATTGTTGAGTGAAAATATGCATAATGCTATTCAATGGGCTTTTGGAGATTATTTAATATCTCTGGCCACTTGATGAACACAGTGCAACCACTATTGAGCCGCACACAGCCTCTTGAACTCCTTTTAAGGCCCTAACATGGCTGCCTTTTTTTTTACAGCGGTTCACTTACTTCTCCATAGGAGATTAATTTACATGCTTCAATCTGCAAATTTATGCAAAGCACTTTTCAGGCTATGAAATTCTTTTCATCACCGAGCATGAGGTAATGTGTTAAAAATGTTTTGTTCTGAACGTATTGACGTTCAGTAATGACTACTAGGTAACACTGTACATTAAGTTGCCCCTATTACTATGTAAGTACACAGTAATAACTGTAGTAACAACGTACAGTAGTAGTTACATAGGTATTGCTAACCAAATGGCCTATTTTGTGTGTTTTTTGTGTTTTCACATTGTTTGTAACTTATTTAGTACATAATGTTGCTGCTACCGTCTCTTATGACCGAAAAGAGCTTCTGGACGTCAGAACAGCGATTACTCACCTCAAACTGGACGAAGATTGTTTCTTTAATGAGTCCGACACACGAAGGATACGCTGTTTCTCAGAAACCACAGAGAAAAGACAGAGGTACAGGAGGCGGAGATCGGGGTGCCTTGTGAGAATTAGTCGGCGAGTGGGTAACCCGCCTCTACCATCTGTTCTATTGGCCAACTTGCAATCACTGGAGAATAAACTGGATGATCTCCATTTGAGAATATCCTACCAACTCGACATTAAAAACTGTAATATCTTATGTTTCATCAAGAAATGGCTGAACGACAACACGGATAATATTGGCTGGGTTTTCCGTGCATCGGCAGGACAGCTACGTCCGGTAGAGGGTTGGGATGTGTGTCTATTTGTCAATAACAGCTGGTGCGTGATGTCAAATGTTAAGGTAGTCTCTAGGTATTGCTAGCCTGAGGTAGAGTACCTCATGATACGCTGTAGACCACACTATCTACCAAGAGAGTTTTCATCTATATTTTTCATAGCCGTCTATTTACCAGCACAAACCGATGCTGGCACTAAGAACGCACTCAACGTACTGTATAAGGCCATAAGCAAACGAGAAAATGCTGATTCAGAAGAGGCGCTCCTAGTGGCTAGGGACTTTAATGCAGGCAAACTTAAATCCGTTTGACCTCATTTCTACCAGCATATTAAATGTGCAACCAGAGGAAAACAACCTCTAGACCACCTTTACTCCACACACAGAGACGCATACAAAGCTCTCCCTCGCCCTACATTTGGCAAATCTTTGCTTACAAGCAAAAACTAAAGCAGGAAGTACCAGTTCCTCACTCAATAGGGAAGTGGTCATATGACGCGGATGCTACTACTCCAACACCATCATTAAGTTTGCTGATGACACAACGGTGGTAGGCTGGATCACCGATCAGACAGCCTATAGGGAGGAGATCAGAGACCTGGCAGTGTGGTGCCATGACAACAACCTCTCCCTCAACGTGAGCAAGACAAAGGAGAGGATTGGAAAAGGAGGGGTGAACACACCCTCATTAATTCGGGTCGAGAGTTTTGTTGTGAACAGAACAGAACAGAACAGCCCCATGGTGGTGGTGGGGTTATTGCATGGGAAGGCATAAGATTTTTTTATGTACCTTTTACCCCTTTCTTTCCCCAATTGGTAGTCAGTCTTCTCCCATCTTCACCCCCACCTCACAATTCCCTACGGACTCGGGAGAAGCGAAGGTCGGAAGCCATGTGTGCTCCGAAACACGACCCTGCCAATGGATAGGATAGTGTGCAGTGCGATGATGCTTGCATCGTCTGTGGATCTATTGGGACAGTTTGCAAACTGAAGTGGGTCTAGGGCAAGGGGGGTCAAAGTACGGCCTCCGGGCCGGATACATTTTTAAATGTATTAAATGTTATTATATTTCAGTTATGATTTTTGGCCTAAAATTACTCATTCCATGATATACAAAAAACCTCCAATAGATGGCGCTGTAGCCTGGCAGTGCGCTCTGTATTCAGAATGAGAAAAGTGGACTCTGAATGTCGTGTGTTTAAAGTAGAATGGAAAGCAAAACCCTTTTTAATATTGGACATAAGGTGGTATGTCTGATATGCCAAGAAAGTGCAGTTTTTAAGGAATATAATCTCAATCGTCATTTTTCAAGCAAGCATGCTAACTAGACATCTGTCTTCTCAGGAATTGGCAAGTAAGGCCTCAACTTGCCACAAAACTTAAAAGCCCAACAAAATAAGTTTACTAAACGCTGCTCTACTCAAGACTCCGTAACTAAGGCAAGCTACGTTGTGGCACATAAAATCGCAAAGCAGAGCTGAATCGGTGTTTGTGAAAGAGTGTATGGTGGAGACTGCTGGTATACTTTGTCCTGAAAGTAAAAGCCAATTAGAGAAAATTGGCTGATCACGCAGAACCATCACCAGGCGCGTGGAAGTGGTAGGTGAGGAGGTCATCTCTGAGTTGAAGAAAAAAGCAGATGGCTTCAATCTTTTTTCTATAGCACTGGATGAGAGACACCGCTCAACTTAACATGTTTGGAATAAATGAAATAATGGAGGAACTTCTTGCGATGGAATCAACGATGGGAAAAACCAGCGGCTCCGACTTATATGACAGCGTGTCTGGAAAAAATGATGGATCACCAAATCTAACCGGTAAAAACATTGGCCTACTAAAAAGATTACAAGACAAAGGAAAAGAAGGAAGCCCTAACTCGGAGGAATGCATCACTGTATTATTCATCAGGAAGCCCTGTGTAAAAGTGTGTTAAAGCTGAAATATGTTGTCAAAGTGGTTGTAAAACGTGTCAACTTTATACGGGCAAGGGGGCTTAACCATCATCAGTTCATTCAGCTGCTCAATGACACAGAGGCAGAGCACCAGGACTTGATGTACCGTTCAAATGTCTGCTGGCTAAGCCTGGGAACTGAAAAGGGAGAAAGGTATGTTCCTTGATATGGTTGGTAAAGCTGACGACTTCTCCCAGTTAAAAGGCACAGACTGGCTGTACAAGGGTAGAGAGGCAGGATATGTGTGTGTGTTTGACTGTGCCTGTGATGTAATATCTAAAAATGTAGATAACTAGACTTACACGTATACATCATGGTTGGTCTCCTGTCTGATGCCACGCATGGTTGCCCTTAGTTTGAAGATGTAATCCAGACAGGTGTTTTCTCCATCTCCTTAGCTATCAAATACATTTTTTTTCTTGGTCACATACACGTGGTTAGCAGATGTTATTGCGGGTGTAGCAAAATGCTTGTGCTTCTAGCAGTATTATCTAACAAGTAATATCTAACAGTTGCCCAACATATACCCAAATACACATAAAACTAAGTAAGGAATGGATTGAGAATATATATATAAATGTCAGGGCGTCATTGGACTAAGATACAGTGGCATAGTAAGCTTTATAGTATACAGTATACACATAAGAGATGGGTGATGCAGAATGTAAACATGATTAAGTGACTAAGATACTGAAGAATAGTATAGTGTACAGTTTAAACATAAGATCAGTAGTGCAAGATACGGAAACATTATTAAAGTGACTAGTGTTTCTATTCTATGTCTGTAGGCAGCAGTCTCTGATGTGCTAAAGACGGTTGTTTAGCAGTCAGTGGCGAAGTATAGAGTACAGTACAGTAAATACACTGGGGGTCATGAGTGTGCAAAGCTGTCATCAAGGCAAAGGGTGGCTACTTTGAAGAATCTCAAATATTAAATATATTTTGATTTGTTTAACACGTTTTTGGTTACTACATGATTCCATATGTGTTATGTCATGGTTTTGATGTCTTCACTTTTATTCTACAATGTAAAAAATAGTGCAAATAAAGAAAAACCCTTGAATGAGTAATATTCCAAACTTTTGGCCCCCAGTGTACATATGAGATGGGGGATGCAATATGTACACACAGTTTGAGTAACTAAGACACTGTAGAATAGTGTAGAGTGCAGTTTATACACAGAGATGAGTGATGCAGATACAGATATATTATTAAAGTGGCTAGTGTTCTATTCCTTAAAGTGGCCAGTTATTTCTAATCAGTGTCTATAGGCAGCCACCTCTGGTGTGTTAGTGATGGCTGTCTTGCAGTCTGATGGCCTTGAGATAGAAGCTGTTTTTCAGTCTCTCGATCCCAGCTTTGAGGCGCTGTTGTGCCTTCTTCACCACACTGTCTGTGTGGGTGGACCATTTCAGTTTGTCAGTGAGGAACTTGAAGTTTTCCACCTTCTCCACTGCGGTCCCATCGATGTGGATAGGGGGGTGAACCTTCTGCTGTTTCCTGAAGTCCATGATAGTGGTTTTGCTGACGTTGAGTGAAAGGTTATTTTCCTGGCACCACACTCCCAGAGCCCTCACCTCCTCCCTGTAGGCTGTCTCGTTGTTGGTAATCAGTTCTATTACTGTTGATGTCGTCTGCAAATTGATGATTGAGTTGGAGGCGTGCTTGTCCACGCAGTCATGGGTGAACAGGGACTACAGGAGGGGGCTGAGCACACACCCTTGTGGGGCCCCAGTGTTGAGGATCAGCAAGGAGGAGGTGTTGTTTCCTACCTTCACCACCTGGGGGCGACCCGTCAGGAAGTCCAGGACCCAGTTGCACAGGGCGGGGTTCAGACCCAGGGCCTTGAGCTTCATGATGGGCTTGGAGGGTACTATGGTGTTGAATGCTGAGCTATAGTCAATGAACAGCATTCTTACATAGGTATTCCTCTTGTCCAGATGGGTTAGGGCAGAGTGCAGTGTGGTGGTGATTGCAACATCTGTGGATCTATTGGGGCGGTAAGCAAATGAAGTGGGTCTAGGGTGGCAGGTAAGGTGGAGGTAATATGATCCTTGACTAGTCTCTCAGCCCTTCATGATGACAGAGGTGATGCTACGGGGCCATAGTCATTTAGTTCAGTCATTTTAGAATACTCCTGTAACGTAACGAAAAGTGGAAAAAGTCAACAGGGCTTAATACTTTCCGAAGGTACTGTACCACACCCCCTCAGGCCTTATTGATTACTGTACCACACCCCCTCAGGCCTTATTACTTACTGTACCACACCCCCTCAGGCCTTATTACTTACTGTACCACACCCCCTCAGGCCTTATTACTTACTGTACCACACCCCCTCAGGCCTTATTACTTACTGTACCACACCCCCTCAGGCCTTATTACTTACTGTACCACACCCCCTCAAGCCTTATTACTTACTGTACCACACCCCCTCAGGCCTTATTACTTACTTTACCACACCCCCTCAGGCCTTATTACTTACTGTACCACACCCCCTCAGGCCTTATTACTTACTGTACCACACCCCCTCAGGCCTTATTACTTACTGTACCACACCCCCTCAGGCCTTATTACTTACTGTACCACACCCCCTCAGGCCTTATTACTTACTGTACCACACCCCCTCAGGCCTTATTACTTACTGTACCACACCCCCTCAGGCCTTATTACTTACTGTACCACACCCCCTCAGGCCTTATTACTTACTGTACCACACCCCCTCAGGCCTTATTACTTACTGTACCACACCCTCAGGCCTTATTGATTACTGTACCACACCCCCTCAGGCCTTATTGATTACTGTAAGTACATCCTATGTAACTAGTGTTCTTACATTACACTTTATTCAGTATAGCCTTTGAGACAGATAATAACACAGAAATGAACTCATGTAAAATAACCAGGAGGTAATGCCTTCCTACAGTTGTTGTCACCAGGTCCTATGTAACTACTACCGTACGTTATTACAACAGTTATTACTCTGTAGTTACATAGTAATAGGGGCAACTTAATGTAAAGTGTTGCCGACAACTTATTATGGTTGTATGTATCTGTGTACATACAGTACTACAATTGGGCTCGGTACCTGTATGTACTGCACTGTTTTCGAAACATTTCAACAGTGCATGTTAATTGAGTCTAATGGCTTTGAATAGGGCCGAACTACTGGCTGAAGTGCTGTAATAAAGTGTACCTTTTGTGTGTTGAGGTTGACATAAAGGGTAGAAGTACATGAACCTATTTCGTCATCTCACCTGTTATGTCATGTGTCCTACCCAAGGAGCAGTATGTTTTTGTCCACGATGCCATACTGGAAGCCTGCTTGTGTGGAAACACGGCCATCCCAGTCTGTGAATTCAGAGCCATATACTACAACATCATCAGACTGGACCCACAGACCAACTCCAGCCAAATTAAGGACGAGTTTCAGGTTAGCACCCTCCACTTCTGTCTGTCTGCCTGTCTGCCTGTCTGCCTGCCTGCCTGCCTGCCTGCCTGCCTGTCTGTCTGTCTGTCTGTCTGTCTGTCTGTCTGTCTGTCTGTCTGTCTGTCTGTCTGTCTGTCTGTCTGTCTGTCTGTCTGTCTGTCTGTCTGTCTGTCTGTCTGTCTGTCTGTCTGCAGCTAAGTACTTTCCTTATGCTCCGTATTCTCTCTGAGATTAATATCCCATCACTGTATCAATCACAGGTCTCAGATCTGTCGTCTGTCTCATAAGATATGATGCATATCTCTCTATTGCTCTCCCAATCTCCCTCGTTCTCCCTCATACATAAGCAATCTGCAGCCTTCGCTTCAGTGAAATATTTGCACCTGTTGAAAGCGCCGACTACCAGTAAAGTTTTTTTTTGTTCGAATACGGAAATCAAAAAAATTTGGCTTATTTACACACCAATTAATTCTCCACTACTAGTCTTTGGCAGTTGATGCGGGGCTGTGATGTCATTGTGAGTGTTGAAGAGGATGTGGTTAATATAAAGCCTATAGGCTTTAGCTTGGAAGAATAAGTAATATATTATTGTAATACTACTGGGTATTGACAGTAGTACACAAAAAGTGCATGTGTCGAAGATGAAAATAGTCAGCAACTTTTGGTTAAAAAAAAAACGTGTTAAAACCTCAAATATTATTGTCAAAATAACGTCTTCGCTCTCCAGACTCTGAACATCGTGACTCCCCGGGTGCGGCCTGAAGACTGTAGTGTGGGACTCCTCCCCCGGAACCACGACAAGAACCGCAGCACGGACGTCCTGTCTGTGGATCGCTGCCTGCCTTTCCTCATCTCTGTTGATGGAGAGTCCAGTAACTACATCAACGCTGCCCTCATGGACGTAAGTTTCTCTATTTGTCTCTCTTTCTCCCTCTCTCCCTCTCTCCCTCTCTCAACCACTGGTATTGTCCCAAAGGTGCAAACCCTGCCAATCTGGCGCTCTATAGTGATGAATGATGTCTGTGAGGTAGCCTATAGGCCCTCATAGAAGATCTACCACACAATACACATAGATCAGTGGCGGCCAGTGCCGTTTAAGATGAGGGAGGATGATTTTTTTTTTTTTTTTTATGAAATATACAACCAAATGTAGCTAGTTCTCTCTCTCTTGCTTCCAAATTTTTTAAGAAATTAATTTGTTCAAAACTCTTCAACTATTGTCTTTCTCTCTTTTTGAGTCAACTACACACCACATGTTATGCACTGCAGTGCTAGCTAGCTGTAGCTTATGCTTTCAGTACTAGATTCATTCTCTGATCCTTTGATTGGGTGGACAACTGGTCAGTTCATGCTGCTCTGATAGGTTTTATGATGTCTGTGTAAGTCTATGGAAGGGGGGTGAGAACCTGAGCCTCCTAGGTTTTGTATTGAAGTCAATGTACCCAGAGGAGGACAGAAGTTAGCTGTCCTCCGGCTACACCATGGTGCTACCCTGCAGAGTTCTACTGAGGCTACTTCATTGCAAAACAGTATGTTTTAATCAATTATTTGATGTGATGTGATATATTTAGTATAGTTTTATCTAAAAAGGATAATTCAGTGAGGAGGATGCTCCTCCCCTTCCTCCTCTGAGGACCCGTAGTACACAGAGCTGATAAGACAACAGCGGCAGACAATAACAGGCACAGAACCGGCCTGCCTGGCAGCAGCGTAATGATCTGTAGTTGTATTTCTCTTGTCAATGCATCACGGCGCAAGGTTAACAATGTCCGTGGGAGTCCGACTGGTTTGGCTCTTTGTCCTTTGCCACGAGTTGATCAGGCGTTGGAGTCACGCATGACCATTGTCCCCCTCTCTCTCTCTCTCTCTCTACTGAGGGCTGAAGTGCTGTGTTATTGTTTTTTTTTTTTTCCAGAGCCATAAACAGCCAGCAGCCTTCATCGTAACCCAGCACCCCTTGCCCAACACGGCGTCCGACTTCTGGAGGCTGGTGTTTGACTACAACTGCTCCTCGATAGTGATGCTCAACGAGATGGATGCCGCGCAGGTGTGTGTTGTTCACCCTCTGGGTTGTGACCTCACTTAGTGACCTCAGTGACCTCGCTTATCTCTTTGACTATCGGCCTGCACATGCTCTATCGCTCTCTGTTCATCTCTATCTGTCTCTCGATCCCTCAATTGTCATCTCCTCCTCTGGGTCTCACACACATAGATGTATAGGGCAGGATAAGCTGCTCTTTTCTCCGACAAGGGGTTAAACTATCCAACATAGCTGCCAGAACCATCAGAAAGACACCTAGATTGAAGCCCAGCAAAGGCCTATTGACGTGAGGGTGAACTCGTTATAAGAACCTGGAACCCTTCAACAGCTCTAGACTGGAGGATAATCCATCATGGCCCTCAGCTGTAGGTGTACCGTGCAGAGGCCAATATGGTCAAGGCTTTTCCTTTGGATGCATATAACCTTAAATTGATTACACCCAGCATGTTAGCAATGTTTTTTTTTCTCATGCTTGTATGACCTTGCATTTGAAGTCAGTAATGGTGAGTTGGAGATGGTTTTGTTAAAATGGCCAAAGCAATGTGTAGTTTATTTAATGTTTTCAGTGCTTTCCAATGACTAGAATACTCTACAGTCAAGTAGTCAACAACAGTGTCCATAACAGCATGTGCTGTAGCTAGGCTAATGCCATAGAAATAGAATTACTAGAACGGACATTCCCAGTCAAGTACATTTTCTGTGATGGGTGCACCGGCGGCCATATTAAATGTAACCATAGGAGTAAACCAGGAGAAATAATTATATTTCTATGGCCAACCCCCTCTCATCTCCCTAGCTTTGCATGCAGTACTGGCCCGAGAAGAGCTCCTGCTGCTACGGCCCCGTCCAGGTGGAGTTTATCTCAGCGGACATCGATGAAGACATCATCAATCGTATCTTCAGGATCTGCAACATGGCCAGGGTCTGTATCGCAATAATAAATAATGTACGGTGGCAAACCAGGTTTTTTAATTAATAGGTGACAGCAATAGGGGCGGCAGGTAGCCTAGCGGTTAGAGCGTTGGGCCAGTAACTGAAAGGTCGCTGGTTCGAATACCCGAGCTGACAAGGTGAAAAACCTTGTTAAATAAAATAAATTATCACAGCCATAGAAACTAGAATCTATGGCTATAGGACTTTATACGGCTCTGCTCGTTTCCTCTCATAGGTCACAAACTGTATTACATCCCATAGGTCACAAACTGTATTACATCCCATAGGTCACAAACTGTATTACATCCCATAGGTCACAAACTGTATTACATCCCATAGGTCACAAACTGTATTACATCCCATAGGTCACAAACTGTATTACATCCCATAGGTTACAAACTGTATTACATCCCAAAGGTCACAAACTGTATTACATCCCATAGGTTACAAACTGTATTACATCCCATAGGTTACAAACTGCATTACATCCCATAGGTCACAAACTGTATTACATCCCATAGGTCACAAACTGTATTACATCCCATAGGTTACAAACTGTATTACATCCCATAGGTTACAAACTGCATTACATCCCATAGGTTACAAACTGCATTACAGACCATAGGTTACAAACTGCATTACAGACCAGCATCAATAAGAATCAGATGCTATATTTACTGAATTTGTCTCCACTATGATATATCGCTAGAACACTGTCCTGTCACTAAGACTCCTTCAAATGTCAACCTAATTGCTTTTGCCATGCACACCGAAATGGAGCAAATGGAATAGTCCCAAAAGTGAAAACCATGTCCATTTGGCACTCCAGGCAGGCTAAAGCAAATGTTCAAAAGCATGTGAAAGATTTTAAATAGTGTCTGAACCCGGGTCTGTTCCATGTGCACAGTCATCCCGGAAACATTTAGCCTCTGCTTTGAGCCCTGCCAATGGGAATGGGGCTAACAGACAGACTCAGCCTGGCAGAGCAATGGCTTGTTCAGACTGGTTCCATATGAGGTGGCGATGGAACCATTTCATGGTAAATAGGAGACGCCACCGCTGTGGCTTTTCGCACCATCATGGAGCTAAGTGTTAAAACACATGACACGGCTCCTAAAGAACAAAATTCGTCATCACTTGTTCCCAGCTTGGGCATGGAGCCAGATGACATCTTTGTTGTGGTTGCCAGTCGTTGGCTTGTTGGCTCTGCTCTGGCTAAGGAAAGCATTGCTGCAACAATGAGCCAAAATACACTGGGGATAGATGTGCTTCTGCTGAGGGGCTGAGTGGTTTATGTTTGCTGTGGACATGGAGGTAAACTTGATTCCCCTCCAAATTGGTGAAGTCCATCTACCAATTTTGGTTATGGTTATAATGAGGATGAAGATAAGCTTGCTAGTGCTTGATGATTGTGCTAAGGATGAAGAGGATGCTATCTGTGATGTTGTCCATGGTGATGATAATGATCTCTGTCTTTGGCAGCCCCAGGATGGCTATCGTTTGGTGCAGCATTTCCAGTTCATCGGCTGGCCGGCCTATCGGGACACGCCCCTGTCCAAGCGCTCCATCCTGCAGCTGGTGAGACGTCTGGCAAAGTGGCAGGAGCAGTACGACGGGGGAGACGGACGCACCGTGGTCCACTGCCTGTGAGTAGCTGAGGGCCTGGCTCAAAGGAAGTTCAGTCTTTGTATTACGGTGTCGATATCAGATTCACACGTCCATGGAAGTTGTATACTTGTCCATATTAGAACAGTCATGTCCATGGCATTTGTTTGCTGATACGGTGTCCACATTAGGACAGGAAGTTGTATGGAAGTTGTATTTCCATACGGTGTCCATATCAGAACACAGTTCTTTACCCATACAGTATCCATACTTGGATAGTCACGTGTACAAGGACATTGAATACAAGGACATTTAAACTAGACAGGATGTGGAGGGGTAGAATTTCTGAAAGTGCAGAAACGATAAAAAAAACAAATGCTGGAATTAATTCAAATTCTGCTGCTAAATTTGTGAAGTTAGTGGTAGAAAGAAATCCCTGTATATTCTGTCTGGCCCTACTCATATTCAACACTATTCTCTCAGACAGGCAGACAATAGGGAATGTGCTCTATGAATGTATTCATCACTGCTCGCTTCCCCAGTGCTGTTTAATTCTAGAGGGGTACTCAACTACTATTTGAGAAGGTCCAGTCACACATATTTCTTAGATGGCAAAAGGTCCGAATGAATATTGTCCGTTATCGGCGTAGTAACAAACCTCGACCCATGCGACCCCAAACTGTTCAAACTGTTCCCACCACTCTTGTTGGCGGAGATTTTTTTCTCCCATTTTAATGTTCATTCCCTGCTATTCTAAGGATAGACCTCTAAGGTCTGTCAGTGAATGTCATAACAAGAGGAAAAGGACCCCATACACTACCAAATGTAGAAATTGAGCCTTGTGCATTCGACTGATACAACTCTCAGCAGCAGGTTAAAAGCCTGACTGACTCCCGCGGACAAAACGTTTTTTAAGTCAGGACGCCGTTCTGGGTCCGGATTCGGAGCGCGGTCCACCAGTTGAGTATAGCTGTTCTAGAGGATATTTAGAGGATGGAAAGTTATTTCTATCACTCTCAACCACACTGTTTCTGTTGTGGTGAGAAATTGCTTTTAAAAGTCACATGGAAATAATAGATATTGACAACAAAAAAGACAAATCAAAGAGATGGTCTGTACTTGAACTGATGAAGTGGTAAGAGTCAGTGACAAGAAACGCTAATGAGCATCATCTCTCCAGCTTCCTCACCATGACACACTTTTTTGGTTACTACATGACTCCATATGTGTTATTTCCTAGTTTTGATGTCATCACTATTATTCTACAATGTAGAAAATAGTAAAAATAAGGAAAAACCCTTGAATGAGTAGGTGTTCTAAAACTTTTGACCGGTAGTGTACATATTACCCCAATTACCTTGACTAATCTGTACCCCCGCATATTGACTCGGTACCGGTACCCCCTGTATATAGCCTCGTTATATACAACGGTCTAAGGCACTGCATCTCAGTGCTAGAAGTGTCACTACAGACACCCTGGTTTGATTCCAGGCTGTATCACAACCGGCCATGATTGGGAGTCCCATAGGGCGGAGCTCAATTGGCTCAGCGTCGTCCGAGTTTGGCCGGTGTAGGCCATCATTGTAAAATAAGAATTTGTTCTTAACTGACGTGCCTAGTTAAATAAAGGTTAAATATTTAAATTTTAGTAAACAAATTTTAAATTTAGTAAACATTTTCTGAACTCTTGTTTTTCTTAAAACTGTATTGTTGGTTAAGGGTTTGTAAGTAAGTATTTCATGGTATTCGGTGCATGTGACAAATAACATTTGATTTGATTGATCTTTTATAAGGAAAAGTCCCTCACACTTTTTTGTCTATCTTATTTTGTGTTTGAATACATAGTATTGTAATAATTATTCATCCATTTCTTTTTACCCATGTATATAAATTAATGCAGTGACATTTAAGATGAATGTATTTGGTTCATTACCCAAATACATTAACCAAGCTAACAGCATGGTCAGCTAACAGCGCGGTCAGCTAACAGCACGGTCAGCTAACAGCGCGGTCAGCTAACAGCTAACAGCACGGTCAGCTAACAGCACGTTCAGCTAACAGCACGTTCAGCTAACAGCAAGGTCAGCTAACAGCGCGGTCAGTTAACAGCACGGTCAGCTCACAGCACAGGGACCCTTTCTAGGCTCAGGCTAAGGTTGAAGCGACGCTGGAGTATTCCACACAGTTGGTTAGCACAGACCATAAGCACCCTTGGGCTGATGTCATCAGGGCCCGCCGCTTTCCACTGATGTAGTCTCTCCAGCTCTCTCTTCACTTGGTTGGTGGTGAAAGCCAGCCCAGGTGGGGAGGTGGGGGGAAGGGGGGTGTTGAGGATCAGTCAAGGGGGAGCAGGGGTGGAGGCGGGGTCACTGATTGTCTCAGCAGAGGTGTTGTGAGCAAAGTGGGGGTGGGACAGCCGTGAGGGTGTGTGGCCTGGGGAGCTGGAAGGGAGGTGGACAGGGCCCGTATCAAACCTGTTTAAAAATTGGTTCAGCCCATTGGCTCTGTCCTGGGTCCCCTCCGTCTGACCACTGTTTTACTTTTTGAAGCCAGTGATATTTCTCATACCCTTCCACACCTCTCTCACCTGGCTCTGCCTCAGCTTGTCCTCCATCTTCTCCTTATACACTCTCTTCCCCTCAGCAATCCGCAACTTCAGCTCCCTCTGGACGCATTTCAATTTGTCCTTGTCCCCCTCCTTGAAGGCCCTCTTCTTCTCATTCAGCAGGGCCTTCAGGTCGCTGGTGACCGAGGGTTTATTGTTTGGGAAACAGCGTACCTTCCTGGTGGGTACAGTGTTGTCTACACAAAAATTAATATAGTCCGTTATGCAGTCAGTGAGTCCATCGATGTCCTCCCCATGAGCCTCACAGAGCACATCCCAGTCTGTTGTTTCAAAACAGTCCTGTAGGGCCTCATTCGCCTCCGGGGACCATCTCCTCATAGTCCTGGTGGTTGCAGGCTGCTGTTGGACCAAAGGCCTGTAGAGTGGGGTGAGGTGGACAAGGTTGTGATCCGATCTACCGAGGGGAGGGAGTGCAGTGGAGTTGTATGCATCCTTCACATTAGCATATAACAAGTCCAGAGTTTTATTATTCCTGGTTGGGCACTTCACGAACTGTTTGAACGTGGGCAGCGTTGAAGAGTGAGATGCATGGTTAAAATCCCCCGAAATGGCAAAGAAAGCAATGTCTCTACTGTTGACCAATGACAGACTTGCATCTAGAAGAAATGTTGCATGCATGAACAGCTGGAAAACCCTTGCTGAAGGCCAAATATATGCACTGTTCTGAACTGTGTCTGATGGGAAGCATGCGAATGCCTGTACTCTCTCTCTCTCTGTACTTATCTCTTTACCTCTCTATCTTAATCCTTCACTCTCTCTGTCCTTTACCCCCCCCCTTCTATCGCACTCACTCTTCATCTCTCCCTCTTCATTTACCTCTCTTCCTTCCTCTCTCTCTGTCTCATTCTCTCCATCTTTCTTTTGACCCTTTCGACCTTTCTGTCCCTCTTTCTTCCTCCCTATGCCCCTTTCCTTACCTCTTTTAACCTCTCTCTCCCTCTCTCCAACAGGATGGGCGGCGGACGTAGCGGTACCTTCTGTGCCATCTGCAGCATCAGTGAGATGATCCAGCAGCAGAACATTGTAGATGTGTTCCACACCGTCAAGACCCTGAGGAACAACAAATCCAACATGGTGGAGACTATGGTACGTTCCACTGACCACAACAGGTGATGTGGTACTGTGTAGAAGGCTTGAGGAAGGCTTATTAGTACCTATAAGCAAAATAAGACACACATTCAGGACACACAGTTGTAGCTGTATTGGACAGGTTTGAGACCATACACAGACGGACAGGCACAGACACAGAGACACACACACATGCATGTACGCTCATACATTCTCAGGCTGCTGACTTGCTATTGCAGGTGTTGTTTAGCAGATGTCTCTACGCCTTCTCATATAGCCTCAGAAACCAGATGCTCAATTTGACAGAACCATCTCAAGATGAGCACAGCTGTTCACTTAGAATTAGAGCAGATTTGGGGCAAAAGACAACTACTGTAATAAAAAAAGTTATTGGTGACTTTGAAAATACTGCCATTATACTTCATGGAATTTAGATGGTTTCTCTTTGTTGTTAATCTGCTGTTAGACCCACAGCATTTTAAAAACATGCGTTTCTGATTGGCTAGAAGTGCATTCTAGAATGGACATTAAAACCAGATAATGTGACAGTTGGAAAATATATCAGGTCACCTTGCAATCAAGATGCCCCTACACATGCAGACCGTACTTGCTTGTTACAGAAAGCTAAACCAACAACTAAACAAACTGAAATTGGAGAAAAACGCTTATCTAGCTAGCTAGCATTGATATGTTTTTATAGAGGCATATCTTTTTGGAGCATTTGATGACCTAATGTGGTGAGTGATGAACATGAATTTCTCCTGTCCCTTAAAGCTGTCAAATCCTCCCACATGTTTCTAGTTTGATCTGAGTTTATCTTCATGTGTTAGTGAAGTAAGCTTGTGTCACGAAATGGGGTTTGGAGAGACCAAGACGCAGCGCAGGGATAGTAGTTCGACATTTCTCTTTATTTTACTATGTTTTCTTTTCTCAATGTAATAAAGAAACACAAATGACGAACTACAAAACGAAACCAAAACACGAATTTACAACGTTACGTTAAAACAACACACGACAGTTTAACGTAACCAACAGCACACTTACTTCACCCGTGACTGCGACATATACCTCGACATGTACGATAACAACCCACACCCGCGTGAGGGACAGACTCGACATATATTGGATCCCTAATTAGAGACAATGGTTAGCAGCTGCCTCTAATTAGAGATCCACCCAAACCCCACAAAGAAACAGAAAAGAACGACACTGTCAGACTCTGCCCATAGCTACATAGAGATGCCTATTGCTTCTCTATGGCCAGAGCCTGACAGTACCCCCCCCCCAAGGCGCGGACTCCCGGACGCCTAAAAAAACCCACACACAAAACACGGGGGGGTAAATGGGCGGGAAAACTAGTCCATCGGGGGCGGCTCCGGCTCCGGCGCTGTGGACAGTTTTGTCCCGTGCCCCTTCCGATCACCGCTGTGGACCGGTGGGGCAAAAGGCTCCGGCCATGGAGCGGGGAAAACAACCGGGCCAGGACTGGGCACCGGTGGGGTAACCGACTCCGGCCATGGAGCGGGGAAAACAACCGGGCCCGGACTGGGCCCCGGTGGGACAAACTGCTCCGGCCATGGAGCAGGGAAAACCGCCGGACCCGGACTGGGCACCGGTGGGACGAACTGCTCCGGCCATGGAGCTGGGAAAACAACCGGGCCCGGACTGGGCACCGGTGGGGCAAACGGCTCCGGCCATGGAGCGGGGAAAACAACCGGGCCCGGACTGGGCCCCGGTGGGGCAAACGGCTCCGGCCATGGAGCGGGGAAAACAACCGGGCCCGGACTGGGCCCCGGTGGGGTAAACGGCTCCTGCCATGGAGCGGGGAACACAACCGGACCCGGACTGGGCACCGGTGGGGTAAACGGCTCCGGCCATGGAGCGGGGAAAACAACCGGGCCCGGACTGGGCCCCGGTGGGGCAAACGGCTCCGGCCATGGAGCGGGGAAAACAACCGGGCCCGGACTGGGCCCCGGTGGGGCAAACGGCTCCGGCCATGGAGCGGGGAAAACAACCGGGCCCGGACTGGGCACCGGTGGGACAAACGGCTCCGGCCATGGTGCTGGGCAATAAACCGGGCCCGGACTGGGCACCGGTGGGGTAAACTGCTCCGGCCATGAAGCGGGGAAAACAGCCGGGCCCGGACTGGGCACCGGTGGAGCGGACTGCTCCGGCACTGAGGCGGAGCAGGCGGCTGGGCCCGGACTGGGCCCCGGTGGAGCGGACTGCTCCGGCACTGAGGCTGAGCAGGCGGCTGGACCCGGACTGGGTACCGGTGGAGCGGACTGCTCTGGCACTGAGGCGGAGCAGACGGCTGGACCCGGACAGGGTACCGGTGGAGCGGACTGCTCTGGCACTGAGGCGGAGCAGGCGGCTGGACCCGGACTGGGTACCGGTGGAGCGGACTGCTCTGGCACTGAGGCGGAGCAGGGGGCTGGACCCGGACTGGGTACCGGTGGAGCGGACTGCTCTGGCACTGAGGCGGAGCAGGCGGCTGGACCCGGATTGGGCACCGGTGGAGCGGACTGCTCTGGCACTGAGGCGGAGCAGGCGGCTGGACCCGGATTGGGCACCGGTGGAGCGGACTGCTCTGGCACTGAGGTGGAGCAGGCGGCTGGACCCGGATTGGGTACCGGTGGAGCGGACTGCTCTGGCCCTGGGGCGGAGCAGACGGCTGGTCCCGGAATGGGTACCGGTGGAGTGGACTGCTCTGGCACTGAGGCGGAGCAGGCGGCTGGACCCGGATTGGGCACCGGTGGAGCGGACTGCTCTGGCACTGAGGCGGAGCAGGCGGCTGGACCCGGATTGGGTACCGGTGGAGCGGACTGCTCTGGCCCTGGGGCGGAGCAGACGGCTGGTCCCGGAATGGGTACCGGTGGAGCGGACTGCTCTGGCACTGAGGCGGAGCAGGCGGCTGGACCCGGAATGGGCACCAGTGAACTGACCTTCGCAGGAGGTTCAGGGGCGCTGACCTTCGCTGGAGGTTGAGAGGCGCTGACCTTCGCTGGAGGTTGAGAGGCGCTGACCTTCGCTGGAGGTTGAGAGGCGCTGACCTTCGCTGGAGGTTGAGAGGCGCTGACCTTCGCTGGAGGTTGAGAGGCGCTGACCTTCGCTGGAGGTTGAGAGGCGCTGACCTTCGCTGGAGGTTGAGAGGCGCTGACCTTCGCTGGAGGTTGAGAGGCGCTGACCTTCGCAGGAGGTTGAGAGGCGCTGACCTTCGCAGGAGGTTGAGAGGCGCTGACCTTCGCAGGAGGTTGAGAGGCGCTGACCTTCGCAGGAGGTTGAGAGGCGCTGACCTTCGCTGGAGGTTGAGAGGCGCTGACCTTCGCTGGAGGTTGAGAGGCGCTGACCCTCGCTGGAGGTTGAGAGGCGCTGACCCTCGCTGGAGGTTGAGAGGCGCTGACCCTCGCTGGAGGTTGAGAGGCGCTGACCCTCGCTGGAGGTTGAGAGGCGCTGACCCTCGCTGGAGGTTGAGAGGCGCTGACCCTCGCTGGAGGTTGAGAGGCGCTGACCCTCGCTGGAGGTTGAGAGGCGCTGACCCTCGCTGGAGGTTGAGAGGCGCTGACCCTCGCTGGAGGTTGAGAGGCGCTGACCCTCGCTGGAGGTTGAGAGGCGCTGACCCTCGCTGGAGGTTGAGAGGCGCTGACCCTCGCTGGAGGTTGAGAGGCGCTGACCTTCGCAGGAGGTTTAGGGGCGCTGACCTTCGCAGGAGGTTTAGGGGCGCTGACCTTCGCAGGAGGTTTAGGGGCGCTGACCTTCGCAGGAGGTTCCGGGCCAACCATCTGCCTCGCTACGAGAGTCATCTGGCGCTTGAAGGCCACCAACGCCTGAATAACCAGCGGATCCCTCAGCTTCTCCAGAGGAAGAGCATTCCAGGCTCTCCACCACCTCGTCCGCTCCTCCTCCGGGTATTCCTCGAACCCCTCTGGCCGCTCCCGATCCAGATCTGTGGGCATCCGAAGTGGTGTGCGATCCCCCTTCTTCCTTCTCTCTCTCTCCATCACTCTCCATTGCGCCATGAACCTTCCACGGTCCTCTGGCTCCACCCTAGGCCACGTGGGAAACGGCACTGGCACTTCCTCCTCCGTCTCTCGCCAGCTGCGCTGCTTGGTCTCCAGGTGGTGGGTTGTTCTGTCACGAAATGGGGTTTGGAGAGACCAAGACGCAGCGCAGGGATAGTAGTTCGACATTTCTCTTTATTTTACTATGTTTTCTTTTCTCAATGTAATAAAGAAACACAAATGACGAACTACAAAACGAAACCAAAACACGAATTTACAACGTTACGTTAAAACAACACACGACAGTTTAACGTAACCAACAGCACACTTACTTCACCCGTGACTGCGACATATACCTCGACATGTACGATAACAACCCACACCCGCGTGAGGGACAGACTCGACATATATTGGATCCCTAATTAGAGACAATGGTTAGCAGCTGCCTCTAATTAGAGATCCACCCAAACCCCACAAAGAAACAGAAAAGAACGACACTGTCAGACTCTGCCCATAGCTACATAGAGATGCCTATTGCTTCTCTATGGCCAGAGCCTGACAGCTTGTCTGTTTGTCTGAAGCCAGTGATGGAGGTATCACCGTGGGGGGTTGCCGTCTTAAAAATACATTAAATTGCTAATCTGGCCTACTGGAGTCATTAAAGTGAACTTATAGCACTTATTGAAAATGTTTCAGCAACTGATATTTTTATTTGGTTGTCATATTGGCAGGTTTACCAGCAACAAACTATTTAGCTAGCTTCTAGCCTAGAGTTTGATATGCAATGCGATCTCCTCGTAATTAACAATCAGCGTCCTGATGACAAGGCAATCTCTTCTAACTATGACAGGCAAAATTGTGAATTATCAGCTCATCGTTATGGATGTATCCAAATGAATGTCCGTAGAAAACAGCTACAAACAGTGACTTTGTTAGCCTGAGCTAGCTGGGTAGCTAGCAAGCAAGGGATAAGAACGGAACATAAAAGACCAACATCTGGGTTACATCCATAAATATCGAACTAATCGAGGCAATGACTGGGTCGCGTCTCTAGCAACCAAATAATGAGAAAGGATGAATTTGCTTAGTTTTAAAATAATATATATACAGTGCATTCGGAAAGTATTCAGACCCCTTGACTTTTCCACATTTTGTTACGTTACAGCCTTATTCTAAAATTGATTAAATTGTTTTTTTTCCTCATCGATCTACACACAATGCCTCATAATGACAAATCGAAAGCAGGTTTTAAAAAATTATCCAAATGTATACAAACCTAATGTAAACAGAAATAAGACATTTACATAAGTATTAAGACCATTTACGCAGTACTTTGTTGAGGCGATTACAGCCTTGAGTCTTCTTGGGTATGACGCTACAAGCTTGGCACACCTGAATTTGGGGAGTTTCTCCCATTCTTCTATGCAGATCCTCTTAAACTCTGGCAGGTATGATGGGGTGCATAGCTATTTTCAGGTCTCGTTTTTAGAACACCCACTCATTCAAGGGTTTTTCTTTATTTTGACTATTTTCTACATTGTAGAATAATAGTGAAGACATCAAAACTATGACATAACACATATTGAATCATGTAGTAACCAAAAAAGGGTTAAACAAATCAAAACATATTTTATACTTGATATTCTTCAAAGTAGCCACCCTTTGCCTTGATGACAGCTTTGCACACTCTTGGCATTCTCTCAACCAGCTTCATGAGGTAGTCACCTGGAATCCATTTAAATTAACAGGTGTGACTTGTTAAAAGTTAATTTGTGGAATTTCTTTCCTTCTTAATGCATTTGAGCCAATCAGTTGTTTTGTGACAAGGTAGGGGTGGTATACAGAAGATAGCCCTATTTGGTAAAAGACCAAGTCCATATTATGGCAAGAACAGCTCAAATAAGCAAAGAGAAACAACAGTCCATCATTACATTAAGACATGAAGGTCAGTCAATACGGAAAAGTTCAAGAACTTTGACAGTTTCTTGAAGTGCATTCACAAAAACCATCAAGCGCTATGATGAAACTGTCTTTCATGAGGACCGCCACAGGAAAGGAAGACCCAGAGTTACCTCTGCTGTAGAGGATAAGTTCATTAGAGTTACCAGCCTCAGATTGCAGCCCAAATAAATGCTTCACAGAGTTCAAGAAACAGACACATCTCAACATCAACTGTTCAGAGGAGACTGCATGAATCAGGCCTTCATGGTCGAATTGCTGTAAAGAAACCACTACTAAAGGACACCAATAAGAAGAAGAGACTTGCTTTGGCCAAGAAACACAAGCAATTGACATTAGACCGGTGGAAATTTGTCCTTTGGTCTGGAGTCCAAATTTGAGATTTTTGGTTCCAACCGCAGTGTCTTTGTGAGACGCGGTGTGGGTGAACGGATTATCTCCGAATGTGTTCCCACCGTAAAGCATGGAGGAGGATGTGTGGGGGTGCTTTGCTATTGACACTGTCTGGGATTTTTTTTTAGAATTCAAGGCACCTTTAACCAGCATGGCTACCACAGCATTCTGCAGCAATACGCCATTCCATCTGGTTTGGGCTTAGTGGGACTATAATTTGTTTTTCAACAGGACAATGACCCAACACACCTCCAGGCTGTGTAAAGGCTATTTTACCAAGAAGGAGAGTGATGGAGTGCTGCATCAGATGACTTGGCCTCCACAATCCCCGGACCTCAATCTAATTGAGATGGTTTGGGATGAGTTGGATCGCAGAGTGAAGGAAAAGCAGCCAACAAGTGCTCAGCATATGTGGGAACTCCTTCAAGACTGTTGGAAAATCATTCCAGGTGAACCTGGTTGAGAGAATGCCAAGAGTGTGCTGTCATCAAGGCAAAGGGTGAAAATTATTTATAGATTTGTTTAACACATTTTTGGTTACTACATGATTCCATATGTGTTATTTCATAGTTTTGATGTCTTCACTATTATTATAGAATGTAGAAAATAGTACAAATAAAAACCCTTCAATGAGTAGGTAAAACTACTAAAACTAGTATGTAAATATGGTATTCCTGTATTTTATATTTAATACATTTGGAAACATTTCCAAAAATCTGTTTTTGCTTTTTCATTTTTGGTATTGTGTGTAGATTGAGGCCATTTAAACAAAAAAATACATTTTAGAACAAGGCTGTAACATAACAACATTTGGAAAAAGGGAATGGGTCTGAACACTTTCCGAATGCACTGTATATATTTATACCTGCAGTGGTGTAAAGTACTTAAGTAAAAATACTTTAAAGTACTACTTAAGTAGATTTTGGGGGAATCTGTACTTTACTTTACTATTTATATTTATGATAACTTTTACTTCACTACATTCCTAAAGATAATAATGTACTTTTTACTCCAAACATTTTCCCCCGACACCCAAAAGTACTTGTTACATTTTGAATGCTTAGCAGGACAGAAAAATGGTCCAATTCACACACTTATCAAGAGAACATCGCTTGTCATCCCTACTGCCTCTGATCTGGCGGAGTTTTGGAGATAACCCCTGGCTTTCCGTAAATTAAAAAACAAGAAAATGGTTTGCTTAATATAAGGAATTTTAAATGATTTGTACTTTTACTTTTGATACTTAAGTATATTTTAGCAATTACATTTACTTTTGATACTTAAGTATAATTAAAACCAAATTCTTTAGACTTTTACTGTTGTATTTTACCGGGTGACTTTTTACTTGTCATTTCTTATTAAGGTATCTTTACTTTTACTCAAGTATGACAATTGGATACTTTTTCCACCACTATCTAACGGTAAATGTGTGCTTAGTATTGTTTTCTTTGGCAACTGTGGTATAATCGGGATGAACAGCTTAAACAAATTCAACGGAATAAACGTTGCTGTTATACTCGCTGTGTAGCCATTGCTAGTTGGCTAGCTAGCAGCAAGCAAGGGATAAGCAATGAAACATAAAGAGTGAAAGACTGGTTTTCGTCCATAAATATCAAACTAATCTCTGCTTGTGTTTCCTTTTTATCCATTATAAAAAGAAATAGCACCTATGAGGTAAATGTCTGACAGATTGGTGTGACAATCGTGCCAATGACTGACTAGTGTCTTTGTTTCCCTTTTTCTAGGAACAGTACAAGTTCTGCTATGAAGTTGCTCTGGAGGCCCTTAGCTCATTCTGAGAGAGCAACGCTGCCTCTCGCGTCAGTGGGACACAGTGCTGACACTGCAGAGACACCAACCCATACGAGGCAGCGGATATGTGTGTGCGACCACACACGTGTGAAACTCTATACTGAAGAAAAAAAAACACCCTCCACACTGGGGTTATGTGTGCGCTTCTGCAAGACTGGGACCGCTTTCGCTTGTATAAAGAAAAAATTGAATGAAAACCTTAAAGCACCACTTTCCTTCTCTTTCTTCAATGGCCATATTGGACTGTGATGTGATCTTGTACAGTAATTTCCTTTTTCGATATATGCCTTGAATGTTTTTCCCTCAGTCTAAAAATACAAACCTAGAAAGTAAACTGACATTATGGCATCAGCTGATGGGATAAAAAAAAAACACACAAAAAAACACTATCAGACCAACGAACAGAACCGATACCACCGTACAGACGAAGACAAATGCAAGCTGCAAAGATTTGAACTCTAACCTCTTTTTAATGAACATTAATATCGACTGTATTATATATTTCCCCACTGTTTTAACAAACACAAAATGGCAGATATTTTTTGTAATTCTTTGGATTTTGTGGTTCCTGCACCATCTTTACACCTATGTGCACTGTATTTTGCACTTCTTTACCTTCAAACCACATTTTAAAAACCCATTATGTTGTGAAGGGGAGACTGGGTGCAATTGTAACAGGGAGATATTGTAACACATTGCATTTCTCCAAACAGAAACAAGCTAGAGTGTCAGGCTCTGGCCATAGGGAAGCTTCTGGCTATTCGGTATGGTGGTTATGGTCAGGGCCTGACAGGGGTATGTATATTAGAAAAGTAAAAGACTCTATTTAGTATGTGTGTTTTCATGCTTTGGTTCATTGTAGTGTTTGCCTTGTTGTTAGCTACACTCAGTTCACGTTGTGTTTCTATTTCACGTCTTTTGTTGTTTTTGTGTAAGTTCGCTTGAATATATTATGTCGAACTACGATTACTTCATCGTTGCACCTTGGTCTGCCTCTCTCTACAATCGTGACAGAATAATCCACCAACCATGGACCAAGCAGCGTGGTGAAGGTGAAGGAGCTACCACAGGAGCGAGGAGCGAGACAACGAGCCAGAGCACGACTGGGGGTGGAAGTCAGTACGAGAAGGAGATGATCTTGGGGATATTGGAGCAGGAGGACGTGATCGACAAGACTGAGCTGGAGTTAATGGTGCCCCAGTCCGGGTCGCACAGTGCCAACCTCCCGCACAGGAACTTCAGCCC
Organism: Thymallus thymallus; assembly: GCA_023634145.1. Lineage (NCBI taxonomy): Eukaryota > Metazoa > Chordata > Actinopteri > Salmoniformes > Salmonidae > Thymallus > Thymallus thymallus. The sequence goes on from CM042410.1 coordinate 45,456,470, forward strand.
CCATCTTTAAACCAGTATGTCCTGTGTCCGCTTCCCGCACCTGACCTCCAGTGCGCAGCTTTAGCCCAGTCCGTCCAGTGCCAGCCTGCAGCAACAGGTTTCATGAGCGTGTGTCCTGTCCGGTACGTCCAGTGCTGGATCCACGTCTCAGACCTCCAGTGTGTCTCCCCAGCCCGGTCCATCCTGTGCCAGCTCCCCGCACTCGCCCTACGGTGCGCCTCCCCAGTCTGCTGGGCACTCCAGTACGTCTCAGCAGCCGGGACTGGTCTCCAGCTCCGCTCCAGTGCCGGAGCCTTCTGCTACGCCGCGGCCCAGTCCGGGTCCGGCCTCCAGCACCACTCCAGTGCCGGAGCCCCCTGCGACTCCGGGACCCAGTCCGGGACTGGCATTCTGCCCTGCTCCAGAGTCGGGGCATGCCTCTACGCTGGTGCCAAGTCAGGGACCGGCAGCCAGCCCGGCTACAGCCATTCCGGTGCCAGGTCCAGAGCCACCACCAATGCCTGTTCCCTCCCTAACCCTGCCCCAGTTTTTTTTTAGGGTCTTGCGGCCGGGAGTCCGTGCTTTGGGGCGAGGGGGTGGGGGGTGGTAGGTACTGTCAGGCTCTGGCTATTCGGTATGGTGGTTATGGTCAGGGCCTGACAGGGGTGTTTATAAAAGTCTATGGTGGTTTTGTGTTGGTCCCCAATTAGAGGCAGCTGCTTCTAATTGTCTCTAATTGGGGACTCTATTTAGTATGTGTGTTTTCATGCTTTGGTTCATTGTAGTGTTTGCCTTGTTGTTAGCTACACTCAGTTCACGTTGTGTTTCTATTTCACGTCTTTGTTGTTTTCGTATAAGTTCACTTGTATTGAATAAATTATGTCGAACTACGATTACTGCTGCACTGCGCCTTGGTCATTCACACATCCTCGACGTGACAGAGACACGGTACATTTAGTCTCCTGCTTGAAAAGTTACAGCCAAATATCTCACTATTTTCACTTTTATGTTCAAATGTTTGTTTTTTAGGGGGGGAAGTGTTTTTCCACCAGCTGTGTTTTTCTTATACTGTCCTAGTGTCCAATAATTCAAACTAGCATCATTTTCATCACTATATGTTGGCTAAACATTGACATGAATGACATGTACAGTGGCAAGAAAAACTATGTGAACCTTTTGGAATTACCTGGATTTCTGCATAAATTTGTCATAAATTTGCGCGGCGGTCTAAGGCACTGCATCTTAGTGCATGAAGCGTCACTGCAGTCCCTGGTTCGATTCCAGACTGCATCACATCTGGCTGTGATTGGGAGTCGCATAGGGTGGCATACAATTGGCCCAGATTTGGCCGGTGTAGGCTGTCATTGTAAATAAGAATTTGTTTTTAACTGACTTGCCTAGTTAAATAAAGGTTAAATAAAAATACAACAAAATCAAAGTCACAACAATAGACAAACACAGTGTGCTTAAACTAATAACACACAAATTATTGTATTTTTCTTGTCTATATTGAATACATAATTTAAACCTTCACAGTGTAGGCTGGAAAAAGTATGTGAACCCCTGGGCTAATGACTTCTCCAAAAGCTAATTGGAGTCAGGAGTCAGCTAACCTGGAGGCCAATCAATGAGACGAGATTGGAGATGTTGGTTAGAGCTGCCATGCCCTGTAAAAAACACTCACTGCCTGATGTGAACCATGCCTCGAACAAAATAGATCTCAGATTAAGTATGGTTGACTTTTATAAAACTGGAAAGGGTTACAAAAGTATCTCTAAAAGCTTTGATCTTCATCAGTCCACGGTAAGACAAACTGTCTATAAATGGAGAAAGTTCAGCACTGTTGCTACTCTCCCTAGGAGTGGCAGTCCTGCAAAGATGACTGCAAGAGCACAGCACAGAATGCTCAATGAGGTTAAGAAGAATCCTAGTGTCAGCTAAAGACTTAAAGAAAGCTCTGGAACATGCTAACATCTCTGTTGACGAGTCTACGATACGTAAAACACTAAACAAGAATGGTGTCATGGGAGGACATCATGGAAGAAGCCACTGCTGTCAAAAAAAAACATTGCTGCACATTGCAAAAGAGCACCTGGATGTTCCACAGCGCTACTGACAAAATATTCTGTGGACAGATGAAACTAAAGTTGAGTTGTTTGGACACAACATCAAAACACACCAACATCAAAACCTCATCCCATCTGTAAAGTATGGTGGAGGGAGCATCATGGTTTGGGGCTGCTTTGCTGCCTCAGGGCCCGGACAGCTTGCTATCATCGATGGAAAAATGAATTCCCAAGTTTGTCAAGACATTTTGTAGGAGAATATAAGGCTATCTGTCCGTCAATTGAAGCTCAACAGAAGTTGGGTGATGCAACAGGACATCGACCCTAAACACAGAAGTAAATCAACAACAGAATGGCTTCAACAGAAGATAATACCCGTTCTGGAGTGACCAAGTCAGAGTCCTGACCTCAACCCCATTGAGATGCTGTGGCATGACCTCAAGAGAACGGTTCACACCAGACATCCCAAGAATATTGCTGAACTGAAACAGTTTTGTAAAGAGGAATGGTCCAACGTTTCTCCTAACCGTTGTGCAGATCTGATCCGCAACTACAGAAAACGATTGGTTGAGTTTATTGCTGCCAAAGGAGGGTCAACCAGTTATTAAATCCAAGGGTTCACATACTTTTCTCACCCTGCACTGTGAATGTTTACACAGTGTGTTCAATAAAGACATGAAAACGTATAATTGTTTTATGTGTTATTAGTTTAAGCAGACTGTGTTTGTCTATTGTTGTGACTTAGATGAAGATCAGATCAAATGTTATGTTAAATCCAGGTCATTCCAAAGGGTTCACATACTTTTTCTTGCCACTGTAACTATTGTTGTCTCTTAATAGGCACATGAGGTTTTGTCAGCTGCTGGGTTTGGGGAAATTATAACTCAGTGTTTAAATGACCCTGAGCCAAGCAGCCAACAAGTTATTTTAACTGTAAGATGGTATGAATTATACATGAATTATAATAACTGTAAATAGCCGTGGGGTCCTATAGAGTGCCAAAAAAAATTGTAAACAGATATAATCTGAGCAACATCAGACTGTTCAGATATTTTGAGAGGAACTGAATGTCACGAACACGGGTGTTACTGTAATTATTGGTTATGTACATAGAAATACTCATATTTATTGAAAAATTATTACAAACATTATGATATGATCATTCATAAACTTTAATTTATTCATTTGACATTTTAGGTGTTACATTTGAACCCAGCTACTGTTACAATTGCCCCTGACACAGGCAAATGTAATGTTCGACCTTTTGGATTACAATCAATATTGTGATCTGACAGTCATATGTACAGACATATATAAATTGTATTTTATTTATCCTTAATTAACCAGGCAAGTCAGTTAAGAACAAATTCTTATTTACAATGACGGCCTACATTGTTCTACAGGGTCAGCCATATTAGTATGGCGCCCCTGGAGCAGATTAGGGTTAAGTGCCTTGCTCAAGGGCACATCGATAGGTTATTTATCTTGTCGGCTCGGGTATCCCAACCAGCGACTTTTCGGTCCGGCCGCCCCCGAATGATTAAGACACAGATGTAAGTTTAAAAATAAAATGATTGACCTAGTTCGAGTGGTCTCTGAACAACAGAATAAAAACTTACCCAGTATCCCCCAATTTGGTTGATAGTGCCATATACACATCTTTAAACACATTAAATTGTAACCAAATTGTGAAGAAACATATCAGCCTAGGGTTACAGTGCACCTCAAGCTTGTCAAACACGTAGCAGCCCCTACTGTTGCCCAACCTTTCACCCCTGTCCGTTCTGCGCTCATACTCTATATAGGAGCAGTTTGGCTTAGTGTGAGACTGTCCTAATATGGACAACGTAACCGTGTCCTGCCATCTCGTGCATACTGTTTGGAGAACTTTGGATTGTCTTCAACCTCACTAGACGTGGAGACATATGAGATTGTGAGCCCAACTCTCGACTGAGAGCGGGATTGAATTTGAGCGCTCTAGGCGACAATGCTGCTTTTGAAGGCAATGTTACCGCGTTTGGCAAACGCTGCAGGTGTCGGCTCAATTTAAACTACCTTGAAATGTCAAGCTTGCTATAGAGCGGTTTCGGATTGAATCCCAGCCTGGGATGTTTTGCACACTAACAGTGTTTTGACTGGGTTTTCTGTCCATTGAACAGATTTAGTACAGTATTGTAGAGGGCTTTGTCAGTAGAATGTTAAGCTCAACATGGACAGTGACTTACAGTATGAGGTGTTGAAGAAGTCTTGTAGTTGTACCATTAACATGTGGTTGTTTGATGACTGGAAACACAAAGAGAAACATTGTTGGAATTCTAATGAATAATAATGTGGTTTTCCTTTTTTCAACAGGCTTTATTTGGTTTTTCATATCTCCACTGTCTGTATTATATTGACTCCTTTTTTTATCTTGAATTTGTTTTAAAAAATTGTATTTGTCTAGCAAAGTGATATTTAGACCTGGTTGTATTGTTGTTTTGAAAATGTGGATGCATCAAATAAAAGGGACCAAAATGTTGAACAAATGATTTTAATATTTTAATATTTTTCTTATCAACCAATTTACAACCATTGATATTATCTAGAGTAAATGTCAAGCCTACATTACAGTAGGATTGTGAAGGTGAAAGGTCAATCTCAGGGACGATCAAACAAAATACTGATGAATCAAGATCCGATTCTCCTCCCATTTCAACCGTTTATTCACAGACACCACATGCATACCTTATCCTTATCCTTATCCTCTCTGCTTGTCATGTTAGCTCCCCTCATATACACTGTACGTGAGTGGACAGAGTGTTGGACATTTAGACACACGGACACATGCAGATGAACTAATGGATTCTAGTCCAATCCATGTAACGTTATAAACATTGTGTACACACAAAATATGCCAGAAAACATGCACCAGTTTTCAGCAAAAGTTGGCATTTATAAAATATGAACTTATTTTTACTTATACTGTGCTTATCCTCCCGCAAACTTTAAACCATGCGTAGACACAGTTTCTACTGGATGAATTGAAGAGGGAACGACAAAGCCTCTTCCCCCTCAGGAGGCTGAAAATATTTGGTATGGGTCCTCAGATCCTCAAAAGGTTCTACAGCTGCACCATCAAGAGCATCCTAACTGGTTGCATCACTGCCTGGTACGGCAACTGCTCGGCCTCCGACCGCAAGGCACTACAGAGGGTAGTGCGTATGGCCCAGTACATTACTGGGGCCAAGCTTCCTGCCATCCAGGACCTCTATACCAGGCGGTGTCAGAGGAAGGCCCTAAGAATTGTCAGACTACAGTCACCCTAGTCATAGACTGTTCTCTCTGCTACCACACGGCAAGCGGTACCGGAGCGCCAAGTCTAGGTCCAAAAGGCTTCTTAACAGCTTCTACCCCCAAGCCATAAGACTCCTGAACCGCTAATCAAAGGGCCACCAGACCCCTCTTTTACACTGCTGTTACTCTCTCTTTATTATGTATGCATAGTCACTTTAACTCTACCTACATGTACATATTATCTCAATTACCTCGACTAACTTGTGCCTCCTCACATTGACTCTGTACTGGTACTTCCTGTATATAGCCTCCTCACATTGACTCTGTACTTGTACTTCCTGTATATAGCCTCCTCACATTGACTCTGTACTGGTACTTCCTGTATATAGCCTCCTCACATTGACTCTGTACTGGTACTTCCTGTATATAGCCTCCTCACATTGACTCTGTACTGGTACCCCTGTATATAGCCTCCTCACATTGACTCTGTACTGATACCCCTGAATATATCCTCCTCACATTGACTCTGTACTGGTACCCCTGTATATAGCCTCCTTACATTGAGTCTGTACTGATACCCCTGAATATATCCTCCTCACATTGACTCTGTACTGGTACTTCCTGTATATAGCCTCCTCACATTGACTCTGTACTGGTACCCCTGTATATAGCCTCCTCACATTGACTCTGTACTGGTACTTCCTGTATATAGCCTCCTCACATTGACTCTGTACTGGTACCCCTGTATATAGCCTCCTCACATTGAGTCTGTACTGGTACCCCTGAATATATCCTCCTCACATTGACTCTGTACTGGTACTTCCTGTATATAGCCTCCTCACATTGACTCTGTACTGGTACCCCTGTATATAGCCTCCTCACATTGACTCTGTACTGGTACTTCCTGTATATAGCCTCCTCACATTGACTCTGTACCGGTACCCTGTATATAGCCTCCTCACATTGACTCTGTACTGGTACCACCTGTATATAGCCTCCTCACATTGACTCTGTACCGGTAGCCCTGTATATAGCCTCCTCAAATTGACTCTGTACCGGTACCCCTGTATATAGCCTCCTCACATTGACTCTGTACCGGTACCCCTGTATATAGCCTCCTCACATTGACTCTGTACCGGTAACCCTGTATATATCCTCCTCACATTGACTCTGTACTGGTACCCCTGTATATAGCCTCCTCACATTGACTCTGTACTTGTACCCCTGTATATATCCTCCTCACAATGAGTCTGTACTGGTACCCCTGAATATAGCATCCTCACATTGACTCTGTACTGGTACCCCTGTATATAGCCTCCTCACATTGACTCTGTACTGGTACCCCTGTATATAGCCTCCTCACATTGACTCTGTACTGGTACTTCCTGTATATAGCCTCCTCAAATTGACTCTGTACTGGTACTTCCTGTATATAGCCTCCTCACATTGACTCTGTACTGGTACCCCTGTATATAGCCTCCTCACATTGAGTCTGTACTGATACCCCTGAATATATCCTCCTCACATTGACTCTGTACTGGTACTTCCTGTATATAGCCTCCTCACATTGACTCTGTACTGGTACCCCTGTATATAGCCTCCTCACATTGACTCTGTACTGGTACTTCCTGTATATAGCCTCCTCACATTGACTCTGTACTGGTACCCCTGTATATAGCCTCCTCACATTGAGTCTGTACTGGTACCCCTGAATATATCCTCCTCACATTGACTCTGTACTGGTACTTCCTGTATATAGCCTCCTCACATTGACTCTGTACTGGTACCCCTGTATATAGCCTCCTCACATTGACTCTGTACTGGTACTTCCTGTATATAGCCTCCTCACATTGACTCTGTACTGGTACCACCTGTATATAGCCTCCTCACATTGACTCTGTACTGGTACCCCTGTATATAGCCTCCTCACATTGACTCTGTACTGGTACCACCTGTATATAGCCTCCTCACATTGACTCTGTACTGGTACTTCCTGTATATAGCCTCCTCACATTGACTCTGTACTGGTACCACCTGTATATAGCCTCCTCACATTGACTCTGTACTGGTACCACCTGTATATATCCTCCTCACAATGAATCTGTACTGGTACTTCCTGTATATAGCCTCCTCACATTGACTCTGTACTGGTACCACCTGTATATATCCTCCTCACAATGAATCTGTACTGGTACTTCCTGTATATAGCCTCCTCACATTGACTCTGTACTGGTACCACCTGTATATATCCTCCTCACAATGAATCTGTACTGGTACTTCCTGTATATAGCCTCCTCACATTGACTCTGTACTGGTACCACCTGTATATATCCTCCTCACAATGAATCTGTACTGGTACTTCCTGTATATAGCCTCCTCATATTGACTCTTTACTGGTACCCCTGTATATAGCCTCCTCACATTGAGTCTGTACTGGTACCACCTGTATATATCCTCCTCATATTGACTCTGTACTGGTACCACCTGTATATATCCTCCTCACATTGACTCTGTACTGGTACTTCCTGTATATAGCCTCCTCACATTGACTCTGTACTGGTACCACCTGTATATAGCCTCCTCACATTGACTCTGTACTGGTACCACCTGTATATAGCCTCCTCACATTGACTATGTACTGGTACTTCCTGTATATAGCCTCCTCACATTGACTCTGTACTGGTAGCCCTGTATATAGCCTCCTCACATTGACTCTGTACTGGTACCACCTGTATATATCCTCCTCACATTGACTCTGTACTGGTACTTCCTGTATATAGCCTCCTCACATTGACTCTGTACTGGTACCACCTGTATATAGCCTCCTCACATTGACTCTGTACTGGTACTTCCTGTATATAGCCTCCTCACATTGACTCTGTACTGGTACCACCTGTATATAGCCTCCTCACATTGACTCTGTACTGGTACCCCTGTATATAGCCTCCTCACATTGACTCTGTACTGGTACCCCTGTATATAGCCTCCTCACATTGACTCTCTACTGGTACTTCCTGTATATAGCCTCCTCACATTGACTCTGTACTGGTACTTCCTGTATATAGCCTCCTCACATTGACTCTGTACTGGTACCCCTGTATATAGCCTCCTCACATTGACTCTCTACTGGTACCCCTGTATATAGCCTCCTCACAATGACTCTGTACTGGTACTTCCTGTATATAGCCTCCTCACATTGACTCTGTACTGGTACCCCTGTATATAGCCTCCTCACATTGACTCTCTACTGGTACTTCCTGTATATAGCCTCCTCACATTGACTCTGTACTGGTACCCCTGTATATAGCCTCCTCACATTGACTCTGTACTGGTACCCCTGTATATAGCCTCCTCACATTGACTCTCTACTGGTACTTCCTGTATATAGCCTCCTCACATTGACTCTGTACTGGTACGTCCTGTATATAGCCTCCTCATATTGACTCTCTACTGGTACTTCCTGTATATAGCCTCCTCACATTGACTCTCTACTGGTACTTCCTGTATATAGCCTCCTCACATTGACTCTGTACTGGTACGTCCTGTATATAGCCTCCTCACATTGACTCTCTACTGGTACTTCCTGTATATAGCCTCCTCACATTGACTCTCTCCTGGTACTTCCTGTATATAGCCTCCTCACATTGACTCTGTACTGGTAGCCCTGTATATAGCCTCCTCACATTGACTCTGTACTGGTACCTCCTGTATATAGCCTCCTCACATTGACTCTGTACTGGTACTTCCTGTATATAGCCTCCTCACATTGACTCTGTACTGGTACCACCTGTATATAGCCTCCTCACATTGACTCTGTACTGGTACCACCTGTATATAGCCTCCTCAAATTGACTCTGTACCGGTACCCCTGTATATAGCCTCCTCACATTGACTCTGTACTGGTACCACCTGTATATAGCCTCCTCACATTGACTCTGTACTGGTACTTCCTGTATATAGCCTCCTCACATTGACTCTGTACCGGTAGCCCTTGTATATATACTTCTTAAAGCATTGTTGGTTAAGGGCTTGTAGGTAAGCATTTCCCTGTAAGTTCTACACCTGTTGTATTCGGCACGTGACAAATAAAATGTTATTTGATTTTATTTGATTACGTCTTGCATTGCAAGAAGGCAAAAGTAGCCTAGAAGTAGCCTTGTGCAAATAGGAAATATATGATGACACTCTTATTCATAACAAAATAAATATATATTTCCCTATTATCTTGTTTATTTCCATGAACATTAAATAATAAATCCCTCACCATTTCTGACTGTGATGTTTTCATAGGCTACTCGCGAAATAGCCAATAGGCCTACAACAATTAGGATAGGCTACCATTCATACCATCTCTCATTTAATTGGACTCTACAAGGTGTCGAAGGCGTTCCACAGGGATTCTGGCCCATGTTGACCCCAATGCTTCCCACAGTTGTGTCAATTTGGCTGGATGTCTTGATACACACTGGAAACTAGAGCGTGAAAAACCCAGCAGCGTTGCAGTTCTTAAAACAAACCGATGCGCCTGGCAACTACTACCATACCCTGTACAAAGGCACTTAAATCTTTTTTCTTGCCCATTCACCCTCTAAATCACACACATACACAATCCAAGACTTAAAAATCATTATTTAACCTGTCTCCTCTCCTCTACACACCAATGACATCAATAAGGGATCATACCTTTCACCTGGATTAACCTGATCAGTCTGTCATGGAAAGAGTAGGTGTTCATGTTTTATACAGTGTATATTACAACCATTGCAGAATACATTTCTCACCTTTTATGGAGAGTTCATATTCCTGAAGTAGGCATGCAACAAACTACCATGCACATCACTCATTTATTTGGGCCTATTAGATAGGCTATTATAATTTCAAGTTTTTGCTCTATGCAGACAACAGGGTGTGCGGTTTATAACATACAGTGGAATTGAACAGGTGAACAGACAGTTGATATTTTGCATTGAAGTGTATAGGCTACCACTATAAGTAGGCCTACTGTTGTTTATTTTTTTGGCCAATGCAGCATATTTAGATTCGGGAAAAAGTGAATGGTAAACATTATTGCATTCAAACTGTTTACAGGTCCACACAACGGTCAGATAAAGCCAATGAGCCAAGTTTATAAATCTTAATATTTTGCTGCGTGAACCCTGATGTGGCTACATTTGACAATTGGGATGCAAGGGCTTATCTGGCTTTTTTTTATGTATAGAAACTGCCACAGGGGAATTTTTTATCCATTTGCCAACCTTCAACATGTCTCAAATAATGCCATGCTCATCCATTTAATTTCACATGTATTCTTGTCTTTGGAAACTACTTTTGTAATGAATCTGAAAATTGGCCCATTTAATTTGCTCGAAATGAAATGTCATTATTTAGGGGGCACCTATTATATCTTCTGCTTTAACACATGAAACAAGGGTATTAGGTGCCTGGGGGAGGGCACATCACTGCTACCTCATGCGTGGTCATAACACCAGCAACTGAAGACTAACGGCTCTATTCAATCTGCACAGCTGAAGCTCAACAGAAGTTGGGTGATGCAACAGGACAACGACCCAAAACACAGAAATCAGAATGGCTTCAACAGAAGAAAGTACCTGTTCTGGAGCGGCCCAGTCCTGACCTCAACATGCTGTGGCATGACCTCAAGAGAACGGTTCACACCAGACATCCCAAGAATATTGCTGAACTGAAACACTTTTGTAAAGATGAATGGTCCAACGTTTCTCCTGACCGTTGTGCAGGTCTGATCCGCAACTACAGAAAACGTTCGGTTGAGGTTATTGCTGCCAAGGGATCAAATACTTTTCCCACCCTGCACTGTGAATGTTTACAATGTGAGTTCAAGAAAGACATGGAAACGTATAATTGTTTGTGTGTTATTAGTTTAAGCAGACTGCGTTTGTCTTTTGTTGTGATAACATTTTATGACCAATTTATGCCGAAATCCAGGTAATTCCAAAAGGTTCACATACTTTTTCTTGCCACTGTACCTCCGGGAGCGGCTTGTGGATTTGACAGCTCCAACGCAGTTACACCTCCAACATCGCCTAAACAAAAGCAATGATATGCTATGCAATTGTCGGTTATCATGGGTTAACACTGAACTGATTGAATCTAGGCCTAATTTACCTAGCAATCTAAAAAGCATCTGACGCAGGCTAATTGCGTGACTGTCAGTGACATAACAAGAGGAGAACTACCATATGTAGAAGTTGCACCTTGTGTATTCAATTATTATAACTCTCCCCTAGCGGCTGGCACTGGGAAGAACATTACATTATAAGCCTGCAGTGGGTGCTTGATACCAGGTAGGGAAACAAGTGAGCATTGTAAACGACTCTACCGCTCCAATTTAATCCTCAAATGCTAAATTGTCATAATGAAGCTAATGATGGCTCCAAGTGACTCCATTTTGGAGACTTGCATAATGCCTAACTTTTTGTGTTTCATCATGCCATTACAGACGTTGAATAGGAGTGGAAAAGGGGAGTTTGTTGTTGAATAAATTGCTTGCCCCCTGTCAGTGAGTCCTTGTTAAACAAATGCAGAGTCTGTGTCCCCAATGGCACCCTATCGGTCAAATGTAGTGTATAAGGAATAGGCTACCATTTGGAATACAGCCTGCATTATGACAGGTTGGCTGAAAGGGAGCTTCATGGGATATAATTAGTTCCTGCTGCAATCGAGGGCTTGACTAGAATTTAAAACAGTGCTGTCCCATTAATATTCCACCATCTCAAACCTGCTGTTTTATGTGAAGTGGAGAGAGCAGTATAATTCCAGGTAGAGTGGGTCAAAAGGAAGTTTACGCTCAATTGACAAGTCTGACCATTGCCCTAACGCTTCCTGGTTTGCACAAATCAGAGGAATGAATACACACCCATGTCGTTTACAACGCTTTCAGAAAGTGCTTTCCCCACATTTTGTTGTTACAGCCTGAATTTTAAATTGATTAAATTTCGATTTCGTGTCACTACACACAATACCCCATAATGTTAAAGTAGAATTATGTTTTTAGACATTTTTACAAATTATCTAAAACTGAAACGCTGAAATGTTTTGAGTCAATAAGTATTCAACCCCTTTGTTATGGCAAGCCTAAATAAGTTCAGGAGTAAACATTTGCTTAACAAGTCACATAAAAGTCACAAAAGTGTCTGAATGACTACCTCATCTAATCTCTCTCCCACACATACAAGTATCAGTAAGGTCTCTCAGTTGAGCAGTGCAAACAAAAAGACCAGGGAGGTTTTTCAATGCCTTGCAAAGAAAAGCCCTGGTTTTGGTAGATGGGTAAACAACAACAACATAGGATATCCCTTTGAACATGATGAAGTCACTACAAAGATACAGGAGTCCTTCTGAACTCAGTTGCCGGAGAGGAAGGAAACCACTTAAGAATTTCACCATGAGGCCAATGGTGACTTTAAAACAGTTGCAGAGTTTAATGGCTGTGACAGGAGAAAACTGAGGATGGATCAATAACATTGTAGTAACTTCACAATACTAGTATAATTCACAGAGTGAAAAGAAAGAAGCCTGTACAGAATAAAAACATTAAGTAAAACCATTTGGCAAAGAAATAAACTTTATGTCCTGAATACAAAGCGTTATGTTTGGGGCAAATTCAACACAACCCATCACTGAGTACCACTCTTCATATTTTCAAGCATGGTGGTGGCTGCATCATGTTATGGGTATGCTTGTCATCGGCAAGGATTAGGGAGTTTTTTAGGATATAAAATCACAGAATAGAGTTACAGTGTTTCCTCTTTTAAAAAGTTGCGAGTTTATGCCACGGGATTTAGAGGTACTCAGCATCACGGCTTCATTGCTCCACACCACCACAGGGGGGAGTTAGAGAACTCTTTATGCATTTGGGTCCCAAGGTTTTTATATGACCAATCATATCGAGTGGTTCCAATTATGAATTTGACTCTACGCAATGCATTGCTGGTGACTATTGTTTTTTTTCTTCATAAAGTTAATTTATGAAAATCGCTATTTAGAGTTAGCTGACTAGCTAACATTAGCCAGCTAGCTAGCTAGCATTATGAGATGAGTATGACATTGTAATTTGTGTTGTTTAATGTTTTAAGGACTCCTGAGAAACAGTGGATGTAAAGAATATAGCTAGCTAAAGCATTTACTGCAAATTGAATGTACAATTGTGTAAGCTTGCCTTGCTTATATTTGCCATGCAATACAACTGAAGTAACATAGCTAGCTAACTATTTACTTGCTTATTGTGTAGTGGAGAATATAAATAACTGTATGCCTATGGATGTGTAGCTAGCTACAGTATGTAGCCGATCTGTGTATGGACCCTAAAACATTTGGTATAAATATCAGTTCAGATCCTATGATCCTCAGCCATCATAGTTGTTATATCGACTTCAAGTCTGAATAGAATTAATGAATCCTATGGATTGAGTAGCAAGTCCTATATACAGTGGGGAGAACAAGTATTTGATACGCTGACGATTTTGCAGGTTTTCCTACTTACAAAGCATGTAGAGGTCTGTAATTTGTATCATAGGTACTCTTTAACTGTGAGAGACGGAAGCTAAAACAAAAATTCAGAAAATCACATTGTATGACTTTTAAATAATTAATTTGCATTTTATTGCATGACATAAGTATTTGATCACCTACCAACCAGTAAGAATTCCGGCTCTCACAGACCTGTTAGTTTTTCTTTAAGAAGCCCTCCTGTTCTCCACTCATTACCTGTATTAACTGCACCTGTTTGAACTGGTTACCTGTATAAAAGACACCTGTCCACACACTCAATCAAACAGACTCCAACCTCTCCACAATGGCCAAGACCAGAGAGCTGTGTAAGGACATCAGGGATAAAATTGTAGACCTGCACAAGGCTAGGATGGGCTACAAGACAATAGGCAAGCAGCTTGGTGGAGAAGGCAACGACTGTTGGAAGAAGTTCAAGATGACGGTCAATCTACCTCGGCCTGGGGCACCATGCAAGATCTCACCTCGTGGGGCATCAATGATCATGAGGAAGGTGAGGGATCAGCCCAGAACTACACGGCATGACCTGGTCAATGACCTGAAGAGAGCTGGGACCACAGTCTCAAAGAAAACCATTAGTAACACACTATGCCGTCATGGATTAAAATCCTGCAGCGCACGCAAGGTCCCCTTGCTCAAGCCAGCGCATGTCCAGGCCCGTCTGAAGTTTGCCAATGACCATCTGGATGATCCAGAGGAGGAATGGGAGAAGGTCATGTGGTCTGATGAGACAAAAATTGAGCTTTTTGGACTAAACTCCACTCACCGTGTTTGGAGGAAGAAGAAGGATGAGTACAACCCCAAGAACACCATCCCAACCGTGAAGCATGGAGGTGGAAACATCATTCTTTGGGGATGCTTTTCTGCAAAGGGGACAGGACGACTGCACCGTATTGAGGGGAGGATGGATGGGGCCATGTATCACGAGATCTTGGCCAACAACCTCCTTCCCTCAGTAAGAGCATTGAAGATGGGTCGTGGCTGGGTCTTCCAGCATGACAACGACCCGAAACACACAGCCAGAACTAAGGAGTGGTTCCGTAAGAAGCATCTCAAGGTCCTGGAGTGGCCTAGCCAGTCTCCAGACCTGAACCCAATAGAAAATCTTAGGTGGGAGCTGAAAGTCCTTATTGCCCAGGGACAGCCCCGAAACCTGAAGGATCTGGAGAAGGTCTGTATGGAGGAGTGGGCCAAAATCCCTGCTGTAGTGTGTGCAAACCTGGTCAAGAACTACAGGAAACGTATGATCTCTGTAATTGCAAACAAAGGTTTCTGTACCAAATATTAAGTTTTGCTTTTCCGATGTATCAAATACTTATGTCATGCAATAAAATGCAAATTAATTACTTACAAATCATAATCATCAATCATTTTTGTTTTAGATTC
The DNA here is from genome assembly GCA_023634145.1 of Thymallus thymallus. NCBI lineage: Eukaryota > Metazoa > Chordata > Actinopteri > Salmoniformes > Salmonidae > Thymallus > Thymallus thymallus. The sequence continues at coordinate 45,471,721 of CM042410.1, forward strand.
CGTCACTCACAGTTGAAGAGTACCTATGATACAAATTACAGACTTCTACATGCTTTGTAAGTAGGAAAACCTGCAAAATCGGCAGTGTATCAAATACTTGTTCTCCCCACTGTACATGTAGTTATTACCATCAGATCCCTGCATTGTAGTCTGTACATTTAATATATTCACTGATCATGTACTTTTCCTTGGCAAATAAAGGTGTGATTCAGGTATGAATCTCTGTGAGACATTCTTTTTCAGTCATATCCAATACCAGGTGTATCAAACTCCATTCTTTGAATGATGCTGTGTCTGCATGTATGTATTACAATTATTATAGGTCCTGGGACATCAATGATTACACATTGTAACTATGCAATAGACTAGAAACATGCACCATGTAAATACTCTAAAACCGGTTAATCTCAATATCTAACTCCATTCATCTGCATTAATCTGAGGACACAGGATAGGTGTAGTATTTCAATGAGAGACTTAATTTTAAACCAGTGGAGAATGTGAAAAGCTTTATTGAAAGAATTTCATTATCCAAGTAAAAATTATAATTGTAATATGCATGTATGTATTACAATTATTATAGGTCCTGGGACATCAATGATTACATTATGAATATTATACTTGTAATATTATATTATAAATATAGTTTAATCTGTACTTCAATGCACATCTGGTGTGCATTATAACAACAGAGGAAGAAAGAGGAGGTGGGGAGAGAGGTGTAGAAGACAGAAAGGGAGAGAGGTAAGAACTGAGTAGCAGGGAAGACAGGAAGGGAGAGAGGTAAGAACAGAGGAGCATTAAAATGGTCAAATAAATGGTAATCTGCATGAGAAAAAAAAATGTATAGCGATTATCCCTAGTGATCAAATTGACCCGGACGGACGTGATCCCAATAAGCAGACTCCACTGTATCATAAATTATACCTTTTTCAATATTTTACCATACTTTATGTGCAGAAATAACAACTTAGCTGGCTGGCTACAACAACCGAGACAAAAGGTTTCTATTAGAAACCCATTTAAAATTAACCATTGGAGTAACTATTTATGCCTTCCTAAAAATAAGGTCAAGCAAAGTAAATTGACCACTAATACAACACAACACATAACCATACATTTTTCTATAATATTTTCTAGCTAGCTAGTCCCTATTGACATTTAGCTTTACATTGTATCTACACTACTGGGACATTTAGATAGCTAGCTACGTTGGCTACCTATTGCTAGCTAGCTGAAGTTAGCTAGCAGCTAGATAACTAGCCTAACTTACCTCAATGTGCTTGCGAAGGTTGGAGGGTGAATTTTTTAAAGCAGAGATTTCCACGTTTTTATTGAGGCAAAGACAACATTTCATGATGATATTATTGCTTCTTTATGTTTGAAAATAAAAATGTCCTGCAATTGTGGCCAAGGGTTGTCACGATTTGCCACATCTTGATCCTCTACTGGGCGGTTGATGCTTGACTGATGATGAGTAGAGTAGTAGTGAGAATGGGTTGCATTTGTCAAACTACATGATAAGCGCGAATGAGTACGAATTGGCTTACAAAAATACCTGAAGATAACCTTTGTAACAATTTTTTTACAGTTACAAACTAAATGTAGCTGAGTAAAGAGTACTTTACTTGCTGAAAAAAGTACTTGAGTAAGAGTAAAGTTACAGCCCCCAGAAAGTAACGCGAAAAAGTATTTGTTACTCCAAATGCGTACTCTTTTACTCATTAGCGTTACTTGTAACGCGTTACTACCCACCCCTGGCCATGGATTACAGCAAACATCCACACTGAGCTAAAGGGTAGAGCTGCCGCCTTCAAGGAGCGGGACTCTAACCCGGACGCTTATAAGAAATCCTGCTACGCCTTCCGACGAACCATCAAACAGGCAAAGTGCCAATACAGGACTAAGATTGAATCCTATTACACCGGCTCTGATGCTCATCAGATGTGGCAGGGCCTGCAAACTATTACAGACTACAAAGGGAAGCACAGCTGAGAGCTGCCCAGTGACACGAGCATACCAGACGAGCTAAATCACTTCAATGCTCGCTTTGAGGCAAGCAACACTGAGGCATGCATGAGAGCATCAAATGTTCCGGACAACTGTGTGATCGCGTAGCCGATATGAGTAAGACCTTTAAACAGGTCAACATTCACAAGGCCGCAGGGCCAGACGGATTACCAGGATGTGTACTCTGACCAACTGGAAAGTGTCTTCACTGACATTTTCAAAATGTCCCTGACTGAGTCTGTAATACCAACATGTTTCAAGCAGACCACCATAGTCCCTGTGCTCAAGAACACTAAGGTAACCTGCCTAAATGGAGTGCTTTGAAAGGCTGGTCATGGCTCACATTAACACCATTATCCCAGAAACCCTAGACCAATTTGCTCCATCTCTATTGCACTCTGCACTGTCACCTGGACAAAAGGACCACCTATGTAAGAATGCTATTCATTGACTACAGCCCAGCGTTCAACACCATAGAGCCCACAAAGCTCATCACTATCCTGGGACTAAACACCTCGCTCTGTAACTGGATCCTGGACTTCCTGACGGGCCGCCCCCCAGGTGGTAAAGGTAGGTAACAACACATCTGCCACGCTGATCCTCAAGCTATAAGACTTTTACCCCTAAGCTATAAGACTCCGCACATTGACTCTGTACTGGTACCACCTGTATATAGCCTCCTCACATTGACTCTGTTCTGGTACCACCTGTATATAGCCTCGCTACTGTAATTTTTATTTTTTTATTTTTTTATTTAGGTATTGTTTACCTAATACTTATGTTTTACTTAACTGCACTGTTGGTTAGGGCTTGTACTGTAGGAAAGCATTTCACTGTAAGGTCTACACCTGTTGTATTGTTGGTTAAGGGCTTGTTAGTAAGCATTTCACTGTAAGGTCTACACCTGTTGTATTGTTGGTTAAGGGCTTGTAAGTAACCATTTCACTGTAAGGTCTACACCTGTTGTATTGTTGGTTAAGGGCTTGTTAGTAAGCATTTCACTGTAAGGTCTACACCTGTTGTATTGTTGGTTAAGGGCTTGTTAGTAAGCATTTCACTGTAAGGTCTACACCTGTTGTATTGTTGGTTAAGGGCTTGTTAGTAAGCATTTCACTGTAAGGTCTACACCTGTTGTATTGTTGGTTAAGGGCTTGTTAGTAAGCATTTCACTGTAAGGTCTACACCTGTTGTATTGTTGGTTAAGGGCTTGTTAGTAAGCATTTCACTGTAAGGTCTACACCTGTTGTATTGTTGGTTAAGGGCTTGTAAGTAACCATTTCACTGTAAGGTCTACACCTGTTGTATTGTTGGTTAAGGGCTTGTTAGTAAGCATTTCACTGTAAGGTCTACACCTGTTGTATTGTTGGTTAAGGGCTTGTTAGTAAGCATTTCACTGTAAGGTCTACACCTGTTGTATTGTTGGTTAAGGGCTTGTTAGTAAGCATTTCACTGTAAGGTCTACACCTGTTGTATTGTTGGTTAAGGGCTTGTTAGTAAGCATTTCACTGTAAGGTCTACACCTGTTGTATTGTTGGTTAAGGGCTTGTTAGTAAGCATTTCACTGTAAGGTCTACACCTGTTGTATTGTTGGTTAAGGGCTTGTTAGTAAGCATTTCACTGTAAGGTCTACACCTGTTGTATTGTTGGTTAAGGGCTTGTTAGTAAGCATTTCACTGTAAGGTCTACACCTGTTGTATTGTTGGTTAAGGGCTTGTTAGTAAGCATTTCACTGTAAGGTCTACACCTGTTGTATTGTTGGTTAAGGGCTTGTTAGTAAGCATTTCACTGTAAGGTCTACACCTGTTGTATTGTTGGTTAAGGGCTTGTTAGTAAGCATTTCACTGTAAGGTCTACACCTGTTGTATTGTTGGTTAAGGGCTTGTTAGTAAGCATTTCACTGTACGGTCTAAACCTGTTGTATTGTTGGTTAAGGGCTTGTTAGTAAGCATTTCACTGTAAGGTCTAAACCTGTTGTATTGTTGGTTAAGGGCTTGTTAGTAAGCATTTCACTGTAAGGTCTGCACCTGTTGTATTGTTGGTTAAGGGCTTGTTAGTAAGCATTTCACTGTAAGGTCTACACCTGTTGTATTGTTGGTTAAGGGCTTGTACTGTAGGAAAGCATTTCACTGTAAGGTCTACACCTGTTGTATTGGTGGTTAAGGGCTTGTTAGTAATCATTTCACTGTAAGGTCTACACCTGTTGTATTGTTGGTTAAGGGCTTGTCAGTAAGCATTTCACTGTAAGGTCTACACCTGTTGTATTGTTGGTTAAGGGCTTGTTAGTAAGCATTTCACTGTAAGGTCTACACCTGTTGTATTGTTGGTTAAGGGCTTGTTAGTAAGCATTTCACTGTAAGGTCTACACCTGTTGTATTGTTGGTTAAGGGCTTGTTAGTAAGCATTTCACTGTAAGGTCTACACCTGTTGTATTGTTGGTTAAGGGCTTGTTAGTAAGCATTTCACTGTAAGGTCTACACCTGTTGTATTGTTGGTTAAGGGCTTGTTAGTAAGCATTTCACTGTAAGGTCTACACCTGTTGTATTGTTGGTTAAGGGCTTGTTAGTAAGCATTTCACTGTAAGGTCTACACCTGTTGTATTGTTGGTTAAGGGCTTGTTAGTAAGCATTTCACTGTAAGGTCTACACCTGTTGTATTGTTGGTTAAGGGCTTGTTAGTAAGCATTTCACTGTACGGTCTAAACCTGTTGTATTGTTGGTTAAGGGCTTGTTAGTAAGCATTTCACTGTAAGGTCTAAACCTGTTGTATTGTTGGTTAAGGGCTTGTTAGTAAGCATTTCACTGTAAGGTCTGCACCTGTTGTATTGTTGGTTAAGGGCTTGTTAGTAAGCATTTCACTGTAAGGTCTACACCTGTTGTATTGTTGGTTAAGGGCTTGTACTGTAGGAAAGCATTTCACTGTAAGGTCTACACCTGTTGTATTGGTGGTTAAGGGCTTGTTAGTAATCATTTCACTGTAAGGTCTACACCTGTTGTATTGTTGGTTAAGGGCTTGTCAGTAAGCATTTCACTGTAAGGTCTACACCTGTTGTATTGTTGGTTAAGGGCTTGTTAGTAAGCATTTCACTGTAAGGTGTACACCTGTTGTATTGTTGGTTAAGGGCTTGTTAGTAAGCATTTCACTGTAAGGTCTACACCTGTTGTATTGTTGGTTAAGGGCTTGTTAGTAAGCATTTCACTGTAAGGTCTACACCTGTTGTATTGTTGGTTAAGGGCTTGTTAGTAAGCATTTCACTGTAAGGTCTACACCTGTTGTATTGTTGGTTAAGGGCTTGTTAGTAAGCATTTCACTGTAAGGTCTACACCTGTTGTATTGTTGGTTAAGGGCTTGTTAGTAAGCATTTCACTGTAAGGTCTACACCTGTTGTATTGTTGGTTAAGGGCTTGTTAGTAAGCATTTCACTGTAAGGTCTACACCTGTTGTATTGTTGGTTAAGAGCTACTGTATACTTATAGCCTATTGTAACCTGGAGTCACACCTTTCCAGTACTCCTCACCCGCCCCAAACTCCACCCCTAACACAGTTACCATTCAAAAACGAGCCGTTTATCTAAAAACATTGCGACCAAAGAGAACAGACGACATAGCTTCTTTCTAGGGTTAGGACTGTAATTGGGCCTTTACCATGTTTCCTATGTACTGCAGCCTATGTGTACTCGTCAGACTGCACAGTAGCTTAATAAATATATATATTTTTAAGACCGTTTTTTTGTTAGAATTCAATAATATATTTTTACCACTGTAGATGCAACGCTTAAGCTCTCTAAAGCAAAATGTCGGTATTAGTTCATTAAAATCTTTATGCTTTCATTAATAAAATACGAGACTCAACTAGTAGCCCGCCAGTCTAATAAATCAATTTAATACACACAATCACAAAGACATCAATAAATATTTTGTTTAGGAAGGTCATAAAAAAACGAAACTAAGACAATGTTCTTTCAAAATAACAGAAAAGCATGTTTTAAGGTGTATTTCTCTGTGCTCTAGTAGCTGAGGCTATGGTTATATTTAACAAAATGAATTAACTTGTTACGCTCTTTCAGGTAGTGTATAGCAATCTAAACGTCTGACCTGCATGGACATCTCTGCTGTAGGATTATTTGGGAAAGTAAGCAAGCTCCAACAAGCTTCATAAAGACGCCCTCAAAGATGCCCTCTGGTGGTTTCAACAAGCATTAACAGCATTAACGGCAAAAATGGCCGACAGTAAAATACAGTGCTGTTCCATACCACAGCATCTTGCAAGCATGCTGCAGTATGATGTAACTTTTAAACGAGGAACCACTGTAAGCACAGGCAAAATCCTAGAGGAAAACCTGGTTCAGTCTGCTGGACACTGGGAGACAAATTCACCTTTCAGCAGAACAATAACCTAAAACACATTGCCAAATATACACTGGAGCTGCTTACCATGACGACATTGAATGTTTCCGAGTGGCCTTGTTAGTGGCCAAGTTTTGACTTAAATTGGCTTGAAAATCTATGGCAAGACTTTAATCCGGCTGTCTAGCAATGATCAACAACACCATTGATACCCTTGAAGAATTTTCTAAAGAATAATGTACACATATTGTACAGTCCAGGTGTGCAAAGCTCTTAGAGACTTACCCAGAAGAACTCACAGCTGTAATCGCTGCCAAAGGTGATTCTAACATGTATTGACTCAGTGGTGTGAATACTCACAGCTGTAATCGCTGCCAAAGGTGATTCTAACATGTATTGACTCAGTGGTGTGAATACTCACAGCTGTAATCGCTGCCAAAGGTGATTCTAACATGTATTGACTCAGTGGTGTGAATACTCACAGCTGTAATCGCTGCCAAAGGTGATTCTAACATGTATTGACTCAGTGGTGTGAATACTCACAGCTGTAATCGCTGCCAAAGGTGATTCTAACATGTATTGACTCAGTGGTGTGAATACTCACAGCTGTAATCGCTGCCAAAGGTGAATACTTATGTAAATTAGATATTTCTGCATTTCATTTATGGAATAAATCAAGGGGTATGAATACTTTCTATTCGGTAGAAACCTTGATGTGTAACTGGACTATGCCTTAAATATATTGCAGCTTTATATTGTCTTTTGTTTGTGGCCCATGGTATATCAAAACTTATGTTAGACGTTGCCATTTTCACTAGGCAACCATAGGATATAATTTCTAAGCAGATGTAAGAATTATTCAGTTGTACCTTGAATCTAATGAGCGAAGTGTAAGGAATAAGTATAGCCTACCCTCTGTATATTGTCATGGTTCCACCTGTCACCAGAGGGTGGCCAATGCCCAAGTCTCATCACCCAGTGCTACAGGCGTTGCCGTAGTTCCTCCAGGTATGATGGCTCCTTTGTAGATCTGTAGATCGTTCCTATGAATAGGATTGGTTAGTCTGATCTGATATGTTGATTATTTCATGAGGTTGGACTGTCGGACTGAACACTCCATCCATTATCCAGTTAATCATGGGTAATCATGAGATCAGCTATCTCCTTCGACAAGGGCAACTTGGCTAAGGAGATGAAATGGACTGCCTTGGAGAACCGATCGACGACCTCCGGGAGGTAACCCTGTGATGTGAGTCTAGGACAGGTGGGACCAGGTCCGGCTGGGGATGGGTAGCAATTGGAACAACACAGCCACAATGCGGGAGCTGGAGATGATTGGCTCGGAGTCCCTCTTGTTCCCCTGTGAAAAGAGCGCTCCTGCTCCGGTGTCCGAGGCGTCTACCTCTACCACGAAGGGACGAGTAGGATCAGGATGAACGAGGATGGGTCCGGAGGTGAAACGCCCCTTGAGCTCCATGAATGCCCTGTCAGCCTCGGGGGTCAAAACAAAACTGGTCTGGGACTTGCAGGTTAAGGCCATGAGAGGCACTGCCACCAGACCAAAGTTGCATATAATACGCCCAAACCCGAGGTACGGCTAGACTTGTTTGAGTGAGACGGGACGGGGCCAGTTGGTGACCACCTTAACTTTAACAGGGTCCATTTGGATGCCGGCGGTAGAGATAATGTGGCCCAGGAAAGAGACTTGGGATACATGAAACTCACACTTCTCTATCTTGACGTATAGTTGACTCTGCAGGAGGCATCTCAGGACTTGGCGGACGTGCAAGATGTGTTCCAGAAGGGTCTTGAAAAAGATCAGGATGTCGTTGAGATAAACAAAGATGAACCGATTCAACATATCTCTAAGAGTGTCATTGACCAATACTTGGAAGACTGCCGGTGAGTTCGATAATCTGAATAGCATGACTAAATACTCATAGTGGCCACTGGGGGTGATAGATAGATAGATAGATAGATAGATAGATAGATAGATAGATAGATAGATAGATAGATAGATAGATAGATAGATAGATAGATAGATAGATAGATAGATAGATAGATAGATAGATAGATAGATAGATAGATAGATAGATAGATAGATAGATAGATAGATAGATAGATAGGTACTTTATTGATCCCCCGGGGGGGAAATTTCATTATCAAGCAGCTACAACAAAAACACAGGGCAGGTGCAAAATGCCACAACGAAAGTACACAAAAGACAGATACACGGTACATGATACATAGAGCGGCAGTATGAAAAAGTATAGAAATACAGGATATCTGGAGTGCAATAAAAAGCTATAAAAAGGACATTGCATAGTATGAGTGGTTGGCTGAATATGTACACTATACATTGGTGGATGTTGGATGGTTAACTATACTATACAGGTTGATGGCAGAGAAATACTTCAGTAGCTAATGCGTATGATATGAGCGAGGGTAATAATAGTTTACTTAATAGACAGACTGGGTAAATGAACAGGTAAGTGAAAATTTTGCATGGTTAAATTAGCTGTACAGTTAGGTATACAGTTATATTTACAGATAAGTGAATACTTGCATGTTTACACAAACTGTACAGGTAAATGACAGGAAGAGATACTTTAATAGCTAAATGTGTGTATGATATCATTGGGGTAATAATAGTAATTCCCTTAAAATACAGTCCTTAGTGCGCAGGGTTTAATTACAGACAACTGCACTTATTGCACATTTGATATACTAAAAGCAATGAGAAAAGGTGCAACTGGCAGGATACTAATATGCATTCCTGAGTGAATGCCTAGGTCCAATAATTACTTACAATATTGCATGTGATATAATATAACAACTGTACATGGGTATGTATATACAGACCTGTATGAATAAGTAGGTCCTGAGTGGATGAGTGCTGACGGAACAGAGTTACTCACGGATGGATGCATAATTGTTAAACTAGGTCCTAGCACCCCAACAGTTCCAGATCTATGTTGCCGACGGCACGGCACCCCGGTGAGGCATTATATAGTCTCATAGCCGCCGGCAGGAAGGACCTCCTGTAGCGCTCTCTGGCACACCGTGGTGGGATCAGTCTGTGACTGAAAGAGCTCCTCTGCGTCATAACCATAGCGTGCAGAGGGTGGGTGACGTTGTCCATGATGGCCAGCAGTTTGGCCAGGATCCGTCTCTCCGCCACCTCCTCTAGAGTGTCAAGGCTCATCCCCAGGACAGAGCTAGCCTTCCTGATCAGCTTATTTACCCGAGAGGAAGGAAGGAAGGCAGGCAGGCAGGCAGGCAGGCAGGCAGGCAGGCAGGCAGGCAGGCAGGCAGGCAGGCAGGCAGGCAGGCAGGCAGGCAGGCAGGCAGGCAGGCAGGCAGGCAGGCAGACAGGCAGGTACTTTATTGATCCCAGAGGGGATATTTCTATGTCAAGCAGCCCCCCAAAAAAACACAGGGCAGGTGCAAAATGCCAGAACGAAAATACACAAAAGAAATACTAGCAGTGAACACACCACAAACCACACAACAAGTAAAAAAATAATCATATTTACACACTATTTACAATTACAGTATTTAGAACACCCTCAAGTAGTGCAGGTGATGGGAGATTTCTTGTGAAGACACCGGGGTGACTTTGTAAGGGAAATGTTAATGTTTGAGCTTTTCTATTCTATACATTTCTATGTTCTATTCATGTGCTGTTCTAATAACCAATTTCTGTGTTCATGCAAGTGGCTGACTGTACGAATCAATATGAGTAGGTGCAATTTGGCAGTACGCCCAGACTAATGAGAGATATCTCAGTTTTAAGTTCTTAGCTTAGAGAGAACAAGCCTCGTGAGGTGTTGGGTCTGTCATATGCTATGAACCAGTATTTGTCAGTCACATGAATGAAACAAACCGCTAATGATTAATGAAATATGCTAAATCATGCAAATATAACTTGTCTATGTATAGCTGTATGTAAGACAACTGTTAGGACCCAGCAGAGCTCCTGACAGACGTGTCCTATGGTGCAATGAGTTGGTTGGAACCTCTCCAGCGCTAAACAGTGATTCATATTAAGATTGACTTCAAGTGTCCCTGTGTGAAAGAATTTCCACGACAACTTCATACTAAATACTATGTAGCTCCCTCATTCATAAACCTTATGGAACAGCAGGGACACAAACATATACACACACACACACACACATGATAACATACACACACACATGATAACATACACACTATACACACACACACACACGCATGATAAAATACACACTATACACACACACACATGATAACATACACACTATACACACACACACATGATAACATACACACTATACACACACACATGATAACATACACACTATACACACACACATGATAACATACACACTATTCACACACACAAACACATGATAACATACACACTATACACACACATACACATGATAACATACACACTATACACACACATACACATGATAACATACACACTATATACACACACACACATGATAACATACACACTATACACACACACACACACACACATGATAACATACACACTATACACACACACACACATGATAACATACACACTATACACACACACACACACACATGATAACATACACACTATACACACACACATGATAACATACACACTATACACACACACATGATAACATACACACTATTCACACACACAAACACATGATAACATACACACTATACACACACATACACATGATAACATACACACTATACACACACATACACATGATAACATACACACTATACACACACATACACATGATAACATACACACTATACACACACAAACACATGATAACATACACACTATACACACACATACACATGATAACATACACACTATACACACACATACACATGATAACATACACACTATATACACACACACACATGATAACATACACACTATACACACACACACACATGATAACATACACACTATACACACACACACACACATGATAACATACACACTATACACACACACACACACACATGATAACATACACACTATACACACACACATGATAACATACACACTATACACACACACATGATAACATACACACTATTCACACACACAAACACATGATAACATACACACTATACACACACATACACATGATAACATACACACTATACACACACATACACATGATAACATACACACTAAACACACACCTACACATGATAACATACACACTATACACACGCATACACATGATAACATACACACTATACACACACACACACATGATAACATACACACTATACACACATACACATGATAACATACACACTATACACACACACACATGATAACATACACACTATACACATACACACATGATAACATACACACTATACACACACACACACATGATAACATACACACTATACATACACACACATGATAACATACACACTATACACACACACACACACATGATAACATACACACTATACACACACACATGATAACATACACACTATACACACACACATGATAACATAAACACTATACACACACACATGATAACATACACACTATACACACACACACACACACACATGATAACATACACACTATACACACACACACACACATGATAACATACACACTATACACACATATACACATGATAACATACACACTATACACACACCTACACATGATAACATACACACTATACACACGCATACACATGATAACATACACACTATACACACACACACACATGATAACATACACACTATAACCACACATACACATGATAACATACACACTATACACACACACACATGATAACATACACACTATACACATACACACATGATAACATACACACTATACACACACACACACATGATAACATACACACTATACATACACACACATGATAACATACACACTATACACACACACACACACACATGATAACATACACACTATACACACACACATGATAACATACACACTATACACACACACATGATAACATAAACACTATACACACACACATGATAACATACACACTATACACACACATACACATGATAACATACACACTATACACACACATACACATGATAACATACACACTATACACACACACACACACATGATAACATACACACTATACACACACACACATGATAACATACACACTATACACACACACACACACATGATAACATACACACTATACACACACACACACATGATAACATACACACTATACATACACACACATGACAAAATACACACTATACATACACACACACGATAACATACACACTATACACACACACACATGATAACATACACACTATACATACACACACATGATAACATACACACTATACACACACACACAGATGATAACATACACACTATACACACACACATGATAACATACACACTATACACACACACATGATAACATAAACACTATACACACACACATGATAACATACACACTATACACACACATACACATGATAACATACACACTATACATACACACACATGATAACATACACACTATACACACACACACACACATGATAACATACACACTATACACACACACATGATAACATACACACTATACACACACACATGATAACATAAACACTATACACACACACATGATAACATACACACTATACACACACATACACATGATAACATACACACTATACACACACATACACATGATAACATACACACTATACACACACACACACACATGATAACATACACACTATACACACACACACATGATAACATACACACTATACACACACACACACATGATAACATACACACTATACACACACACACACATGATAACATACACACTATACATACACACACATGATAAAATACACACTATACATACACACACACGATAACATACACACTATACACACACACACATGATAACATACACACTATACATACACACACATGATAACATACACACTATACACACACACACAGATGATAACATACACACTATACACACACACATGATAACATACACACTATACACACACACATGATAACATAAACACTATACACACACACATGATAACATACACACTATACACACACATACACATGATAACATACACACTATACACACACATACACATGATAACATACACACTACACACACACACACACACACATGATAACATACACACTATACACACACACACATGATAACATACACACTATACACACACACACACATGATAAAATACACACTATACACACACACACACACACACACATGATAACATACACACTATACACACACATACACATGATAACATACACACTATACACACACATACACATGATAACATACACACTATACACACACACACACACATGATAACATACACACTATACATACACACACATGATAAAATACACACTATACATACACACACACGATAACATACACACTATACACACACACACACATGATAACATACACACTATACATACACACACACATGATAAAATACACACTATACATACACACACACGATAACATACACACTATGCACACACACACAAACACACACACACACACACACACACACACACACACACACACACACACACACACACACACACACACACACACACACACACACACACACACATACATGATAACATACACACTACACACACACACACATACACACACACACATGATAACATACACACTATACACACACACACAATAACATACATACACACACACACACACATGATAACATACACACTATACACACACACACAATAACATACACACTATACACACACACACACATGATAACATACACACTATACACACACATACACATGATAACATACACACTATACACACACATACACATGATAACATACACACTATACACACACACACACACACATGATAACATACACACTATACACACACACACATGATAACATACACACTATACACACACACACACACACATGATAAAATACACACTATACATACACACACACGATAACATACACACTATACACACACGCACACATGATAACATACACACTATATACACACACACATGATAACATACACACTATACATACACACACACATAACATACACACTACACACACACACATGATAACATACACACACACACATGATAACATACACACTATACACACACACACACACACACATGATAACATACACACTATACATACACACACACATGATAAAATACACACTATACATACACACACACGATAACATACACACTATACACACACACACACACACACACACACACACACACACACACACACACACACACACACACACACACACACACACACACACACACACACACACACACACACATGATAACATACACACTACACACACACACACACACACACACACATGATAACATACACACTATACACACACACACACACATGATAACATACACACTATACAAACACACATGATAACATACACACTATACACACACACATGATAACATAAACACTATACACACACACATGATAACATACACACTATACACACACATACACATGATAACATACACACTATACACACACACACACACATGATAACATACACACTATACACACACACACATGATAACATACACACTATACACACACACACACATGATAACATACACACTATACACACACACACACATGATAACATACACACTATACATACACACACATGATAAAATACACACTATACATACACACACACGATAACATACACACTATACACACACACACACATGATAACATACACACTATACATACACACACATGATAACATACACACTATACACACACACACAGATGATAACATACACACTATACACACACACATGATAACATACACACTATACACACACACATGATAACATAAACACTATACACACACACATGATAACATACACACTATACACACACATACACATGATAACATACACACTATACACACACATACACATGATAACATACACACTATACACACACACACATGATAACATACACACTATACACACACACACATGATAACATACACACTATACACACACACACACATGATAACATACACACTATACACACACACACACACACACATGATAACATACACACTATACACACACATACACATGATAACATACACACTATACACACACATACACATGATAACATACACACTATACACACACACACACATGATAACATACACACTATACATACACACACATGATAAAATACACACTATACATACACACACACGATAACATACACACTATACACACACACACACATGATAACATACACACTATACATACACACACACATGATAAAATACACACTATACATACACACACACGATAACATACACACTATACACACACACACACACACACACACACACACACACACACACACACACACACACACACACACACACACACACACACACACACACACACATACATGATAACATACACACTACACACACACACACACATACACACACACACATGATAACATACACACTATACACACACACACACGATAACATACACACTATACACACACACACAATAACATACATACACACACACACACACATGATAACATACACACTATACACACACACACAATAACATACACACTATACACACACACACACATGATAACATACACACTATACACACACATACACATGATAACATACACACTATACACACACATACACATGATAACATACACACTATACACACACACACACACACATGATAACATACACACTATACACACACACACATGATAACATACACACTATACACACACACACACATGATAAAATACACACTATACATACACACACACGATAACATACACACTATACACACACGCACACATGATAACATACACACTATACACACACACACATGATAACATACACACGATACATACACACACACATAACATACACACTACACACACACACATGATAACATACACACACACACATGATAACATACACACTATACACACACACACACACATGATAACATACACACTATACATACACACATGATAACATAAACACTATACACACACACATGATAACATACACACTATACACACACATACACATGATAACATACACACTATACACACACATACACATGATAACATACACACTACACACACACACACACACACATGATAACATACACACTATACACACACACACATGATAACATACACACTATACACACACACACACATGATAAAATACACACTATACACACACACACACACACACACATGATAACATACACACTATACACACACATACACATGATAACATACACACTATACACACACATACACATGATAACATACACACTATACACACACACACACACATGATAACATACACACTATACATACACACACATGATAAAATACACACTATACATACACACACACGATAACATACACACTATACACACACACACACATGATAACATACACACTATACATACACACACACATGATAAAATACACACTATACATACACACACACGATAACATACACACTATACACACACACACAAACACACACACACACACACACACACACACACACACACACACACACACACACACACACACACACACACACACACACACACACACACACATACATGATAACATACACACTACACACACACACACATACACACACACACATGATAACATACACACTATACACACACACACAATAACATACATACACACACACACACACATGATAACATACACACTATACACACACACACAATAACATACACACTATACACACACACACACATGATAACATACACACTATACACACACATACACATGATAACATACACACTATACACACACATACACATGATAACATACACACTATACACACACACACACACACATGATAACATACACACTATACACACACACACATGATAACATACACACTATACACACACACACACACACATGATAAAATACACACTATACATACACACACACGATAACATACACACTATACACACACGCACACATGATAACATACACACTATACACACACACACATGATAACATACACACTATACATACACACACACATAACATACACACTACACACACACACATGATAACATACACACACACACATGATAACATACACACTATACACACACACACACACACACATGATAACATACACACTATACATACACACACACATGATAAAATACACACTATACATACACACACACGATAACATACACACTATACACACACACACACACACACACACACACACACACACACACACACACACACACACACACACACACACACACACACACACACACACACACACACATGATAACATACACACTACACACACACACACACACACACACACATGATAACATACACACTATACACACACACACACACATGATAACATACACACTATACACACACACATGATAACATACACACTATACACACACACATGATAACATAAACACTATACACACACACATGATAACATACACACTATACACACACATACACATGATAACATACACACTATACACACACACACACACATGATAACATACACACTATACACACACACACATGATAACATACACACTATACACACACACACACGATAACATACACACTATACACACACACACACATGATAACATACACACTATACATACACACACATGATAAAATACACACTATACATACACACACACGATAACATACACACTATACACACACACACACATGATAACATACACACTATACATACACACACATGATAACATACACACTATACACACACACACAGATGATAACATACACACTATACACACACACATGATAACATACACACTATACACACACACATGATAACATAAACACTATACACACACACATGATAACATACACACTATACACACACATACACATGATAACATACACACTATACACACACATACACATGATAACATACACACTATACACACACACACATGATGACATACACACTATACACACACACACATGATAACATACACACTATACACACACACACACATGATAACATACACACTATACACACACACACACACACACATGATAACATACACACTATACACACACATACACATGATAACATACACACTATACACACACATACACATGATAACATACACACTATACACACACACACACATGATAACATACACACTATACATACACACACATGATAAAATACACACTATACATACACACACACGATAACATACACACTATACACACACACACACATGATAACATACACACTATACATACACACACACATGATAAAATACACACTATACATACACACACACGATAACATACACACTATACACACACACACACACACACACACACACACACACACACACACACACACACACACACACACACACACACACACACACACACACACACATACATGATAACATACACACTACACACACACACACACATACACACACACACATGATAACATACACACTATACACACACACACACGATAACATACACACTATACACACACACACAATAACATACATACACACACACACACACATGATAACATACACACTATACACACACACACAATAACATACACACTATACACACACACACACATGATAACATACACACTATACACACACATACACATGATAACATACACACTATACACACACATACACATGA
Source organism: Thymallus thymallus (assembly GCA_023634145.1). Taxonomy (NCBI): domain Eukaryota; kingdom Metazoa; phylum Chordata; class Actinopteri; order Salmoniformes; family Salmonidae; genus Thymallus; species Thymallus thymallus. The sequence goes on from CM042410.1 coordinate 45,491,032, forward strand.
TAACATACACACTATACACACACACACACACACACATGATAACATACACACTATACACACACACACATGATAACATACACACTATACACACACACACACATGATAAAATACACACTATACATACACACACACGATAACATACACACTATACACACACGCACACATGATAACATACACACTATACACACACACACATGATAACATACACACGATACATACACACACACATAACATACACACTACACACACACACATGATAACATACACACACACACATGATAACATACACACTATACACACACACACACACATGATAACATACACACTATACATACACACACACATGATAAAATACACACTATACATACACACACACGATAACATACACACTATACACACACACACACACACACACACACACACACACACACACACACACACACATGATAACATACACACTACACACACACACACACACACACACACATGATAACATACACACTATACACACACACACACGATAACATACACACTATACACACACACACAATAACATACATACACACACACACACATGATAACATACACACTATACACACACACACAATAACATACACACTATACACACACACATATGATAACATACACACTATACACACACACATGATAACATAAACACTATACACACACACATGATAACATACACACTATACACACACATACACATGATAACATACACACTATACACACACACACACACATGATAACATACACACTATACACACACACACATGATAACATACACACTATACACACACACACACATGATAACATACACACTATACACACACACACACATGATAACATACACACTATACATACACACACATGATAAAATACACACTATACATACACACACACGATAACATACACACTATACACACACACACACATGATAACATACACACTATACATACACACACATGATAACATACACACTATACACACACACACAGATGATAACATACACACTATACACACACACATGATAACATACACACTATACACACACACATGATAACATAAACACTATACACACACACATGATAACATACACACTATACACACACATACACATGATAACATACACACTATACACACACATACACATGATAACATACACACTATACACACACACACACACATGATAACATACACACTATACACACACACACATGATAACATACACACTATACACACACACACACACACACATGATAACATACACACTATACACACACATACTCATGATAACATACACACTATACACACACATACACATGATAACATACACACTATACACACACACACACACATGATAACATACACACTATACATACACACACATGATAAAATACACACTATACATACACACACACGATAACATACACACTATACACACACACACACATGATAACATACACACTATACATACACACACACATGATAAAATACACACTATACATACACACACACGATAACATACACACTATACACACACACACACACACACACACACACACACACACACACACACACACACACACACATACATGATAACATACACACTACACACACACACACACATACACACACACACATGATAACATACACACTATACACACACACACACGATAACATACACACTATACACACACACACAATAACATACATACACACACACACACACATGATAACATACACACTATACACACACACAAAATAACATACACACTATACACACACACACACATGATAACATACACACTATACACACACATACACATGATAACATACACACTATACACACACATACACATGATAACATACACACTATACACACACACACACACACATGATAACATACACACTATACACACACACATGATAACATACACACTATACACACACACGCACACATGATAACATACACACTATACACACACACACATGATAACATACACACTATACATACACACACACATAACATACACACTACACACACACACATGATAACATACACACACACACATGATAACATACACACTATACACACACACACACACACATGATAACATACACACTATACATACACACACACATGATAAAATACACACTATACATACACACACACGATAACATACACACTATACACACACACACACACACACACACATACACACACACACACACACACACACATGATAACATACACACTACACACACACACACACACACACACACATGATAACATACACACTATACACACACACACACGATAACATACACACTATACACACACACACAATAACATACATACACACACACACACATGATAACATACACACTATACACACACACACAATAAAATACACACTATACACACACACATGATAACATACACACTATACATACACACACACACTCACATGATAGCATACACACTATACACACACACACAATAACATACACACTATACACACACACACACATGATAACATACACACTATACATACACACACACATGATAACATACACACTATACATACACACACATGATAACATACACACTATACACACACACACACACATGATAACATACACACTATACATACACACACACATAACATACACACTATACACACACACACGATAACATACACACTATACACACACACACATGATAACATACACACACACACACATGATAACATACACACTATACACACACACACATGATAACATACACACTATACACACACACACACACACACGATAACATACACACACACACACACACATGATAACATACACACTACACACACACACACACACACACACACATGATAACATACACACTATACACACACACACACGATAACATACACACTATACACACACACACAATAACATACATACACACACACACACATGATAACATACACACTATACACACACACACAATAACATACACACTATACACACACACATATGATAACATACACACTATACACACACACATGATAACATAAACACTATACACACACACATGATAACATACACACTATACACACACATACACATGATAACATACACACTATACACACACACACACACATGATAACATACACACTATACACACACACACATGATAACATACACACTATACACACACACACACATGATAACATACACACTATACACACACACACACATGATAACATACACACTATACATACACACACATGATAAAATACACACTATACATACACACACACGATAACATACACACTATACACACACACACACATGATAACATACACACTATACATACACACACATGATAACATACACACTATACACACACACACAGATGATAACATACACACTATACACACACACATGATAACATACACACTATACACACACACATGATAACATAAACACTATACACACACACATGATAACATACACACTATACACACACATACACATGATAACATACACACTATACACACACATACACATGATAACATACACACTATACACACACACACACACATGATAACATACACACTATACACACACACACATGATAACATACACACTATACACACACACACACACACACATGATAACATACACACTATACACACACATACTCATGATAACATACACACTATACACACACATACACATGATAACATACACACTATACACACACACACACACATGATAACATACACACTATACATACACACACATGATAAAATACACACTATACATACACACACACGATAACATACACACTATACACACACACACACATGATAACATACACACTATACATACACACACACATGATAAAATACACACTATACATACACACACACGATAACATACACACTATACACACACACACACACACACACACACACACACACACACACACACACACACACACACACACACATACATGATAACATACACACTACACACACACACACACATACACACACACACATGATAACATACACACTATACACACACACACACGATAACATACACACTATACACACACACACAATAACATACATACACACACACACACACATGATAACATACACACTATACACACACACAAAATAACATACACACTATACACACACACACACATGATAACATACACACTATACACACACATACACATGATAACATACACACTATACACACACATACACATGATAACATACACACTATACACACACACACACACACATGATAACATACACACTATACACACACACATGATAACATACACACTATACACACACACGCACACATGATAACATACACACTATACACACACACACATGATAACATACACACTATACATACACACACACATAACATACACACTACACACACACACATGATAACATACACACACACACATGATAACATACACACTACACACACACACACACACACATGATAACATACACACTATACATACACACACACATGATAAAATACACACTATACATACACACACACGATAACATACACACTATACACACACACACACACACACACACACACACACACACACACACACACACACACACACATGATAACATACACACTACACACACACACACACACACACATGATAACATACACACTATACACACACACACACGATAACATACACACTATACACACACACACAATAACATACATACACACACACACACACATGATAACATACACACTATACACACACACACAATAAAATACACACTATACACACACACATGATAACATACACACTATACATACACACACACACTCACATGATAGCATACACACTATACACACACACACAATAACATACACACTATACACACACACACACATGATAACATACACACTATACATACACACACACATGATAACATACACACTATACATACACACACATGATAACATACACACTATACACACACACACACACACATGATAACATACACACTATACATACACACACACATAACATACACACTATACACACACACACGATAACATACACACTATACACACACACACATGATAACATACACACACACACACATGATAACATACACACTATACACACACACACATGATAACATACACACTATACACACACACACACACACACGATAACATACACACTTTACACACACACACACACACATGATAACATACACACCATACACACACACGATAACATACGCACTATACACACACACACACATGATAACATACACACTATACACACACACACATGATAACATACACACACACACACATGATACCATACACACTATACACACACACACACACACACATGATAACATACACACTATACACATACACACACATGATAACACACACACACACACACACACACACACACACACATGATAACATACACACTATACACACACACACACACATGATAACATACACACTATATACACACACATATGATAACATACACACTATACACACACACACATATGATAACATACACACTATACACACACACACACACGATAACATACACACACACACACACACATGATAACATACACACTATACACACACACACACACATGATAACATACACACTATACACACACACACACACACACACATATGATAACATACACACTATACACACACACACACGATAACATACACACTATACACACACACACACACATGATAACATACACACTATACACACACACACATGATAACATACACACTATACACACACACACATGATAACATACACACTATACACACGCACACATGATAACATACACACTATACACACACACACACACATGATAACATACACACACACACACACATGATAACATACACACTATACATACACACACACATGATAAAATACACACTATACATACACACACACGATAACATACACACTATACACACTATACACACACACACACACACACACACACACACACACACACACACACACACATGATAACATACACACTACACACACACACACACACACACACACATGATAACATACACACTATACACACACACACACACATGATAACATACACACTATACACACACACATGATAACATACACACTATACACACACACATGATAACATAAACACTATACACACACACATGATAACATACACACTATACACACACATACACATGATAACATACACACTATACACACACATACACATGATAACATACACACTATACACACACACACACACATGATAACATACACACTATACACACACACACATGATAACATACACACTATACACACACACACACATGATAACATACACACTATACACACACACACACATGATAACATACACACTATACATACACACACATGATAAAATACACACTATACATACACACACACGATAACATACACACTATACATACACACACATGATACAATACACACTATACATACACACACACGATAACATACACACTATACACACACACACACGATAACATACACACTATACATACACACACACATGATAAAATACACACTATACATACACACACACGATAACATACACACTATACACACACACACACACACACACACACACACACACACACACACACACACACACACACACACACACACATACATGATAACATACACACTACACACACACACACATACACACACACACATGATAACATACACACTATACACACACACACACGATAACATACACACTATACACACACACACAATAACATACATACACACACACACACACATGATAACATACACACTATACACACACACACAATAACATACACACTATACACACACACACACATGATAACATACACACTATACACACACATACACATGATAACATACACACTATACACAACATACACATGATAACATACACACTATACACACACACACACACACATGATAACATACACACTATACACACACACACACACACATGATAAAATACACACTATACATACACACACACGATAACATACACACTATACACACACGCACACATGATAACATACACACTATACACACACACACATGATAACATACACACTATACATACACACACACATAACATACACACTACACACACACACATGATAACATACACACACACACATGTTAACATACACACTATACACACACACACACACATGATAACATACACACTATACATACACACACACATGATAAAATACACACTTTACATACACACACACGATAACATACACACTATACAAACACACACACACACACACACACACACACACACACACACACACATGATAACATACACACTACACACACACACACACACACACACACATGATAACATACACACTATACACACACACACACGATAACATACACACTATACACACACACACAATAACATACATACACACACACACATGATAACATACACACTATACACACACACACAATAACATACACACTATACACACACACACATGATAACATACACACTATACATACACACACACACTCACATGATAGCATACACACTATACACACACACACACAATAACATACACACTATACACACACACACATGATAACATACACACTATACATACACACACACATGATAACATACACACTATACATACACACACATGATAACATACACACTATACACACACACACACACATGATAACATACACACTATACATACACACACACATAACATACACACTATACACACACACACGATAACATACACACTATACACACACACACATGATAACATACACACACACACACATGATAACATACACACTATACACACACACACATGATAACATACACACTATACACACACACACACACACACGATAACATACACACTTTACACACACACACACACACATGATAACATACACACTATACACACACACGATAACATACGCACTATACACACACACACACATGATAACATACACACTATACACACACACACATGATAACATACACACACACACACATGATACCATACACACTATACACACACACACACACACACATGATAACATACACACTATACACATACACACACATGATAACATACACACACACACACACACACACACACATGATAACATACACACTATACACACACACACACATGATAACATACACACTATATACACACACATATGATAACATACACACTATACACACACACACATATGATAACATACACACTATACACACACACACACACGATAACATACACACACACACACACACATGATAACATACACACTATACACACACACACACACATGATAACATACACACTATACACACACACACACACACACACATATGATAACATACACACTATACACACACACACACGATAACATACACACTATACACACACACACACACATGATAACATACACACTATACACACACACACATGATAACATACACACTATACACACACACACATGATAACATACACACTATACACACGCACACATGATAACATACACACTATACACACACACACACACATGATAACATACACACACACACACACATGATAACATACACACTATACATACACACACGATAAAATACACACTATACATACACACACACGATAACATACACACTATACACACTATACACACACACACACACACACACACACACACACACACACACACACACACACACACACATGATAACATACACACTACACACACACACACACACACACACACATGATAACATACACACTATACACACACACACACACATGATAACATACACACTATACACACACACATGATAACATACACACTATACACACACACATGATAACATAAACACTATACACACACACATGATAACATACACACTATACACACACATACACATGATAACATACACACTATACACACACATACACATGATAACATACACACTATACACACACACACACACATGATAACATACACACTATACACACACACACATGATAACATACACACTATACACACACACACACATGATAACATACACACTATACACACACACACACATGATAACATACACACTATACATACACACACATGATAAAATACACACTATACATACACACACACACGATAACATACACACTATACATACACACACATGATACAATACACACTATACATACACACACACGATAACATACACACTATACACACACACACACGATAACATACACACTATACATACACACACACATGATAAAATACACACTATACATACACACACACGATAACATACACACTATACACACACACACACACACACACACACACACACACACACACACACACACACACACACACACACACACACACACACACACACACACACACACACACACACACACACACACACATACATGATAACATACACACTACACACACACACACATACACACACACACATGATAACATACACACTATACACACACACACACGATAACATACACACTATACACACACACACAATAACATACATACACACACACACACACATGATAACATACACACTATACACACACACACAATAACATACACACTATACACACACACACACATGATAACATACACACTATACACACACATACACATGATAACATACACACTATACACAACATACACATGATAACATACACACTATACACACACACACACACACATGATAACATACACACTATACACACACACACACATGATAACATACACACTATACACACACACACACACACATGATAAAATACACACTATACATACACACACACGATAACATACACACTATACACACACGCACACATGATAACATACACACTATACACACACACACATGATAACATACACACTATACATACACACACACATAACATACACACTACACACACACACATGATAACATACACACACACACATGTTAACATACACACTATACACACACACACACACACATGATAACATACACACTATACATACACACACACATGATAAAATACACACTATACATACACACACACGATAACATACACACTATACAAACACACACACACACACACACACACACACACACACACACACACATGATAACATACACACTACACACACACACACACACACACACACATGATAACATACACACTATACACACACACACACGATAACATACACACTATACACACACACACAATAACATACATACACACACACACATGATAACATACACACTATACACACACACACAATAACATACACACTATACACACACACACATGATAACATACACACTATACATACACACACACACTCACATGATAGCATACACACTATACACACACACACAATAACATACACACTATACACACACACACATGATAACATACACACTATACATACACACACACATGATAACATACACACTATACATACACACACATGATAACATACACACTATACACACACACACACACACATGATAACATACACACTATACATACACACACACATAACATACACACTATACACACACACACGATAACATACACACTATACACACACACACATGATAACATACACACACACACACATGATAACATACACACTATACACACACACACATGATAACATACACACTATACACACACACACACACACACGATAACATACACACTTTACACACACACACACACACATGATAACATACACACTATACACACACACGATAACATACGCACTATACACACACACACACACATGATAACATACACACTATACACACACACACATGATAACATACACACACACACACATGATACCATACACACTATACACACACACACACACACACATGATAACATACACACTATACACATACACACACATGATAACATACACACACACACACACACACACACACATGATAACATACACACTATACACACACACACACATGATAACATACACACTATATACACACACATATGATAACATACACACTATACACACACACACACATATGATAACATACACACTATACACACACACACACACGATAACATACACACACACACACACACACATGATAACATACACACTATACACACACACACACACACATGATAACATACACACTATACACACACACACACACACACACACACATATGATAACATACACACTATACACACACACACACACGATAACATACACACTATACACACACACACACACATGATAACATACACACTATACACACACACACATGATAACATACACACTATACACACACACACATGATAACATACACACTATACACACGCACACATGATAACATACACACTATACACACACACACACATGATAACATACACACACACACACATGATAACATACACACTATACACACACACACACACACACATGATAACATACACACTATACACACACATACACATGATAACATACACACTATACACACACATACACATGATAACATACACACTATACACACACACACACACATGATAACATACACACTATACATACACACATATGATAAAATACACACTATACATACACACACACGATAACATACACACTATACACACACACACACATGATAACATACACACTATACATACACACACACATGATAAAATACACACTATACATACACACACACGATAACATACACACTATACACACACACACACACACACACACACACACACACACACACACACACACACACACACACACACACATACATGATAACATACACACTACACACACACACACACATACACACACACACATGATAACATACACACTATACACACACACACACGATAACATACACACTATACACACACACACAATAACATACATACACACACACACACACGATAACATACACACTATACACACACACACAATAACATACACACTATACACACACACATGATAACATACACACCATACATACACACAAACACACACATGACAGCATACACACTATACACACACACACACAATAACATACACACTATACACACACACACACACACATGATAACATACACACTATACACACACACACATGATAACATACACACTATACACACACACACACATGATAACATACACACTATACACACACACACACACACACACATGATAACATACACACTATACACACACATACACATGATAACATACACACTATACACACACATACACATGATAACATACACACTATACATACACACACACATGATAACATACACACTACACACACACACACACATGATAACATACACACTATACACACACACATGATA